>JAOVVH010000002.1:14080888-14098547 GCA_028566435.1 Scorpiodoras heckelii
CTGTATCTTTTTGTCTCTCTCTCTCTCTCTCTCTCTCTCTCTCTCTCTCTCTCTCTCTCTCTCTCTCTCTCTCTCTCTCTTTTTCTCCTCTAACTTTCCTTCTGCTCATGATGCCTAGAACAAAGACCTCTCTCTCTTTCTCTCTCTCGCTCTCTCTCTCTCTCACACATGCACACATTCACACACACAAGTCCCCCAGGGGTAACTCTTTCTTTTGGGTAAAGCCAGCTTAAACACAGGTAGAGACCAAGTTTGTAAACAACTCTGTGACTGGCAGGTGGCAGTGGATACAGTGAAGCCGTGTGTGTGTGTGGTGTTTTTGCCACTCTTCAGGTTTGAATCATCTTTATCAAGTACCAGCTTTCATCATCACTCATTAGAACGAATTAGCAGTATACTGCATTCACAGTGATCCATTATAAGAGTAGCTGCATGCTCAGAAGATCCCAAAAGATATTTCCTACCCGCTGTGGGACGCAACCCTGCACTGTGCCTTTAAACATCGGCCCCACCCAACTCTCCTGCCCCTCCCTCAAAAGTAGTGAACTCCACTAGGCGTTTGTGCCTGACAGCTGTCCGTGTTCTGGCAGCGTCATGAAGGGGGTGGTGTGGCTAGATGAGGGTGAGATCCTCTAGTGTGGGGAATTCTGTGGACATGCAGGGGTAGAGTTACCTTGAACTCACTCCATTATTACTGCTCCCTCAGGAGTAACACACAGGCGAGCTGGGAAAACGTTGCTTAATCACCTCTTAAGCATGAAGGAAGAGTCTGTTAATTCACACTTGCCTCGGTTTGAATGTTGCCCTATGAGTACATCCGAGGACATTATTATTATTATTATTATTATTATTATTATTATTATTACTATTATACATTTTGCTATTTGTTTTTAATTTATGTGAAAAGAGAACAACAAACATCAGTTTCCCATAAAGAGAATAACATCACTGTCCTTTTGTGGTTAAAATAATAAATCACAATCAATCATTTAGAGAGTGCATGAACTTCATGCTTGTTTTTGGCTGAGTGAGTTCGGTGACCGTTTAAGTGCAACGTTAATTGTGATTGATGGCAAAGCAGGCAGGGGGGAGTGTTAAACCTACTTGTCTTCTCAGAGTAATTAGCATCCAGCTAGCCGTTCCATCTGTCTGGCCAAGCCTTCTTTAATTAATGAACTTTCTTTCTCCTCCCTTGCCAGACTGCTAACACTGGGACATAGCTGTTGGTCTACTCAGGTTATCCAAATGGATGTTGCTTTGTGGGTTTTTTTCCCCATGAATACAATGGTGTTCTCATTGATTAGTTCTGTATGGGATTTCTTGGTCTGTCTTCCACGCATTATGTGTTGCCACTTAAACACAGTGATAACGAGCAAGATCCGGCAAGCTTCAGCAATTAAGTGTAGGAGTATTTGCAAGTGTGAGAGGATGCTTGCGTGTGATTGTAGTTGTGACAGTATGACTGGCTCTGTGGCTTTGGTTTGTTCTGTTTTGTTTCTTGCTCATCAGGATGAAATTTCTCAAAGCACCAGCACTATTCTCTATTTGATAGTCACTCCCAAATGCTTTCTTAGAAAACTCTAGTGTCTTTGGGCATGTGTGTGTGTGTGTGTGTGTGTGTGTGTGTGTGTGTGTGTGTGTGTGTGTGTGTGTGTGCAAGTGTGTTCCCCTGTTCTCTCTGATTTTCCTCTTACTAATCGGCCTGGTCATTCACGACTGGCCCATGTTTAAGCACATTTCCTATTCTGTGAATTCCTTTGTCTGAGGCTTGTGCTGATAAGAATCCTGCCTCTAGGGCTCTTGTGATATTGAAATTCTCCAATGCTGAGAAAGAGCCTTCAATCATTCATTATCAGTACCACACTGATTACTATTCAGTCTCCTCGGTTCCAGGCAGGCGTCTGCGCTCTGTCCCACCAGGCTGGGCCTGAATAGAGCACAGCGCTGCTCGCTTATCCTTGCTTATCCTACACATATCCAATTCTTCCGCTAAATGTCACAAAAATGTCACCTGCCATGTAACCCACCGGTATTATGCTCTATTTTTTTTTCCATCATAAAGATTTTTTTTTTATTCCACCCTGGAAAATGGCACCAAGTATTTAGAATTTTGGTGTGATCACATTTTTACCCGTTTTACATAATTAAGACAAATTATTTTTCTAGTGTAGTTGTTTTTATTTAACAATTTTTTTTTATTCAGTGTTATGCAACATTGTACTAATTAGGCAGGCAAGTCAAGGGTTTATTTTATAGACATTTGTAGACTAATGCACACTTTGGATCTTCTCATCCGTCTCATTTGGACTAAGCAGATAATTTGATTGCAAACGTGGGTCTTTCAGTGCTGTTTATGTAAAGACTGGCTCTCTCAGTTTCTCATTACTGAGTCTTAAAAGAGGATGGTGTAGTTGATTATTTATAAGTTCTGAATTAATACAAATTTAAAGAGTTCAAAGGCAGCAAAGGCTCCTCCACACGCTGGACGTAATTGTATTATGCTAAAGGATGTGCTTATGTTCGCCATTTGCATCTTTGTACAAAATGGAGTCCTCTGCATTGAAAGATAAACAAAACAACAGCAGAAAACAAGAGCACAACATAAAAGTGTGCATCATGCTTTTGTCCAGCCCTTCTCCTCACCAGAGGTGGTCTTTGATGTGGAAATTGAGTTTCTTTACATTCTGAAGTAAAAGACTGCAGTTGCTTGCTTGAGAGTGACAACGGAGGGCTAGGCTGCAATGCATCATTGATTTTCTTGAAGGCTCATTGTGTTTCTGTTGAGTTAAATACACACCGCAGTGTAAAGGCATGAAGAGAGACATGGCATGTGTTCAAACTCATGCCATAGTCCATGTGTGAATATAATTGGGTATTCCATTATTCATATTTTTTACCATTATTTACAAAGTATTCCCCATCTGTCACATACATCAACAGAGGCGTCTTAGAACTTTTTGTAAATACTTGGTTGCCAGTAGTAAAGACGTTCTTTCATTTCTTTCACTGGACTGCAAGGCATACAATTTGTTTCTGAAATAAAGCACTTAGCATCTCATTTCACTGTGCCCATCTTTGCAACAAACAGTGCATATAGCCCCTAATTAGTATTGAGAGACCCTACAAATCTATAGCTATTGTTATTCAGATTGTGTTATTCATGGTCGATGCACAGAGCCCCAAGCTGAGGATACCGTAGGCTTTGTACGAATCTTTAGCATATAAAGCAGTAACCCCCTCTTATTTTTGTCTCCAATCTCAAAAACTGTTCATCTCTCCAGCACAGGCAGAGAGTCTTTCCTTTTCCTCTAACTGCGTTTATCCTCACATATCCTCTTTCGGCTTTGTCTCCTTGTGAAAAGCCCTGTTATATTGAGGACTCCAAACAATGGTGACAAGCAGATTTAATCAATTAACCAGCAACCCAGCTGAGCTAAAACTTTTCTGAAAAAGAGGTATCCACTGTAACCAGTGACATTGTGCGGCACAGTTCTGTCAAAAAGAAGTTGAAGTGAATTTTTGTCGCTGAGGGGTACAGCACTACAAGTCTTCCTATGGTCTGGTGTTAGTTATTTTGAATTTAGGCTTTGTTCAAAAGGTTCTCTTTTGACAAGTGAAGCAACATTCTCGAATTATCAGCTGTCTTTTTTATAAGCAGTTGTAAAAGTTCATTGTCTGGTTGTCCCATTTAAGACCTCGTTGATGGCGTATACAGCTAACTAAATGAGCTCCATGCACACATACTTGTTCTGAGCGGGCTCTTGATTAACCCAAGAGTGACTGGCTAATATCATTGAAGGAGGACCACCTGGTGGTGGGGGGGCTGTACAGTCAGCTGCCGCTGAAAGCCACTGAATGCCTCGGACCAGGTGCCAGCTTCCACAGTCGAGCTAATTGTTGCTGTGTAATAGTGCGCTTGATTGCACAGAATGCCTCAAGGCGAGGATTAAGGAAGAAAAGAAGATGAAGGGGAAGAAAAGCTGTTGCCAAACCAGAAGTCTGTTTTCTGGATTTCTTTTTTTCTTCTTCTCTCCTGTAATGTGTTCTTGCCTTTTACTTTATTCTAATCTGTTCAGGTAGGACTGGCCCTCTCTGTTTTGACACTAAGCCAAGTCCTTTCATCCACAAGATGGGGGATTAATTGATAGTCGTCCATCTTGGTTCTCATTTTTGGAGGCTGTATTCATGTATTTCCGTCTGTATCCTAGATCCCAGGTTTTGCACCTAAACCAGCTGCACTGTGAATATGACCGGAGCTGTCCACAGCACCATAACCCCGCTCACACTGTAGCTTTCACTTTACTAGCAAGGATCTCTTGTTTGGCTGCACTTTCAAAGCCATTGTAGTCCTCTTATTCTGCATGTAACATCACAAAGTCTCTGTCAACCTGTGTCCATCTAGATATTCATGTTGAGCTAATTATTAAATATTCAGTGTGCGCAATGGCTCATGAATTAATGTCATTGTTTTAATGAAGAGTGGTTAGAATAGTGAAGCTTTTCATCCTGAGGATCCCTGGGTCAGGTATAAAAGAGCTTTTCAGAGCTCTACACTGCCCACCCATGACTTGAGGCGCGTCCACGCTAATGCATCCATCTTGTTATAACTTCCCCATAATGCATTGGCTACTGTTGATTGCCTTTAATACTGTCAGCTTGTTTGCTTAATTATTTTCTATTGTGCTCCACATCTAAAGCCCTGCTTTGTTAGTGCAGGGTTCTTACAAAAGAGTGGTGAGGCTGTTCTGTAGCTCATCTGAATACTAGAGAAACCAAGTGCACATTGCAAGCAAATCTTGTATAACTGATGTGAAGTTCAGTGTAGGAGTGGGGAATATGACAAAAATATCACATCATATGGAACATGAAGACATTTAAATGAGATACACAATATGTATCACAATGTAGGCAATGAACCTTTATTTAATGATTTACAAAAAAAATTGTAAGCACCAAAAAATGCTGAAAACAAGGGAGCATAAAAATTCTCTATAAGATGTGAGCCTTTTACAATTTTTAAAGATATTATGCAAATGTAAAACTTGTCCAATCTGAGTTTTGTTATAAAAAACTGATGGTATCTGTGATATCACATAAAGGAAATGACATTATTTGTCACAATACCAAAATTATTTTGTCACATTTCCCAGTCCTATTTTAGTGTCACAATGAATAATTAGAATAGACATCCTGTATACTGTTTTCTTTTCTGACAAATGGAAAGTTTATTATTGAATTGTTTTGTTTTTGAGCTTTCCCTCTACGTTATTTGAACTGATACACGTAAATTACCAAAACACGATGTATGATGCAAAATTTTGAGCGACCTGGATTTGCACATCTCTGAGGAATAAAGAGTGCTTAGTCACTCCACACATTTCCTTGATCATCCACTCCCCAGTGATGTAGTATATGAGTGCTCTCCATGTCCCTTCGGTGGCGCTATTAGAATGGTGCAACCTGTTGACCTTTTCCATTCTCACTCCATTCTGACAAGCCCTCTTCCTTGCTCCCCAGATCAGATCAATAGTTGCTGTGCTATTAGTAGAGCTAATGTTACATGTTCAACTCTCGACGTGGCAGACGTTTGATTTAGCAAGCTTATAAATCTGTGTTCATGCCAGCCGAGTCTGTCGGGTCTTTGTGGGAATCTGTGCTGGCAGTGATGTCATGCTCATAATTCCATTTCTTTGCGTCTGGCTCTCAGATGGATGTTGGTGAGGTGAGATGTAAAGGACGTCCCCCTGGGGGTTCAATTAACCTGTCCTTACCCTCACCCCTCATCTCTCCCCTCCACATTCAGACCCTCAGCTCTGGGCTTAATTAGGGTAGGTGTATAAAGACACACACTCATCGATACAAATACATTTTTTTGGTTTGTTTGCTTGGGGCCAACATTACTGGCTATGCAACTTCCATGAGGAAACAGTAGTATGATCTCCATTGTTCTCTCTTTATTTCCATCTATATTTTTGCTCATTCCTTTATTCTTTTTTTTTTCCTTTTTGTCATTCTGTTTCTGTGTCTCTCCCTCCAACCTATAATCACCTCACACCTCCTCTTGGTTTTTTCCACTGGGACAAACTTCACGCCTCAGTCCAATGGCGTGACAACAGGTACCCTTACAGCACTGGCCCAGAAATTCACCAATCAACACCTGCTGTCCCATGGGCTCATGCAGCTGACAGAAAACGGCATATAGTCCAACACTGGGGACATAATACCTCTCTCTTCTGCTCTTCCTCCTTCTTATGTCTTGCCTAAAAAAATTTTTTTTATTGTTTCACCCTTCTTAAACATATAGAGTTTTTCCCCAGATAAAATGCTTTGAAGTGAATTATGTGTGACACAAACTAATTCATGATTCAGAGCAGCTGACTTAAACATTTTGACAGTTTTAGTTGCATTTTTAATAATAGATCAAAGACATTAATACTTCCAATGATGTATGTTTTTGTATACTGAAGTACCAGAAAAACTGATACTGAGCCTATTCAAAATATATAGCAACGCCACCTATGCACGTCATTGATTGCATCCCACGGTGCGTATATAAAAGTGATGGACATCTATAGAAACAACTTCTGTTTACGCCGTGAGAATGGGAAGTTATCACGATTTTGCGATTTTCCATGCGGTTTAATAGTTGGAGCTCGTGAGATGGGTCATAGCATTTCAGAGGTAGAAGCACAGTTACAATTTTCATATATGAGCATTTCAAGGGTGTGCCATCACTACAAGAATTCCGGCAATAACTCGAACTTAGAACAGCAGTAAAAGGCCGTAAAAAGACTCTGGGTGAACGTGACTAGCGTCGCCTGGCAAGAATCATTTCACCCAATAGGCGTGTAACACTGCCTCAAGTAATATCGGAATTCAGTGCTGGAGCCTCAACAGACATCAGTGTGAGGACTGTGCAACGTTCCCTCCAAGATCCCAAGCGGGACCAGCCAAGCATTAACTGGTATACCAGTTTTTCGGGTACTTGAGTGTTCATATGCATTCAGCAATTATTTATATCAAAGGGGTACCAATATTTATGGTTTAGCCAAAACGTTTATGATTGTTAACCCCTTGAGACACTGGAGATGCTGGAAAATTGATGTTTCAGCTAAAGCTATGATAAATGAATAAAAAATTCACCCAGTAGAAAAGCTGATTCAGTTGAATCTGAAAGGACACCAAGAATGGATTTGCTTTTGATAGCAGATACATTTGCTTTATGACTTTTTTTATATTGAGGTGAACTTTGACCTGTGAATGCATGAACCTCAGTTTTGTGAGCCAGTAGAAAACAAGAGGGCGAACTATTGTCACTGGCTGGAAGAAAAATAGATCTCTTTATTTTTTGTGTAGTTTATCATTTATGCTGTTAGCATGGAGCCACCTTGTCCACTGACACACTAGAGTTTTTGTAGTAAAATTAATTTTTATTCATTTATCTTTCTCTGTCTGCCTGCTAGGTTATCCTTGTTAGCAATAGTGGCACCTCTCATATTGTTACTGTTAACATTCCTAAGGGATTATTGTACCTTTGTGGCTTGAGAGTGAAGATTCTTTTGCAGCCAGAAGTTATCCAAAGTCTTAGTGCAAAGAGTAGTTAAAGTATAGTGACTATTTAATTGATTTAGAGCAGAATTTCAATGTGCGATTGTACTTTTGTGCAATGAAATCCAAAATTTTAGAAATGGAGATATAAGCAAGCTAGTCAAGACAGTATTTCAGAAGTCCACCCCCTCCCGTCTCTCTAACTGGCCAATTATCCTCTTCCTTGGCTGGACAGCAAGGTCATTGTGATTGGCTGAGGTTAATGGCTGGTGCTTGGCTAGAGTGGAGGTCGAGCATGCCTGGCCACTCTCTGCTTCTTCAACTTGTCACTCTTCACACAAGAGCCCATTTAGTCACCACCAGAGAGAAGGAAAAGGAAATGTGTTATTAACCTTGGCTTTGCTCATGGTAATGACTTTAGTAAAGTGAAGGATTTTCCTTGTCTTTATTTACTCGATAACTGCCTAAAGTAACATGATTGTCCTCACACTAATGTGTGTCACTTAGAAATCCTCCCGGTTAAAACATGTAGTTCCTCTAATAAATAAAGTATATCTTGTATGTAAGGGTTTGTCCAGACTGTCAGTGGTTTCACCTCATACAGCCTCAGAAGCACTTGTCAAGAAGCATCAAGGTTCTCTGGAAACTTGTACTACACAGAATATTTACTAAATCTGTGTTGTTTCTGAAATACATTTTTATGTCCAGATGTCAGAAATTGCAGGAATTTCATAGTTATGGCACAAGTTTAATAGAGTTTAATTGGTTAGTTAGGTAGCAAGTAACTTGCATATGATGGTAGCTAGTTCCACCAAAAAAAGGACACAAAACTTTAAACATATGTAAATTCATGTGGTACCACCTTTCCCTGCTAAACTGATTTGGTATTGAACCTGTTTGGCACTTATGCTTTCTGACTCAATAATATTTGCTTGTCCCATGTTCAGTTCTTTTCCAGTGAAGTTTTCAGGTATCACCTTTAATAAGCTCCATATTAAATACATGTGAAAAGAGAACACTGAAGTAATGGTTTGAGCACTTTTAATCATTTTAATCACTCCTCACTCAAATTAGTTCCCCTAAAGGATAGAATAAAAATAAGATTATAAAATTCAGGTTTATACTGATTAGGAATCATACTTTAGTTTGTTTTAATCTGTTACCAGTCTGGCTTTTCCTTAAGAGAGGAAATGTTTCCATAGATCATGGAAAATCCTATATTTAACCAAATATTTCACAGGATGCTGATCTCGAATGGCACACTGTATTCTTCAACTAGGTCATACATTTAACTCTCTGTTTTTGTTGTATTGGTGGTCATAACCTTTTTAATGCATATGTCTTAATGGCAGATTTATGTGCAGTGTCTAGCTGGCGTTGTGACCCTCTGTTGATGAGGTTGTACCCAGGACCTGGGTATCCAGTTTTGTGAGTTCTTTTGTTGAATAATCTGACAGGGGACCAAAGGGGAGGAGTATGAGGGTGGGGTGGCCTCTGAAGTCCCGTGGGGTCCTGGGGCCTGAGTGGACTGCTAATGAGAGGCCATCTGAGTCCCCATGCACCTTGAACATGGCCACCACTGCCACCTGACCTTGGCTTTGATCCGCCAAACTGATTGACCTCTCAATTCCCCACTGACCACCCCTAACCATCTGGACAACACTATGCACTCTCAATCCCAGGCCTATGTACTCGTCATGCTTTCTCACACACAAATGCACACCGAAGAACACGTCAATAAATGGCTTTACACATCAGAAATCTTTTACATTTATTTAAATAATTCTAACATATCAGGTTTTCACTGTGTTGCCTGTGTTGTGCTGCTTCCATGTGCTTAGTTGACTAATTTAATAGGACTTGAGTTTGTTTATGCCCATCTCTGATTGCTGGATGAGTCAGAGATGTTCCCCAAGCTTCTGCTTTATCCGATTCTTAATGCCTTGCTTTGTCCCCTGGTGCACCATAGGGTGGCAAATGAGACACCTTGAGTAGGAAAAGAGCATTATCTGTTAAAGCCCTTCTGCAAAATGCTTAGAGGACGTTTTTCTCCATTAAGTGGATTTAAGCTGCCTGTTTCTCTTTCTCTGCTACAACAGTGCCATTGTGTTTCCTTTCTGTCTTTCTTCCGTCCCCTTCAGTTCCCATCTCCCCACAGGCTGACCTGTGCACCAGTGAGGTCATCACATTATTTTACATGGCAGTGTGGTTCTAAATCTGTGCTCCTGTCACTGTGGCCACACTGGTCTATGCTTCGTAGGAAAGTTTTTTTCATTTTTAGCCTTTAGAACATTTCATGTTTTCATATAGTGAACAGAGAGACACTGGAGCAATGAATGCTTTCGGAAATTCCCTGTTCACACATCGCTTAGTTACCAGCTAAATGTGTTTTTCCGTTCCAGGTGTTTCAAGGATGACTTGGATTACAGTTCATTGGAAAATTCCAAACCTTCTGTGATGTTAAGTCATGCAGAATCTATATTAGCTGTTAGTGGTATGCAAAGCTGAAAAAAAGGTTTAATTTTAGGCATACTTACATTTTTTATTTAGGCTTAGTATGTTGGTCTTCATACTGTAATTTGGGTTGGATTCTGACAGTCGCTGCTACTGTTGCTGGTTTTGGAATGACTGTTAGACTCCCACGCAGATAGCCTCAGAGCAGGGTTACTGATGGTTGCTCGCTAGCCCACGTCACAGTCTACCACTTTATTGAATGAATGCACATAGCCAACATTCACCTCTCCGTAACACATGTATTTAACAGAACAGGTTGTACTCAGCGCACAACAATTAGAGTGATTGAGAGTCTAGGTGGGAGAGAGGGAAGATGAGATGGAATGACGCAAGAATCCCAAGTCCATGTCCAGTGGTTACACAATGTTGTGTTAACATACCACCAACGATAGGTTCCTAATAAATGATCTGTAACCAGTCTTGCCTATTCACCTGTTAGCTTCTGAGTTTGTTTGGTGTACATGCTTGTTATTGATTTGTGTCTCTCTTTTCGTCCTCTTTCTCTCTTCCTGTGTCTCTTCATCTCTGAAATGCGGGGGAGTACACAGGAAGCAGAGCGCAGGCCGGAGGCTGCGGCCAGTGGTGGTTCAGCCTCCAGTCAATATTTGTTTTAGAAATCTCAATAGCAGAGGCACACTTGTGTCATCTGCGTAGCCCATAATGGAGCGCCATATGGCTATGTTGACCTAGTGAGATCAGGGTTATTATCCCTCACCCTTATTCCTGCTCTCATATCATATTTTCTTTTTCCTGGTATTTCCTTCACTGTTTTCTTTCTTGCTCACACAGATACTTTGTCATTTTGCTTAATTCTCTGTCTACCAACTCAAGCCGAAAATGGACTGTCAATATTCTCACTATTTTGAAGAAAAGTCTTTTCATCCTTAATCCCTAGAAATGACTTCTTACTGTAATATGACCCACATTGCCATAGGAGTTAAGTGAATGAGGATTTTGGAAGTCAGAAAGTATAAATCTCCAGTCAGTCAAGTTCACAACTCAGCTGTTTTCTTTCTAAGAGTCTAATGTCTTAGATCATGTTCATGCTACTTAGTGTTGTTCAAAGCTAATGTTTATGTGGTCTTGTCTTACAGGACTTTTTACATTTTTGTGTATCTTCTCTTTCCCACTTTGGTGATGCAGGGATGAAAAGAGAAAGAGCGCAGGAGTGGAGCAGATTGCTCTCTCCCTGTGTACAGCCCTCAGGCTCAGGTGCTTGTCAGTGCCGGGTTCAGAGGGACCTTTTCAACAATTTGTCATGGCTGCCTAAGCCCCTGCTGCGCCGGCACGTGGCACACACACACACACACAGAGTCACACACACTCAGCATACTCGGAGGGGTATGTGACAGGCAGCATGGTCATGATGAAGTGCAGGGGCTTGGCAACAGTCTAGCTCCTGGCAGCATAAGCAGCCTCCCTAATGAGTTGGGAATGGCATCAGTGGGGTCCTTCAGAAATTCAGCAGGCAGGCGTGTAGACAGCCCGGCCTCCATTCCAGCCCAGTCATTAGAGTAGAGTCATCAGCATCTCTGCTCACAGAGACACATATATACACACACACAAGAGCACACATGGTATTTTTCATTTGTGTTTGCTTTTTTCCACACTTATTTGTACCTGTCAGCTGTGATGCATCAAAACACACAGTTTCTTATAGTGCACAGTGGCATAAATCATTACTTGACGCAGTTGTAGTGCAGGTTTGTATAAAAGCTGAGCGCATGGCAGAGGAAAGCACACATTTCAAGTGCAGTAGCAGTCTATGTCTTTCTATGCCCAGTAGAAAAACCTGTTCCTTACTTTATGTGGACTCTTAACAGCAAATGTAGACACACACCTCATATCTGGAGTGACTCATATGCCAATTGCTTTGAAAGCATGATTAAATTTCATTAGAACAAAGATCATATCTTTCTTGATGTTTTTGACTCACCTTATCTTCTTGCTTCATGTTCAGGACCTACTCATCAAGTCCGAGGCAAAATTGCTCATGCTATAGTTAACCTATTGAGCAATGCATCATGGTCTTGAAACTTGTGTGTAAGTTCCACAAGACCAATCAGACTACAGTCAAAAACAGTACACAATACACACTGACTATATCCAAATCCTAAATTTCCATATCTTTCTTTTCTGTATTATTTCTTTAATTATTTTTTCAACACAGATTGAAAGGTTGAAAAGTTGCTCTGTGCCATTTCGGCGTATGTGCCACTTAGAACTTCCAAAATCTGAAGATCTCCCTTTTGGAAACATGCATATGACTGCTGTAGAAAAAGAGAAAGAAATTCCGTTTAATTTCACATTTAACCTTATGACCCAAAGGCACAGAATTAAATGAGAATTGAAGAGTATTAGGACTGTAACAAATGTTCAGTAATTTCAGCAAATTTGGTAATTAAATAATTTTGAGAACTGTAAAATAATTCAGATAATTGACACTTTTACTAATAAAGCTGTAATCATTCCTCATACACAGACAGTGTGGTCTACCTTGCATGGTGCAAAGCCAGTCAAACCTTTTTCCTCATTGCCTTCAAGTTTTAATATTTTACTGTAACTAATGCAGCTACATCCTGAAAACATGCAACAAAATCAAGACACCCCATGAAGGCATCTGTAGCATATTATTCAGTGTAGTCTATGTGAACATGAATTATGAACATAAATAATCTAAAACAAATACAACAGAACAGAAACTTTGTTGTCATTATGCACAGGTACAAATTCTCAGCTATTTTACATTTTCAGCAGGTCTTTCGGTTTGGCTCATCTGGCATCAGTAATTAGTTACATAGCCTTCTGTAAAAAAAAGCTTACTGTTTAAACAATCAGATGAAGTTTACATTTTGAGCTTTATTAAGATGTAATGAGGAGATTACTTTGTACACCATTCAAATGAATTGAGTCTTTTCATGTCCCTATGGTATGTTGTAACATTCTGTCCATTGTTCAGGAGAATGTCTAAAAACTAAAATAAATGCACTTTATAATTATTGACAAGTCTGCATCTTGTCTATGCAGATATACAGATCCTGTTGCCATGTTGTTTTGCCAAACATGATTGTTTTAATGGAAAGTTTTTAGTCCATATATATTTTGCTCTTTCCTTCCATCAGACTTGTTTTCCCTAACACACTCTCTCTCAGCTATGAGGAGCGGGCTCTCTATCTAGAGGCCATTATTATGAACCACAAGGAAAACCTGACATTTGAGGATTTTGCTGCCCAGGTCTTCTCACCCTCTCCCAGTTACTACCCAATGAGTGGGACAGGTAAGAGCCTCTCTGTCTATCTCTCTGTCTCTCTCTCTCTGTCACTCTCTCTTTCCCTCTGGCTGTCTATTGATCTGTCTGTCTATCTGTCCATCCATCTGTCTGTCTATCAAATTTGAGATCTGACACATACCCTGTCCTTGCTGCACCTGTCTCTTTGCTGCTATTTTCCAATCCTGCTGTTTATCAAGACGTGTGCGCGTGCACACGGGAGGGTGCGCGTGAGTGCGCGTGTGAGTGTGCACAGTCCAGCTGGCAGTATTAGCACCAGATCTTAAAGGGATTGTTCACTTATACAGTGCTCATGCTCCTGAATTGAATGTGTTAGTATAATGACATGCTAATAGTAAACAGGCATTCACTAAGTCTTAGTGTAACAGGCATGTTTATGTTGAACAGCGTTTGTGTTAACCAGTGTGAGGAAAATGAAACTGAGAGCACATAGCAGGAAATTGCAAGTGAAATCCAAATGCATGTCAGGAGCAAAATATTATTAAGGACCCATCAAATGTGATCAGTAGGGCTGACAACACTTCATAGAGGTTGTATGTAAGCATATTGTTGAACTGCCTCTTTAAATTGTAAGCCTGACTCCAGAGCATGGCTTCATAATGAGGCTGAAAAGCAACACTTAGAGAAAGGAACATTTCAACATTGAAATTTTTTTATGCAATGAAATATAGCCATTCAACCTCTGATCTGAGTAATGCCCGTTCAAATACACATGACAGCTGAATGATATCAAGAAGGCCACCTGGTCCAAATTAGTATTACCAGTTACTTAAGCTAGATGGGACCATGGTGGGACTGTTGAATAAAATTAGCAAGCTAATTCTAAACATGCAGCAGTAGAAAAAGACTAAGCCACAGTTTATGTGAGATCAAGGATTAGAGGTTTCATTGGTCATATAAAAGTCAGAGGACTAAAATATAAGCATATGTATGATGGTCTAGCCAAATCCTTCAGTACACTGTAATGTGCCTCATAACTTTAACACAGTGATGTGAATGATATATAAATTACTCCTGAAGTAGCTAGTAGTAGGAGCTGAGTGTTTTACATTTCAGTTTATACAGCACACACAGCCTGGATTAAGTCTGCAGACTAGATGAGGTAAAAGGGAACTTGCCCCTCTACTACCTGCCTGCATGTTTTTCATAACAATTCATACTGTACATAGTTAAGAAAGCCATAACTGAGAGACAGTTCATCAATGTGCACACTTTTACCCACATCACACTTTGTGTGCTTGATCTGGTCATTGTTGCTGAAGATGAAGGCTTGTTGAACATGTATACCAGGTTTAAACTGAAGATGTTAGGAAGTATAGTCGAGGTTTAATGGTACTAGCTTTTTCCGTAGGAAATTTCCCATCAGTTATAATTCTACAAATGTGAAAATGTTTTTTCTCTTTTTGTCCGTCTCTCGCTGTCTCTCTTGCTGTATCTTCTGCACTCTCTCTCTCAGCTGTTTTGAATATTATTCTGTTAAAAAAAAACTGGTTTGACTCTATAAACATGTATGACCTGCCCAATTTGGAATAAAAATAGACACAGCTGAGATGAACCAACACACTTACAGCAAAGGTTGTGGCTGTAAGGCTGAGTGTGTGGAAATGTTTTACCACTGAGCATTATTTATTGTTAAAGAGTATTAATGCATAAAAACGGTACTTGTGGCTGAGAGTGATATAGCTGTAATGGCTGGGCTGGATATTAACCCACCACTGTTTTCCCAGCAGGAATCTCTTCTTATTGTGCCTCGTAAAAGTGTCATTAATGTCAGGCTGCGCTAAGTGTGTGTATGTGTATGTGTATGGCAGTATGTGTATTTTGTGTATACCTGCTCCATTCTTCATTAACATCTCATCCATGACAGCGGGCAGGAGATGGCCAGGCATGGTTTGGGACATGGAGTGCTCTTGGGCTAAACTGGAGTGTAAGCCTTTTTCCCCCATTTCCTTATTTAGGCATGCAATCCCTGTATGCCTCATCACCCAAACCCTCTTTTTTCTTCAAGTCTTCTCCAGTTCAGTTGACCCCGCATGTGCCTGCAGCACAGTGACACTGTGAACTCTATATACACATTGAGCCAGTGTTTGTGTTTGTGTTTTTAATTGTAAAGGTAGATGTTGGATGAGTTTAGAGTCAATATTCATTCTCCATGTTTACTGTTGAACTGTGATTCTTTTTTTATTTAGTATTTTTTATGCTGTTATTTGGAGGGTTTTTTGCCATGTAGCTATATTTTTTATCACCATCTCTTTTCATATATTCAGGGAAGCTTGTCTTACGGGGTACATTTTAGAGGCCTCACAATTTCCTTTAAAGTCTCTAAAAAACCTTCCTACTATCAGCTATAACTTACTGTCAGCTCGTTTGAGGTGGGTTATATTGTTGTGCAGTAGGTGACGAGGTACCAACATGACACCTCCTTAGCCACAGCTGACTTCATTCCTGCTCACTTTTTGCACCTGAGAAACTGTGACGAAATCTCCATCTAACTAACATAATTAGCATACTAGTTAACATTTTTATGGAGAGTAGTGCTACTTCACATTAGACACAGTCAATGAACTGCAAGAAAACTGCCTAGACTACATAGTTACACTATATGGCCAAAAGTTTGTGGATATCTGACCCTCACACCAACATGTGGGCCTTCCATAAACTGTTGCCATAATGGTGAAATCACGCAGTTGTCTAGAATTTCTTTGTATTCTGTAGCAGACCTCAACCCCTTTGATCACTTTTGGGATGAATAGGAATGTTGACTCTGCACCAGACCTACTCGCCTGACATCAGTGCCCGGCTTCACAAATGCTTTCCTCAGCCCACATTCCACATTCTAGTGAAAGTCTTCCCAAAAGGCTGTTACAGCAGGAAGCAGGGGACTGAATCTAGAATGGGATGTTCAACCAGTATATATGGGTATGATGGTTAGGTGTCCAGAAAATATATCGAAGATGCAAACGTATATAGATATTTAAATCTTTATTGCAAGAAGAAGGGAAGAGGGTGAGGCATGACCAGAAGAAAAGTATTATTAAGTATTGTTAATAGTTATCAAAAACATTATTATTATTATTATTATTATTATTATTATTATTATTATTATTATTAGTGGCAATAGTAGCAGCAGCATCAGAAGCCATTTACCTCCAGTTGCTGCTTTCTATTAATGTTAGCTACTGTTTAATTTAGAGGAATCAATTAATAACCATTAACCATAGCAGCATGGTCCTAAAACAGGGCTTGGAACTGTCAGCAGTCCTAAAAATGCGCTTGTACCTTTTTGTAAACATTTTGCTAATGAGCTAAGTAATATTATTTTATGAAGTTCTCATTCTTAATTAGCAAACTAAAACAAAATTTGCAAAGCTGTAGTGAACCTATTAGTTGAATAAAGTAGACCGTAAAATAATCAGGTACTTCTTTCAGGTGATGGAGCAGCAGTAAAAAATTGTTCCACTTTATTAGCATATATACTATCTAGCACTTAAATCCATCCATTTATATTTTGCCAATGGCTACTGGTTTGTAGGGGGTGACATTCAGGTTTTAAGGGGCATCATTATGGGGGCTCCCAGCATGCAGTGCGAGCTGGACACCCAGGTGTTGTTTGTTAACCCTCCTTGTGTTCTGTGTCTGCGTTTGTGTGTGTGTGTGTGTGTCTGTCTACACAGTGATGCATGTGTAATTTGCTCCTAGTTCTGTGAATGTTCAATAAAGTTTGATTATTCAAAAGTTGGTTGAGTCATGTGACAGCTGGCTTCTCAATGGTGTCCTGCACCTCTGATGTCAAAATGGTGACCCGGAGCTGAAGCTTCAAGAGGAAGAGCAAAGCATCCAGACCCTTACCAACGAGCCATGAAGTCGATGGTGCGAAGCAGAGCGCCAAGCAGAGGATCCATGTCGAGAGCGTCTAGCAAGCAGCGGCAGAGCGGAGTCTTGTCGAGAGGGTCTAGAAAGCTGCGGCAGAGAAGATCAGTGCCAGGAAGGTCTAGCAAGCAACAGCATGGAGGATCCATGCCGAGAGCGTCTAGCAAGCAGCAGCAGAGAGGAACCTCGTCGAGATCGTCTAGCAAGCAGCAGCAGAGAGTATCTGTGTCGAGAGGGTCTAGCAAGCAGCGGCAGAGAGGAGCCTTGTCGATATCGTCTAGCAAGCAGCAGCAGAGAGTATCTGTGTTGAGAGGGTCTAGCAAGCAGCAGCAGAGAGGAACCTCGTCGAGATCGTCTAGCAAGCAGCAGAGAGTATCTGTGTCGAGAGGGTCTAGCAAGCAGCGGCAGAGAGGAGCCTTGTCGATATCGTCTAGCAAG
>JAOVVH010000002.1:14105030-14117561 GCA_028566435.1 Scorpiodoras heckelii
TATATAAAATGTGTGTCTCTTTCTTTGTCCAACATATTTTATTATTTATTTAGGTTCTCACTCCCGTTTTTTTCTGGTTCTTTGTATTCAAGGGATTAGTTATATGAAAAGTCTATATTTAATAACCACAACTGGTTACATTCATTGCCTGATTTCCTAAAACCACTTCCATTCTCTCATTCCTTCTTGTCCGTGCACAATTCTACAAACATCTGCCATTTAAAAATATCCACTGACTTTTAGAACTAAATAAATAAAGGATGCACTGACTCAAACACAATGCCTAACTTTCAGAGAGTCTGAGTTAGCAAGCAAGCATTATGCCATGTGAGAGACATATGGATTAGTCTACATCCTCACTGCTGGCATCCTGTGAACTGGGCAGCTTAACAAAGCACTCTGTGTGGATGACGCCTGGAAGGGACACCTCCCCACCCTCGTTCCCTCCTCTCATCATCCTTTGAGCCGCTGAGGGAGCGTTGTTTGCACTCTCCTCCCCCTCACTCGGAGAAGCCCTGGAGTGGAGGGCAGGGAGGCTGCAGAGGCTGCGGCCCTCTCCACTGACTACATGTTCCCTACACCATCTGCTCTCAGTAATTTGAGATGCCCATGAAAAAAAAAGAAAGAAAATGGCAGAAAAGAACGGCAGAAATAAAATAGCCGAGCAGATGCCAGCTTTACAATGTGGAAAGCTTATTTAAATTTTACAATTTCAAGAATTTGCTTTGGAAGAACTACTATTTTAATGCAGAATTAGAATAATTGTGATGTCTTCAGTTTTTAATTTCACTCAATAGTGGAATACACATTTTCTGATGCATCAGAAGTCAGGTTCAGAAATTTGTAACTGTTTAGAAAGTCAACCTGTAGAAATTTTCTTGTAGTTCTGTTCTGAGTGAATAATTACATTTGTTGTTTTTTTTATTTTTTGTGCTATAAATCTATGCAATTATGCTTTTTATTATTTTTTTACCAGAGCATTTTAGGCCAAATCATTAAATGAAGACTAATTATGTATTTACTTAATTTGATTCATCTGACCTTGAGCGACCTTTCCAGAGCTGCATTCGCATGTTTTTACATAAATTTGGCTTTACTCCATAAGCAGGCATGTTCAGTCGATTCTCAGTCACAGTGCCATGGTTGATGTTTGTGTTGTCACTTGCCATTCCACAGGCTCCCTCAGTGGCAGCACGAGTGCTGAGCTAAGCATTACTGTGACGACCAGCGAGTCCACTGAGCAAGCTTCACCCACCATGCCACGCGCCTCCAAGAACCGGGTTTCAGGAAAACTCCGGCGCTCAGCCAGCGCCATCAGCAAGTCCTCCAACTGAGCTCCCCATTTAATAAATAAGCACCTCGTCAACATCCTCTTCAGACTGTAGACAACTTAAAACTGTGCTGTGTCTGAGGGTGAGTGTGTGTGTGGGGGGGGGGGGGTCTGTGAGTTGTTCTTGTCACTTCTAACTGGACTTTTTGTTTGTTTGTTTAGTTTCAGTAGCACTGGCAGATGAGACAATGTCATATTAGTGCAATGCTTCTCTAAGGTTCTCACACAGAGTGGCATCTGTGTGTAGTGTCCCTTTTTTGCTGGAGTAAATGTTAAACAGACATCTTTGAATGTTGTCCGTGATGCACGTAGACGTTTGTAGCATTGTTGCTCTGAAATATGTTGAACTGTGGGAAATAAATGATACAGATTTCTCCAGACTGACTTTACCATAGGCAGCAAAGCAGCCTTTCCTAATGTGATCTTAGACAGTACCATATGTGAATCTCCTTTACCCCCAAGCTCCTAATGTCTTAAACACTGAAATGTTAAGAAATTGCAAAGCCATTAAGAGGAGGATGGTGACTATCTGCAGACCACTTTTGTCTTTTGTGGTTCTCCACTGACCGTTCACTCCTTTTCTTTTAAAGAAAAAAGGGACATTGTCACAGGTGTTTCAAAGTAGTCTGTCATGCTAAAGAGGTCTTTTGTAAGAACTACATCAAATTTTCATATCTCAAGTTTCAAACTTTATGCTTTTGTGAAAATGGCCTACTTTATCCGAGTGGTCAGCCTGTGTGGTCTTTTTAAGATGGGATGACTTTTGGCAATTTTTCTTTGCTGTCAAGTACTTTTTAAATTATTGGTATAACAGTTTTATGTCTGATTTATGTAATCATGCTGGTCTGCAACTATACTTGTGTTTGTATATGTGTATTTGTTCTAATGTTTATAATCTATAAATTAAGTCCTGTTTCAGTCTTGTAATGCTATTATGACATTCCAATATTTCATACAGTTATTGCACTCACAGGTGGTGTCTGTTGCTTTCTTTCGTTAATTTTTGGATGTACATATTGTTTGAATTATTAGTTGCTATGTTTTTTTTTTGTTTCATGTTGTGTATACAACATAATGTCTATCATCAGATTTATGAACTGTTCCTGACTACATGCTAAATTGCCACCAGAGCCTCAGGTGAATCTTAACTCCATCCACTGGTGTGTGTGTGTGTGTGTGTGTGTGTTTGTGTCTCTGTGTGTGTGTGTGTCTGTGTGTGTGTTTGTGTGTGTGTCGAACACGGTGCCTGTGTAATACCTGTTCATATTTCTGCTCATTAGAGAGCTGCGATCAGTTGCTTATTCTCACCTTACTCTTCTGACACCTTTTGTCTTTCCTGTTTCGGGAGAATTTGTTGAGCAGGACTCTTCTCTATAGCTGCAGAGCAGAGGCTTTCTGGGATCATGCCATACATTTCACTGCTTCGTAAGAACTGCTGCTTTCTTTTGATTGGATCCTGAATGCAGTCCTCCTCCTCCTCTTCCCCCTCCTAAGTTTCAGTCTCCTTTACCATACCAGCAGGGAAATTGGACACATGGCAGCACCTCTATCTCTCGCCCACACACTTTCTTTCCTTCGTTCTTTCTATCCGTCTATCTATCTACAAACCCCAGAAATACCTCCCTGGTGGCAACCTGGTGCTGCCAACTCCATGACACCTACCCTCTGTTCCCCTAGTGCCCTAGCAGAGTTACCATGGAGGCCAGGTGTTAGACACTCTGTAAGCCCTGCCCAATCTGCACCAGGACACATAATACATTGCTTTGCCTTACCTGTACACATTTCTGTTTTGTTCTTGCTACCCTCTTGTCCTGATACTTTTTTCCTCCTAAAAGCACTGATAAGGAACACAGGAGATCTTTAATCCTGAATGAAGAATACTGAGGAATGTATCCAAACCACAGCACCAAATCATAAACACACACCTGGCCATTCGTAGTTTCTCTTAACTAAGAGTGCTGCATCATGTGATCAGCCTTATAGAGACTCTCTCATTTCCTGTAGGTTCGGTATGGTTACTGTGTAGGCTTCATTGGTGTTTGGTTTTAAGGTGCTGATGTGGTTTGTGCCAGGGATCTGTCCTACAGCAAGTGAAATATCATCTGTGTTTATGCTACATTTAGTTGTTGTTCTTGTACATTGTGTCCTTTGTGAGGGCTCCAAATCCTGAAGGATATAAATATATTAATGCCTGTAATATAATCTTTGTAAAAGACATTGAAAAAAAATCTTGAAGATTTCATCATGACTTGTTAACATATCAGACTGTTTTTAATGGAAAAATAATCATTCTATCTTTACTAGGAAAGGGAAATCAGAACATTTCATTAAAACTGAATGAGATTTACAAAGGAGTGTATTTATTCAATGCCTTTTCTTAATGTTTCCTTATTAACTTAAACTTTACATTTTCTGTATAAATGATTACTTACCTACTAATATAATTGAATTATTATGTTTAATTAAATATCAAATATTAGTAACATCAAAATGTGTAATGCATTATTGATTGTATAATGTATTTTTATTTTGTAATTATTACTTATTTTATTTTGGCTTGTGAATGTTAATGTGCCGATTTTAGTTAGAGCCTTGTATGTTAAACTTTTACACTGAAAACTGTTTTGTAGCAAACTCAGTGAGTTTTAATAGATAGGAAAAAGACGTGCCTACTTCATATTTAAGCAGTTTAAGAATCTTTTTTTAATTCATCAGCAACTTAAATATCTCTGAAGGATAACATTAATTTTTGCATGTATCTTCAAGGTGTGTGTGTGTGTGTGTGTGTGTGAAAGAGAGAGAGAGCGAGAGAGGGCCTGTGTGATGCGCTGGCAGGTTGGCCTGCTGCAGGAGGGGCTGAGGGGTGTTTTGGGGGGTTAGAGGTTGTCCTGTTCTTTAACTGCAGCCCAGAGCACAGCAGGGGTAACCTGACCCCCCTCCATCTGTCTCCTCACTACTCTCCAGCAGGCAATCCCCCTCACACACACACACACACACACACACACACTACAGGTGGACACACTCCAACACCTAAGACTGCTTAAAAAACTCTGCCAAACACAGAGACTAAAGAGCCACTGGAAAACCAGTCTTAGTCTTAATCATGTTGTTCATTAGTTTATATGGTTACATATAATCAGTAGCAATTTAAACAGATTTATCTAAGTCTCTTATGTTTTCCTAAATCATAGGCAAAAGTGTAGCGGTTGGACAAAAGAATTAATACTTTGCCATCCATTTCAAGTCTAAATACAGGTACTGTTGAGGGTAAATAACAATATTTCTTTCAGTTTTTGAAATCTTATAATTAGGTTTTGTTGACTATGTATTTCTGAAATAGCAGCAATTAAAAAAACTGTGGATGTGTTTTTATGAATCATGGATGCTCAGAATTTAATGAAACATTCATTAATAGATTCGTTTTTAAAAATATTTTTTTTATTTTAGTCAACAACACAACATGGACAGCGCTAGTAGCAAACATTTAAGAAAATATGCTGTTTATAGAAAAGGATTGCATCTCTAAGAGCTTCACGTTTACAAGAGCTGATCAGATTGTAAGAGCACTGAAGACACAGGCCTACACAACTCAAACCCGACCAAACAGTTGGCTATAAAATAGGACAAAGGACTTCAATCACTCAAGAACACAATAACTTACATGAAATAGTTGTAAATAAATAAATACTTAAATAAATATTAACGATTAAACATTTTACAATCATCTTACATAATGACAGTAAATTGTAAATATGTGCGGACATTCAAAAATCAAAACAATCATTACACCGAGTTGTTAAGGCAGTTATACAGCAAGTGTTTGATGTGTTTCTCTAAAGGCATTTCTGGCTAGTCTAAAGGGAACCTTTTGGAGAGAGAAATTCCCACATCCTGCAATTCACATACTAGATTAAAGCTACAGACGAGAGAAACGTACAGCATGTGAATTCGAGGCTTTCACAGAGGTTTAACAACGTTTAAAGGTTATCTTAGGTCTAGAAGCTATTACATTACCACGTGTGCATCGGCCCTAGAAAAATACCATTTCACAACCAAACTAATACTCTTCTTTAGGCTACTTAACGCGAGAAATCTCAAAATATAGTCATTTCAACTTTAGATCGATGCCAATTTTGTTAGCTAATTAGGAGAGATTCCTAAACTTTGCAACCTCTAAAACTGCAGGAAAGCATCATAATGGTGAAATACTACGCCTCCGTGTTCAGGCGCACTGTGTTGAGTAGAGAAGTGTGCAGTTTCAGACGGAGCGCGTGAGCCTCGGTGTGTGAGGGTGATGGAGCGCGCGCGCTTCCTGGTTTCCGTTTCGCTGTTCTTCAGCACGCGGGCCGCACTGGCATCTGCAGCAGGATGACCTGCCTCTTTTCTGTGGGGTGACACTTGTTGACGTGTCTGGTGAGACCCGGGGAGCTGTAGAAAGTAGCGGGGCAGTGCTTACATGGAAACACCTGCGACGCGTGCAGAACGCGCACGTGCCGCTCCAGGCTCGTCCTGTCGGCCACAATCTCACCGCACACCGGACACGACACGCAGTCAGCGGGGCTTAAATTCAGCGGACTCAGACTCGGGCTGCCTTCTGCAGAGCGCTGCGCCATCTCCGGGCTCTCTCCTCTCTCTGCGCTCGGAAACGTGTCGCCCAACATTTGGTTCTGCAGCGTGTGGTGGGCCAGCACGTGCTTTCTGAGGTACGCTTGGCGTTTGAACCTTTTCCCGCAGCGCTGGCAGTCATACAGGCCGTCCTCTGAGCCGGACTCGGACAAAGCCGGGCTCGGAGAGTCCCTCTCGCTCGAGTACTCTCTTCCGTCTTTGATTTCCTCTCCGAAGCCTCTGGAGACTGCGGGCATTTTGGACGTGTCGTTCTTGGCTGCGTGTGAAGTTGGCACGCCGGGTGCAGGCTGAGCGCGCGGTTTGTGCCAGCGGCGATGAGAGGCCAGGTTAGCAGGACAGCTGAACACTTTGTCGCATTCAGGACACCTGTACTCGACCCGTACTATCCTCGAGCACTTGTGCTGTGCTAAAGAGAACGGGTCCGCGTATTCTTCCTTGCAGAGTTGGCAGATGAACTCTCCCAGGGGTTTGTTGCCACCGGCCGTTAGGGCTCGCGGTTTCAGGTCGACGGGGCCCTCTTTGATTTTAAGGCCGAGTACTGGTGAAGTGGTCACTTCGTCCTCGAAGGTCAGTTTCCGTATGGCTTTGGGTTTCCTGGCTCCGCTTTTACTTTTGCGCTCGTTGTCGGTGGAGGGCCTTTTCCCGGCGCTCCTTACAGCCGATGTCAGCGCGCTGCTGTTGCTGGAGCCGATTTTCAAGTCTACCGGAGCAAACAGGATGTGGTCCAGGCTGGTGAGAGAGGTAGAAGTCGGAAATGATTCGGCGGAGATGGGCGAGCCCAGGTTAAAACTTCTCTCGAAATATTTCCTCTCATGCTCCTTGCTGATGGGGCGGGTGGGGCTGTACAGGGCTTGATAAACCGTCTCCGGATTACCAAACTGCACCGGTTTGGCTCCGTGACTGTGGACCGGCGTGTGTGCTGCATCGGATGGTGATGATGCTGCGATCTCCGGGCTGCAGGGACCGGACAGAGGCGGGGAAGCGTCGCGCCGAATCGGACATTCCAGTGTCGCTTCCTGTCCATCATCATCGCAACGAATCCGGTAAGAGACGTGCGCCGCTTTCTTGTTTCTTTTCACCAGGAAACCTTTGGGCATGTCGGCGGACGGATGAAGAAAGGCACTTGGAGAGGATGAGATGTGTGTTGAAGCTGATCCACGGCTGTGCACTTGGCTACAGACACGCCGGGTGCAGTACCTTTTGGTCAGGGTGTGCCCAACTCCCCTCCCCGTAACGTTTTTTTTCTTCCTTCTTAATACATAGCTGCACTCTTTTTTAAGGAGGGATGATGCTATTGTTCTCGCCCCTTATCGTTTGCTTCTCATCCAATCAGGCGCCCGGAGGATCTCTGTGGATTTGCCTGTGGGAGGGAAAGGAGCACTTGGGCTGGGGGCTGCGCAGGAAAACGCTGCCGATTTGCTGAGCAGATGTACCTGCGCTTTATTATATTAATTCACCCTCGAAGCCCCTCCCTTAAGAGAACACACGCCGGGACTTTTTCTCCGTTTACGGTCTGATGGCTTTCTATAGAGAGGAACACGTGCCGTGGCTGTGTGCGTGTCTTCAGGGGCCGGCGATGTGCGGAAAGGAAACCTTCATCAGCACCACAATAATCCCAGGCTGGAATACGGAATTCAGACAGAGCACTTTGTCAATAAAAAGAGTCAATATTTTAAAGAACTTTGTTTGCATATATGCAGCGGTATATGCATTTAGTTCTTGTTTTTTGTTTTCTTTTGCTTTGTGGGTTTTTTCTTTTTTAATTTCTGCTTCTTTTCTAAGCTCACACACACTTTCATACCATCAGGTCCATTTTGCACGGTGCGGGATTTAAATTTCCAATGATTATTAATATTAGCACTCCCTTTTTATCATCAAACTTTTAAATATTAAACACAGCTCTTCCATTCCCCCTTATTACTACAACCTTTAAGCAACGCCATCTGTAGAGATGAATAAAAGGCTTTCAAGGAGGCACATATTTAATAGGGCACGTGTCTTTCTCGGTAGTTTAACTGAACTTATATAAATCAGCCGCCTAGCGCATACATAAGTAATAAGAAGGGCTCTCATCTTTGAACACAATGGCCGCGTCTGCCCAGCCGTCAGAGCCTTGTGCGTTTGAAAAGCAAATTGACCTCTCCACTGTGAAACACAACACACAGGCAAGCTGGCCCAAATATAGACGCGTGCTGGGGGGAAATCAGGGAGATGGGTGTTGCCCTCAAGGTCACTCCACTAGTTAGACACCATTAAATCTCCCAAACCTCCCGGATTAGCCACTATTTTGGGAACGAGATTCTGCAATATATTTTTTTGTCATCATGCTTCAGAACGATGAAAATCTGCTTTTTCTGCTTTTTTTTCCCCCACGACTTTTATTGAAACTTTTTAAGCGCATATGATCTAGTGCACGAGCATTCATTTTAAAGCACGCTGTAAGATTGAGATTTATAGGCTACTGCAGCGGCAGAAACCAAACTATAGTCGTGTCTTAACTTTCTGACACGAATAATAATAACAGTCATATTCTCACACAGTTAGTGCAACAAAACCATATTAAACGTTTACCCATAAACAATTTATTACCAAAATTGATTTCAATATTTAAAGTAGGCTACTTAGTTCACGCACAAACCTAGTCCTGTCTTTGAGCCCATGTTGTGAAGAGTGTGTATTTAGTAAAACCGTAGTGCATTGTAGTGGTGCAGGTCGCGGTGGTTGGAGAAAGCCGATCTGGGTGAATGTGCAGGCATCATGGTGTATTGTTGGGCTCATTAGCATAAAGCTGTGCTGCATGAGCGTGCTGTAATCATCTGTGAGCTACAGGCCTCCACCTTCATCACACTCCTGCTGCCCCGGGCTGCAACACTGCAATGCCTCATTGTTCTGCTTTCATCACTTATTAAAAGTGTATGATTTTACATCGTGTGAATATAAGGATGTGCTGGGATATGTAACTGTGTAAACAAAAAAAACAACACATCTAATATGTGAAAAGCGGCGTATTGAGTATGTATGACAAACTATTCAGGATCTGTTGTTCATTTGAACATTTTTCACAATGTGTAGCATTATATTCCGTAACAAATGTATATACTGACTCACAAGTTTTCTGTTCATTCGTAATATTCTTTCAGTCGTATGTCGTCCTGCAGATTCTTTGCCTCGATGGCATTTATGAAGAAACTGTATAGCCGCCCCCCGTCTCTGTGTGTGTGTGTGTGTGTGTGTGTGTGTTTGCTCTGTGGCTCATGCTTGTCTGGCCTCTTATTTGCATACAGCTGCCATAGGCTTCCCCCAGAGACTCTCCACACAAACTCTTCGCCCGGACTTTTATAATGCTTCATTCGGAGAAATGATGTTTAGTATGTAATCTTTATTTGAAAACATACTCTATACTGTACGTTGGGACGTGTGCAAGCCTGTAAATCTAAACAGAATGCTGACATCAGGATACAGTTTCCACCTATTTTGGCATTCTTGTCCTTTCATCCCATCTAAAGGAGCTTGTGAATTATTTATTCAATGATTGTCCATTTATAAATTGTGTGCCGGTATATTATAACAATAATCAGCCTGGTGTTTAGTGTGTTTCATATTCAGATGTCAGAAATAAAGAAAATAGCTTATCAAAGTTTTAGCTGCTATGTACACTTTATAGGCATTAACAATATAGTTAGTGCAAAAAATAACTTTTTTCTCAGTGGGATTTTCAAACGTTTAGTGGTCCTATAGTTTATGTATAATAGATCATGCACAGCCTAAAACATGCTGACAGACATCTGTCTAATTTTTTATTAAAACATTGCAACACCTATGAATCTGATTTGATAGTGGGAATATGTTCAGAATCATTAGAAAAGAACAAAGTAATTAATGCAGCCTTACTGTAAAACTTTATACAATAAGTCTGTTGTTTTTTTGGTTGGAGTTCACAAAGTGAAGATAGATCTGTGATGAGACGTGCCACATAACTACTAAAAGTTATTTTTTTTATCTTTATCACTGAGAACAGCTTTCCCTGCGCTTTAAGTGTTTGTTATAGTACTGGCATACCTATATGAGTGAATATATTAGGTAGTGTACATTTATGCGTTGTGCGTTTGTTTTATATGTAACACACTGTGTGAGGTCGAGTGCAGTAAGTATGCGCTACTGTTTCAGACCTACCCATGTACAGCCTCTAAACAAGCAGCAGGTAAGCAACCTACTATCAGTCTAAATAATACTGATGAATACTAAATAGATGTATAAATGCATTCAGTTGCAGTGTCTCCTCTTGAGCCCGGGCTGGATATCCAGCGTCTGCAGCTGCTGTCCATGGTTCTGAAAGCCTGCTTCTGACTCTCATTGGTCTCTCGGATGTGACTCAGAGAACAGACGCAGCATGAGAGAGATGCAAAGGCAATATCAAACTCACACGCACGCACTTGTATGCCCCTTGCAATTATGCATGCACACACATGTACATACAAATGAATAAATGACCCTGTGTTGAGAATGCTGAACATCACATTTTCCCAACAAAGCATTTCCTAAATTGACATGTAGCTCGTTAGCTTGCATAATTTGCATTCCCTCATAATTGTGCAGCTTCCTTGATTTTTATATGATCTTCCTTATTAGCCCGTATAATAAGGTTAATCAGAGCCTGCTCATCACACTTATCATTTTTCCTCCGAGAGGAGAGGAAAAACAGAGGCAGGACTTAATTAATTGTATCAGTCTTTTCATCTGCAGGAGTAGTGTTCCCACACAAACATTAATATGATTCTGTAAATGGAGGGAAGAGGCACAGCCCAGGCCTGAGACATGAAAGATTGTACTCAAATTAATTTAGGCCTAATTAGAAGGTGGGCGTCAGGGAGTGGTTTGCATAATAAGAGGCAGCAAATGAGATCAGACCCTGCTTCAGGCAATGCCTTTACATCTCCCTCATGGATTTATCCAAGATATCACAGAGTGGGAGATACTGAGTGTTGCGTGTGATTTCACAGATCGTTCTGCTAATGATCTATATCCATTAAAAAAACAGGATAACTAGCAGCTAAACTAGGATACAGGATAGGACTTGAGTTAATGATATTTAGCAATGTTCTTTTGTAAGTCCAACATTTTATAAATTAGACAAGTTGTACTACACAAGAGACATTCTCTATGATTGTATCTGTATGTAATAACAGGTCTTGAGATATCTGAGATCTGATTCTCTTGATTATCAGGGCTTGGTGTTCAGCTCTGGCATAGTTAGTTGTGTTAAAATAAACTCATAGTCATTGTTGTTACACTAATCACTCCCATTCTGTGTGTATAGTGCTTGAGATTCTCTGAGCTGATTTCTTACTGTCTTCACATGATCAGCCATGATGAGCCAGAATGACAGCATTTCCGAGGGCTGATGAGATGTACAAAGAATGTGATTAGGTAATCAAAGCCTCTCACTCATCTGGATTATCATGTTTCATTGTTGGCCTTCTTTCATTTTTGAAATTATGTCACATTTCACCTCAGTAACCTAGTCATCTGCATATGCAAACTTGTGTGTGGATACAGTCAGGCAAGTTGTAGAGACGACAGTAATGTTGTAAACAGTAATACCATAAATGTTAACCCTGAAGGACGTATTGAACTCGAACCATACCAGCAGCTACAATTAAAATTTGACATTCACAAATCATGAAACAACATTAGCAAATTTGTTTGAAACAGTGTACACCCTAATCTGTTTGTTCATCTCAGCACGGTTCCCTTGTATCTCGTAACAAGTTGTAGTTTGCAAATGTGATCGTGTTCATCATTTTCTGGTTTGATCTATTCTTCAAACAACATGACTGCATACAGGAGACATGCTCTCTTCAGAGTCACTCAGTGAAAGAGACAGAGAGAGGATCTGAAATGTCGTGGAAATGTCAGTGATGTAGTGTTCTGGTATCTCAGCCTGGCAGGAGGGTCTAATCCACAGCTGCATTCCTCCAGCACAGTCAGCAGTGGGCTACCTGAGCTGACAGATGTTCTGTAAGATGTGAGGGGCAGATGGATGCTGTGCACATCCCATCAAATACACACATACAGGAACTTCCTGTTGCTGGTGTACAGAATGATTTTATGATCTGGATACAATAGGGCAGTGGAGTTAGCATTATATCAGGCTCTGCCTATCAGTATTTTAGTCTATTTTACTTTAAATAACATTGCCAAGTGCTGAACAGAGAGTTTCTATCATACTTCACAGCCAGTAAGTTGGATGATAAGGTGTGCCAAAACCATCATCCAAGTCCATTAAGTTGTCCATATGAAATCTGTACGCTGACAGGCTGAGTGTGCAGTATGATGGATTTGATGAGCTTGATTGTAGCTCCATGTGGAAATTTCCAAACTTGACCTGATCTCTGTGCCATTGGTTGCTGCCATTATTAGTCTGTGACAGATGCCTATTGTGACTGGAACTGCAGTGTGTGTGTGTGTGTGTGTGTGTGTGTGAGAGAGAGAGAGAGAGAGAGAGAGAGAGAGAGAGTGTGGGTCAGCAGGAGCCCATCCGTCTCTGTCTTGGAGGGGATTAGGAGGGGCTGTGT
>JAOVVH010000002.1:14126489-14136629 GCA_028566435.1 Scorpiodoras heckelii
CTGGTCCAATTTAGCCATGAAACCTCCCACACTAAAATGACAGGTGTTTCAGTTTCATTGTCCAACCCCTGTATTTCAGTTAGGTTTATGTTGACCATCAACTGTACACTTAGACTAAATTTCTTTTTCACATTTGTTATATTTAGCTGAATTACAGCTGAATGTGCTAGTGAAAAACAAGAACATAAAAAAAAGAACTGAACCGATTTTATGTTCAGATCCATGTTATAACATTCTGCACATTCAGCACATATTCTACTTTCTACATACAGCAAAACAGAAAAAAATACTATTCATTTACTTGTGTGCCTCATAATTATTCAAATCTAGTTGCACTGTCTGTTTTAAAGTACGTAGCTGCCAAACTTCAAATTCCTTGCATATGAATCGTACTTGGAATATAAAACTGGTTCTTATTCTGATTATGTCATGAAGCAGACAGAATATTTACAGAGTTGGCCATTTTGTGGTCTGAGTAATTATTTAAACTTTGACCTGCTGAATGATCTGTCATTCAGTACAACCTCTGTACTTGTGTGCATTGTTTCTTTGGCTCTTGTGTTGAGTGAAGTGTTCTGAGGTTAAGGTATGTGATTTTGCAATATTACGATACACATTTGCCTGTGACATGCTTGTTTATTTGCGTTCTGTTTACTTGGAGTTGCACAATATCAGGAGTCCATGCACTGCTGCACTGGAGATTATGGACAGCAGAACATGATTCTGCTGAACAATTGTTTTACATTAGCAATGCAAATGCATGCAAACTATTTATTTTATCTAGAACAAATCATAACAGCATACTTGATTATTATTCATTTTAACAGGAAGAAAATACATTATGATTTATTTCTAATAAATGTTAGTTATTATTGTTAACGTATGCACTGTTGCTTTTTATTAAGCAACTGTGTCTCAGTCTTAAGAGACTTTTAGCATTTGGAGCCAGTAACCCATCTGGAAGCACATTTGGGATAATGAGTCTGTGAGGAAATGTACTGGTTAGTAATGATTCTGATTGTGCAACTGTATGGAGGTTGTTTGCAAGTGTGTGTGGTGTTTTGTGACACAAAATGATGCCTATATCTGCATCTGTCTCACTGTAGATAGAGCACTAAGCACAGATGATGAATTCAGTGAAAACATTCCCTGGCCTCTATAAAGTCACTGGCCACTTGGAATGCTGAATTTGCTATATAAATCATGCTATATACCACTGGAATGTACATCTAGCCACACTAACAGCTTTGGACATACGACATTTTATGACCATGTGGTGCTTTCTCAGTGCCTGGTTCACACCAACATTCATGATTTTGGATCCATGTAAGTTTTGTCCTGACCCACCTGCAAGCTTGTTTCTCACATGTTCCAGTGCTTTGAGTAAATCTGGCATTCCAACTGCTACGTATGCTTTTGTTATATTAATTTTGTCCTAGATTAAGATGAACTATTTCTGTCTGTAAAGAATATCATTCAAATATCACATTTTTGTTACTCATTTTTACCTTACTTTTCTCTTAGTTCTCATGTACTTGCTCCTTATATATGCAATTAATTCATTTTTGGTATCTGCTTTGTCCATATCAGGATCACAGTGAGTCTGGAGCCTTTCCAAGGAAAACTCAAGATTCTTACCTAGGATCAATTTAGCATTTACAGTCCACTTACTGGCATGTTTTTGGCAGGTGAGAATAAACCAGAGAACCTGAAGGAAACCCACAAGGACACAGGGAGACACTCAAAACTCCACATAGAGTGGGGCCCCGGAGCTGTGAGGCAGCAACACTACCCACGTTTTGGACATTGTAAGCACAAGTTTATGTTAACGTATTATAGCTTTCAAAACCCCACAAATAATTTCCTTGTAGTATTTTATCAGTTATTCTTAATGTACCAGTCATTAAAGCTTAAATACTCAAATTATTATTTAAGGCGAGCAAGTAGTAGAAAGATCTGCAAAATATTCAAATGATTGATGATAAAATATCAGATGTTTTTCTTTTTCATCAAATAGTTGCTTTTCTAGTGAGTAGGCTGCTGTAGAACTGTGTGACAATGCTGAAGAGAGCATTTTTATTACCCACCCATTAAGCATTCAGCTGTTTACATCTATATCAGATGATATCAAACAGCTCGGTGCTCTAGGTGTTAGGGTGCACACATTTTTTTCATGTATTTAAATGCTGGAAATGCAACACATTCTACATTCAAGTCAAACCTACCTAATGTGACCTAATGCAGAATTATATACAGTCTTGCACAGACACATCTGGAAACGATGCAAGACGGGCTATTTTATGGCTTGATGCAAATCCAAAGCTCTGTGCTGCCATAATAGCAGCAACATAATCATCCAATGCTCATTTTGCTTGAGGTCATATGTACTGAAATTTGCATTGTTTATGTGAGCTTAATTATGTTTATCAATCATATTTTGACAGCACAATCTTTTGTAAAAACTACTATGTGAATTTGTAAAAACTCAACATTATGAGACTAAACCTGAGCTATTTATTCTTTCTGATTCTTTATTCATTCTATCTGTTATATACTGAAGAATTTATAAAACTCAGGGGGAAAAACAAAGGTTGTGTTATAACGCAATGCAAAATGTGTATGCATAGATAACTCGAGCTCTGTGTGTGCATCATAGCTGTTTCTGGTCACATGTTTGTTATTGCGGGTGCTTTTCAGTGCTGTTGCTTCAGCTGTGTCTAGGTGCTCTATGGCCTGCTTGAAATCATACAAAGCTTACACGTCTTCCTGTGCTCAGCTGCTTTCAATTAGCCCCAAGATGGCTGCACTTTGATATCATCACATCAAATGAAGCCATTTCCACCCATGCTGTATAACTGCAGGGGAAAGAATATAAAATCCAGTAAATACAAAAAAAAGTCAGTTCTGCAAAACAGATGGGAAGAATCTCTCAAAGCATTTCAAACTACCTTGTAAAAGAACATACTGTACAATATGAGTGTAGTGTTTGCATTGCTACCTTTACCATATTGAGTACTTGAGATGCATGAATCAGACACACACCAAATTACAGCAATATCTAAAAGATTTGACTCGTCACATGCCCTTCACATGGTAGGTCTGTGCCCATCAGTTTGAGACTCTCCACAGGTGCAGTATATCTCAGGTATTCTGACCATGTTAACCTAAGGTTCTCTGTTTGAGATTTAGTGGAAGATCTTATAAATAAAACAAAGGAATATTTCTAACACTGTTTTGAACTGCTGGCAGTTTAACGCTCCTCCAACATGACCAAGATGAATCCCAGTGACTGTCACTAGGCCGGATGCAGTAAACCTACCACTGCAACACGATCCTCTACATTTGTAGTATAGTGTACACAGAAACAGCTCCACTCCCTGGATGGAATCAAGGACACCACCTTCTATAAACATGTTGCTCTTTCAACTTTGCTGTCCTTCCCTAGCGTGAGGATGGTCTGGAAACATAAACATCAATGAGGAGGCAGAGGAAATGCATCTGCTCCTCAGAAAAGCCACTTAAAGTGAAAACCAAACACATGTCCATTTTAGGTATAAACACTGTAAATGACTTTATGGTGGCTGTCACTCAACAAAATATACCCTAATACAGTATCTTGTGGAAAGTTTCTCAGTCAGCAGGGGAAAAGCTTAATGAGTAGTAAAATGCTTTTCTGTGATTCTGTAAAGCTTCAGTCAGTGAACCAGTTTTACATTCTGATAACTACTACAAAGTAAGATTGATTACATTTCAGTAGAAATAGTCCTAAACTGTCATTTTTACTTAATAACACTAGGTGGCAGTGTGGCATGTCCTCTCAGCACCAGATGTGGACATGTGCTGTCTAGCTGGCAAGCAGAAAAGCAGAGATAAGTCAGACTCGACAGGAAACAGATGAATACACATGAGTAATTACTACAATCACTCTGTCATCACACACATGCTGGAGTTATTACTGAACATTTGAGATTAAGCTTATACTTGACAGATTATAATAAGAAGAAATACAATTGCCCAAATAACAGATTTTTAAATATTTAGTTGTTAAACATTTAAATTTTAACTAGCCAGTCTGGTAGATACCAAACATTTTAAATGGTCATGAAGTGAGTGTTAGTGTTGACTTAAATTCAAACTTGGAAAAGCGCCTATCTCATTTTAATGCTATTGTTATCTTCAAAACTGCCTTATTATTCAATATCACTCTTTACTCAGCTTCTATTTAATTCCTCATATGCTTTAATTAATTTACTTTTTATTTTACATTTTGATGCTGAAGGATTGTAATTGTAAAAATCACACTTTTTGTAGTATACTTACCCTGAGGCTTTTCTGACGTTGTCACACGAGCCCTGTATATTCACATCTGTAAAGTTTAAGTAAATTTGTGATCATGTGCCTTAATTGACAAGAGTTGAGCATTTTAAATGGCTTTGATGTGGTTAAACATAAAGAATATAAAAGCAACACTAATTTGATGAGTAACGTGTCACACAGAATATTTACTCACAGCCTTTATGGAAAAAACACACACATTGACCTGACATTGAAGCTGTACTTTTAAGTACAATTTTCCCAGTAGAGTCATATAAAACACAAATTAAAACACACTCTGTATTGCACTATTAACACACACACACACACACACACACACACACACACACACACACACACACACACACACACAGAGAGAGAGAGAGAGAGAGAGAGAGAGAGAGAGAGAGAGAGAGAGAGAGAGAGAGAGATTTTGTCTTGCTACACTTTTGAGGACTTTCCACTGGCATAATTATTAATGCAGCTAATTAATGCTATGTCTAACCCTAACCCAAACCTTAACCTTAGTAATTAAAATGCAACTTTTTGGCTCTTTATATTTCTTATGTTTTGTTACAAACTACAACAAATACCCACTTTCCTTATTGGGGCCAACAAAATGTGCCCACAAGGTCAAAAATATCAGATATTCTTATCCTTGTGGAGACATTTGGTCCCTACAAAAATATAAAAACATGGTCACACACACACACATACACACACACTCTAAAAGACTTCACTGAGTCTAAACAATAAATATGAGGCTTAGAAAAGCACTGCCTTCCTGTTTGAGGTGTTTTTTTGGCATGACATGCTGAAATGTCATGGAAATTCTTTTGAGCTCTCATCCCACCCAGCCTGCATATTTATTTAGCTTCATCACTGTACAGCATCCAGTACTACATCCTACTGCACGTCTTCATCTTTGCAGAATAGTTTCAGTATTGCACATAATTATACATGTATAGACCAGGAACAACACCTACACTCCTACAGGCTAAACCCTGTATCCACATTAGTGAGGACTAACACAACATAACTCTCCTCTGAGTTTTGTCCCTGAGGTGTGTGAGAAGTTCTAAGCCTTGCCTGTCTACGGTGTGTGCAAGTTACTCAGCTGATGACACACGTATGGCTGAGTGCCGGTGTGTCAATTTATGTGGTGTGTAAGGTGTCATTTTAAATACCAGTGTGCTGAATAGAAAGCATCAGCTGTAAAAATGTTATGTGATGTCTCTCAGCAGCTTCCCACTAACTCGCAGCAAGTTGTTGTACAGAAGGCATGGTAGAGAGTGGGGATTTGGCCTCACTGAGGCTCCATTTGCTTTTAAACCAAATATTTTACTGAGTTCTGCTTTTATGAAAGAAAGTTATAGCAGGTTCAATGTTTACTAAACGTAGCATTTGCTGATGAAAGCCATATTTTAACATTAGTTAGAACTCAGGTATTTAATCTCATTTCAAACCATTCATTTAATACTTTTAAAATCACCAATAATACCTTAATTACTTTAAACATTGTGTGAATGTTTGAGGGCCCTAAATAATGTCCTATTGCACTGCACCCCATCCACATGAATAGTATTATTAAGTAAGAATAAAATAAAAGAATAAAAATGAAATAAAATTGCTTAAGTTTGATAAGGAATAAAGATTTAAACAGTATACACCTAAACTGTTAACTTATTGACTGCTTCTACCACAAATAAAGCATACTCCTTATTTGAACTACTTCCTTCTGATGCTATAAATCATTGAGTGACAAAGCAACCAAATATAAGAAAAGTATCTTTTCAGAGGCCGTCTAAGTCCAAACTAATGAATGGTCTTGGGCCTTAAAGAGCATTTGTTGTCTCCAAAATGAAATCACCGCAATCACTTGAACACACCTGATACACCTTCTTTTACTCCTTCTAGTGTGTAATACAATTACCTATATACATATAAACCCCATCTCCAGAAAACTGAAATCTGATTTAAAAGACAAAAGGACAAAGGAAAGATTTTCAGTGGTGTCAGTGATGAACTTAATTCTATTGTTAAATATAAACAAATTTAGAAATTGATGCCTAAAACTCACTCAAAAAAGACTGGATTGTGATACGTTCACCACTGGGTCACATCACGTTTTTTAAATCATTCTTTTAATCTTTTGGGAATTTAAGGCAATCGTTGTAGTTTTGCAAGCAGATTCTTGCTGTGTACAAGACGTGAACTGCTAAACAGGCACTGTTGTCTGATTCTCCTCTTCATGATGCGCCATACATTTTCAATAGGAGACAGATCTGTACTGCAAGCAAGCCAGTCAAACTACACTGTTGCAACTTGTACAGAATGAGGCCTGGCATTGTCCTGCTGAAAAAGACATGGAGCTCCTTGGGAAAGAAGTTGTCTTGACAGCAGCATATGTTTATCCAAAATACCAGTATAAGCCTCTGCATCAATGGTACCTTCACATATATGCAGATCACCCATGCTGTGGGCACTGATGCACCCCCATGCTATCACAGATGCTGGTTTTTGCACTTTTCATTGGTAACAGTCAGGATGGACTTTTTCAACTTTGGCACATAAAATCTGATATCTGTTTGTTCTAAAAACAAGTTGGATTGTGGACTTATCTGACCACAGAACGTTTCCACTTTCTTTTGGTCCATCTCAGAGGCAGTTTCAGGTTACATTTCTTGATGCAGCCGTGGACTGTGTTAAGTGACAATGATTTTCCGAAGTACTCCTGAGCCCATGTGGTTAAGTCCATCATGGTAGCATGATGGTTTCTCAAACAACACCACCTGAGGGCTTGATGGTCACACACATTCAGCAGCTGTTTCTTACATTCTTGTTAGAATGGAGTCATATTTGCTGTTTGTTCAAGCATTTGTCAGCAAACTGATTCTGATTTTGTGTATACACATGTCCCTACATGTATAAATATTTAACAAATATTATTTCTGTATAATTCAATACAAATCAGTTTGTTCAATTAACAATGAGAATTTTGCCAAATGCACTGACACTGGCCTCTGATCTTGAGTCCTGTTACAGTTTCCAATTAAATTGCATAGTAAATCTAAATATAATGGAACAGGAATGTTTCCACAAAGAGCAACATTTGTGCAATAGCATAATTGTGTAAACCTCTGGGTGGTAATAAAATCCTGCAAGCTCATAATCACTGTTTAGATCCTGCAGCCAGAATTTCTTCTTTGGAAAAATGAAATATTATTATGCAATATAATGCAGTATTTCATTTGAATAATGGCACTCAGTTTATTGTAATATATTTTATAAAAGAGGAAGGAGGATGTCCACTGAACGGAAAACTCCTTGGCCAAGTTCTGCTATTGCCTGATAATGCACCATGGCTCTACAAATATTTTGCCCAAACAGTGTAAAACGTAGAGTGTCAAACAGTGTCAAGCACTGAGCTTAACTCCATCAAGCAACGTTATTCAGTGGAATATGTAGTTTTACACTGAATAAGTGAATGGTTTCATGGTAATCAAAATTCTCTTCCCATGGGGAGATATTCAATAACAAGAGTTTGAATTTAGTAGGTTGCAGTGCAGAGCATTGAACTTGTAGTAATTATTATTTTATTTCAGATGTATCATAAGTATCTGATCTCATTGATAATCTGAGTTGTTTTTTGAACTTCCCTGATGGGTAGAGTATAATAATAAATTCAGTTTTACCTTTATTATTATATGCTTATGTAACACAATATGTAGTAAACTATTACTTTTTCTCTAAGAAGGGTTTGTTTTGTCCCAAGTCAAACACTGACGAGCAAAATTAAGAGAGATGCCACACCCTTTCTTTGCTCAACGGCCAATCAATGTAATCAAAAACATTTGGGTCTTGGTAAGACAACATGCTGTGACTGCCATTTAGAAAAGCAAAGACATGAACAGTGGAAGAAGGAAGCCACTGGCTTCCTCTTACTTGGTTTGCAAATTATTGCTTTTTAATGAGTATGGGCACAGGCTCAGTGATTCATGGCTTTTAGTCAATGAAACATGTCAAGTAACATTTAGGTCTAGCCAAATGGGGTTGAGGCAAATTTAAAATGTATGCAGTAGCAGGGTGTAGGGGACTAATGAACAACTAGGCTGTTAAAATAAACCTCCACTCACTGTTATTACAGCAACAAATGAACTGGATTAAAATGAAGAGGTTACAAAACCACTCAGTTCTAATGAGCAAGGAAAAGCAGTGTGAAAATAAGTTCCCTTAGAAATATGACAAACATATGTTCTTCTTTCCTTCCTTCCTCTCTACCCAGCTCCTTACCACTGACTCACCCCTAAACTGACAGGCCGAGCCCTTATCTAAATATTGTCTGTCAGTCTAAAGACTTTTGCAGGACTTGGGTTGGATATAAATCTCTCTGCTGTCATTTTTTTCCACCACAGTTTTGAATGTATGAAATTTTATATCTTAAAAGTACCCTAAAATTATGTTTGTCTGATTTGCACTGCATTAATACACTTTTTAAATTTTATTTGGGATGTTTTTAATTCTTGCGCCAGGGCCCTAATCAGAAACAAATAACATTATTGAGCTGTTTGGCCTTTTGCTACTAATATTTAATAACCATATAAAGCTGAGTAAAGCTCATAATTTTGACAAATTTACAACTAAAATATTTATATCTGTGCTAACAACCATGAACATTTTAAGTACTCAGAAAAGAAAAATAAATTATGTGAAGTTTTTTCCTAAATAAAAAGTTTTTGTAGAATAATAATTTTCTTGGTAACCTTACTAATGACTTTCACAAAAACATTCTCACTTTTGGTTAAAGCAAGTAAATTTTATTGTATTTGTATAAAGCATTTAACATTGATTTTGTCATAAAACAGCTTTACAGAAATATGAATAGAGATTTAGATCCCTAATGAGCAAACCAGGGGCAACACCGGTAAGAAAAAAATTCAGACAGAAACACAAGTAAGAAACCTTGAGGGAAACCAGGCTCAAAGGGAACCCATCCTCTAAAGGATTACCCTGAATATAAATCATTACAGTAGTGAAGATGTAAGGTAAACAGGACAATCTCTATGACTAAAGCAGCAGATCTTAGAAACAACAAATCTGTAGTATTCAGGTGAGATCCAGTGAAGCAAGAGTGAGTACTGTAATAAAATTTTATATATAGGATATTAATGAATGAACTTCTACAGTACCAGAAACTGTGTGACAAGTGCAGAAGGTCCAAGCAGAAGTAGAATGAATCAGGCAGAACCAGAAGACTAGAGAAGGCTTAGTCACAGAAGTGTGTGAGGATCAGACATCAGAATCTTTCACTACTGAACATGATGTAACTGAAAGGCCATCAAGAGTTACCATAACTACTTTCTGATTACTCAGCATTCAGTGTCATTTTTATATATAGGGAAAATGAAGTGGCCCAAGGCATAGCCGTGTGGAGAACCACATTGTGTTCACTGAGCATTTTATTAGGAACACTTGTACACTTACACATTTATGCAATTATCTAATCAGCCAATTGTGTGGCAACAGTTCAATGCATAAAATCATGCAGATACAAGCCAGCAGCTTTGGGAAATGTTCACAACAACCATCAGAATGGGTGAAAAATGTGAGTTTAGTGATGTTGACTGTGGCTTGAATGTTGGTGCCAGACGGGCTCGTTTGTGTATATCTCTAACTGCTGATCTAGTGGAATTTTCATGCACATAGTTTATGCTGGCAAATAGATGAGGGCGAACACAAATGTGAAGCTCTTGCTCGTTGTCAAGTGCTAGGGTGTGACGGCACTACTCAGGCTTTTTATACACACACACATATATATACAGTATA
>JAOVVH010000002.1:14160689-14192184 GCA_028566435.1 Scorpiodoras heckelii
GGTCAGGGGATTTTAAAAGGTTTCAGACAAATACATCTTCTATGGCCAGTCACTGAGCAATGTGTTTTACATATAAAGGTTGCAGTTTGACTCAGGGGGCTTAAAGAGGGTATAAATTCTGTTGCAGTCAAAGTAGTTGTCACGTTCTCTTCCTAGAGAAAAAGACTCCACAGGGAAATCCCCATGCCTTATAAAGTCGACACTTATCAGACAGCAGAATCTAACATTACTTAATTCTCCAAACACAGAGAAAATTAGTTTCATTTCCTACTGTTGACATGTGAATGTGAGGAGTTCGGCACTCAATTCAAATAATGGTTTATTAACTTTAACAATTTATAGGACTTCAACTGAAGGTATATCTGATATCAAAAACAAAGGCAGTAATGTATGGTGGTCTGGAAAACCTGGCTGAATTTCGGAAAGCAGCCAACATTGGCAAAAATCTCATTTCAACAAACAAAGTTCTGCTAATAACATAATTTGACCTACTTTTTACCTTAAGAAAGCAAAAATACATTATTTCAAAATGACATGGAAATGTTTTCATTTATGCTTTTTGAGCTTGCCTTGGTTGTCTGCTTGCAAACAGTATGTTATGTAAGGAGCCAGTTTTACAACTGCAGCACTTAAAGCTGTGGTAGGCAATTTTGGAGAAACCAGCAAAAATAATCTAGCTTTTGAAAGTATCCAACTGAAACATCCTACACCCTCACTTTAGGCCTTCCCCCAAAGCCACGCCTTGAAAACATATGAACACACATTGTCTGTATACTGCTGGAGGATGGGTCCATGATAGAGAGCATTGGGGAGAGGAGCACAGTGTATCATTTTCATTGCTAACAGTATCCAACTACCTCATGTCTCATTCACATGTAATAGGTGTTCGCACCTGCATCATAGCTGTGATAAACAGTCATTCCCTCACCAGCCTCTCTCTCTCTCTCTCTCTCTCTCTTTCACACACACACACACACACGCACGCACGCACGCACGCACGCACGCACGCACACACACACACACACACACACACACACACAGCACAGCCAAGAAAAGATTTTACCAAGAAATCGGAGGAAGCAGAAAGCAGAGTGCTTGCAATTGAGACTTATTCCATAAATATTTATTAAATGTTCTCAAACCAAATACATAAATGATTTTTAGAATTACATTCTTGTGCAACAAGCTCACTAGCATGTGTCTGCCTAACCTTGTGGAAGAGTCCAATCATGCACACTGAATGCATATGTAGAGATTCCCAGGCAGGTAGGCCAACCAAAGAGTTTATTCTGACTAAATGAGATGTTTGGATGGATTTATTACCGGCCTGCAACTGCCACACATAACATTCGTTCATTCATTCATTATCTTAACCGCTTATTCCTGTAATCAGGGTCACGGGAGAGCGGGTGCCTAGTCGGGGGCATAGGGCGCAAGGCAGGATCAACCCTAGACAGGGCTCCAATCCATCATAGGGCGCCACAGATAACAGACTGTTTACTTTTTATTGTCAGAGCATTTGATTTATTAATTGCTGTTAGGATGTAAAGAGAAATATATACAGCAAAGAAAAATATAACAAAGAATTCTTTTATATCAAATTGCCTATCTGAGATTTAATTCAGTCAGCCTGTATAAAGTTTGGAAAAGTATAACATTGTCTTATCCAGCTGTCCACTTTCAGTAAGCCTGTGCCCACTGTAGCATCAGATTCCTGTTCTTGGCTGAAGGATTGGAAAAGTAATGTGGCCTTCTGCTGTTATACCGCATTTGCCTCAAGGTTTGATGTGTCTACTATTCTGAGATGCTTTTCTGCTCACCACAGTTGTAAAAAGTCTTTTTAGTTTTCATAGCCTTTGTGTTAGCACAAACCAGTCTGCCTATTTTGATTTGTCATCAACAAGGCATTTCTGTCCACAAAACTGCCCCTCACCTACTGTTTTACACACCATTCTGTGTAAACTCTAGTGAATGTTGTGTGTGAAAAACCCAGATCAGCAGTTTCTGAAATATTCAAACCAGCACATCTACCACCAACAACCATGCCACAGTAACAGTCACTGAGAACACATTTTCACTCATTCTGATGTTTAATGTGAATGTTAATTCAAGCTCTTTACTTGTATGTTTTTGCCTTGTGCTGCTGTCACTTGATTGGCTGACTGGATAATTTCATGAATTAGTAGGTATACAGGTGTTCCCACTAAAGTGTTTGATTAGTGTATACAGTATTTACAAACCCAGAAAAGAAAAATTTCCAGAAAAGTTGGGACACTTCCTTAAAATACAATATCAATATCTGTAATTTGTTATTTGTTCATGCACTTGAACCTTTATTTAACAGATAAAAGGACAAAGAAAAGATTTTCTATGTGTTAAATTCAAACTAATTTAGGAATTGATGGCTGCAACACATCCAAAAAAAGTTGGGACAGAGGCAAAATAAGACTGAAAAGGCTACAAGTAACACTGGAAGGTTCCACAATTAGCAGTTTAACTGGTAACAGGTGAGATCATCAAGACTGAATATAAAAGGAGCATCTGCCAAAGGCTTAGTCTTTGCAAGCAAGGATGGGTCGTGGTTCAACACTTTGTGCCAAACTTCATGAGAGAATTGTCAGCACAGGATTGCAAAGAATTGAGGTCTTTCACCATCTACAGTTCATAATATCATGAAAAATTTTAGAGAATCAGGGGAAATTTTGGTGCATGCAGGCCAAGGGTGAAAACCACTGCTGAATGTGCGCCCATCGAGCCCTCAGGCACTATTGTTTGAAAAACTGTTATGCTCAGGAGTACTTTGGAAAATCATTGTCACTTAACCACCTTGTCCACTGCTGCATCAAAAAATGTAACCTGAAACTGTATTATGCAAAGAGGAAGCCACATATTGATTTTGTGTGAGAGTTCTATGGGCCCGAAGTCATCCAAGATGAACCAAAAGACAGTGGAAATGTGTTTTGTAGTCAAATGAGTTCATGTTTCAACTTGGTTTTGTAAAAAAAAACAGATATCATATTTTATGGGCCAAAGATGAAAAAGACAATCCAGACTGTTACCATCGGAAAGTGCAAAAACCTGCATCTGTGATGGGATGGGGGGTGCATCAGTGACCACGGCATGGGGTATCTGCATATATGTGAAGTTACCATTGATGCGGAGGCTTATATTATTATTTTGGAGAGATGTGCTGCGGGCAAGACGTCTTTTCCAAGGAACTCCATTTCTATTTCATCAGGACAATGCCAGGTCTCATTCTGCATGAGTAGAGTGTATGTGCTTGACTAGCCTGCAAGGAATCCAGATCTGTCTCCTATTGAATGGAGAGGATAATCAGACAACGGCAACCACGGACTGTTGAGCAGCTCAAGAAAGGGCAAAAATTCCACTTGTAAATCTGCAATGATTAGTATCTTCAATTCCCAAATGATTAAAAAGTACAATTAAAAGAACAGCTGATGTGGCCCAGTGGTAAACATGCCTCTGTCCCAACTTTTTTCTGAGTGTGTTGCAGGCATCAATTTCTAAATTTGTTTATATTTAACAAATAGAATTAAGTTGATCATTGAAAACTTTTCTTTGCCTTAAAAAAGGTTCAAGTGAATTAACAAATTACTGATTTCCATTTTTACTGCATTGTAAGAAAGTGTTTCGAGTTGGAACACATGGAAATGGGGTTTGTAAATGTCATGAAGTGAATTTACATTATCTATTTCTTATATTCATCATTTTTAACATGCACAATTTTTCATAATGGGCTCCTTTTGATTTTTATAATGCATTTACAATTACCTAAAATTGAAATTGACAGAAGCTGAGCTTTTTTGTTTGGTCTTTCAAATCAAAACAGCGTATTGGTATAAGACTCTGATTGGTGCATGTATTTGTGCTATGTGAGGTGCCAACCTAACACTTCAAAGCTTGCTTTGTCTTAATCAGGAACAGATTGCTCATCTGAATCTTTATTTTATTTAAAAGGCATTAAGGACTATTTCACTAAGTCTGAGTTGTTAACATACAAGGAGGTGTTGTTCTATGTCTTTTATATGCCTTGTGGTCATAGTCACGTTGATTAGTCAGTGGCTCTTTTTTGTTTCTAATATTACCATCTCAGTGCCATTCAACTCAGTACTGCTGATAAAAAATAAAAAAAAAACATCAGCTGGCATGCCATCTCTCACATACTGCTTCTTTTCCATGACTCACACATGATGCCATGATTTAGACCAGAAGAAGAATTTTCCACATGGTTTGGTCAGAAGCTTACTATCTGAGCTCATCTGAGGTAAAAGCACTCTTTATTAGACATCTATCTATTACCAAATAAACTGGCAACTTACTATGAATAAACCAAAATAATAATAATAATAATAATAATAATAATAATAATAATAATAATAATAATAATAATAATAAGGGGAAGAAGAAGAAGAAGAAGAAGAAGAAGAAGAAGAGGAGGAGGAAGAAGAAGAAGAAAAAGAAGAGGAAGAAGAAGAAGAAGCAGAAGAGGAAGAAGAAGAAGAAGTAGAAGAAGAAGAAGAAGAAGAAGAAGAAGAAGAAGAAGAAGAAGAAGAGGAAGAAGATTAAGAAGAGTAAGAAGTATAAGAATAAGAATAAGATTATGAATAAAGATAAGAATAAGAAGAATAAAAGGAATAAAAAGACTAAGCGGAAGAAGAAGAAGAGGAAGATGAAGAAGAAAAGGAAGCGGACAAAGAAGAAGAAGAAGAAGAGGCAGAGGAATAAGAAGAAGAAGAAGAGAGAAGATGAAGAAGAAGTGGAAGAGGAAGAAGAAGAAGAAAAAGTAGATTAAGAAGAGTAAGAAGTGTAAGAAGTATAAGAATAAGAATATGAATAAAGATAAGAATAAGAAGAATGAGGGGAATAAAAAGACTAAGAGGAAGAAGAAGAAGAGTAAGAGGAAGAAGAAAAGGAAGGGGACAAAGAGGAAGAAGAAGAAGAGGAAGAAGAAGAAGAAGAAGAAGAAGAAGAAGATGAAGAAGAAGACTTTCCATAACTCATTACAGCTTGTAGAAGCCACTAGCACAGGTTTGATGTAATGATGTCTGAAATATTACATCAAAAGAGCTACATATCACTCTAAGTAGACAGTCTGGATGTTACTTTGTGTTTGAAAGTTTGAACTTTACAGGCTGGTAAAATGTTGGAAATTGCTCATATTAAACCTTTGTCATTGATTGAGAGCACATGTATTTAAGGGACTCAGCTGAGTTCATCTGAAGTAAAAGCAGCATATCAACAAGCCTTTTGAGCTAAACACACACTTTGTTAGACATATCTACCTATTACTAAATAAACTGGCAACTTACCACAAATCAACCAAAAAATAAATAAGTAAGTAAGTAAGTAAATAAATAAATAAATAAATAATAACACTTTCCATAATTCATTTCAGCTTGTAGAAGCCACTAGGACAGGTTTGATGTTATGATCCTACCTTTTGTTTGAAACCACCAATTTTTCAGGTGACCAAGAATATTGGAAGATGTGACTGAAAGGTGTTTCTTGTTGCCTGGATGTGCCCTGTTAGACTGTTTCTTTCAACAATCAATAACCCTGAATGTCTACTCTTATTTTTAGCCCTGGGTTTCTCCTATGAAGACTGCATTTGTCATTAAAAAGGATAAACCAACATGACGACCAGAGAGCCATCTATGGGCAAAAGCAAGCTGTTTTGAAGCTGAGAAAGATCAGTGGCTTTGCAAAAGCATAAGGCATGGCCAATACACCAATTTGGAATGTCCTGAAAGACAAAAAGAAAGAAACCTCCAGTGTACTAACAGACATTGAACAGGTTGGCAAGGAAAACAACAGCGGTTGATGACAGAAAGGTTATGAGAGATATGACGAAAAATCCAAAAACAACAGTCAGTGACAATAGAAACAACCTCCACAGGGCTGAGGATCCATGGGAAGACATTCCACTGTGAAGAGTGAAGGAAGTGCCTTTAGCTACATGTTGCTGGTTATTGTGTGCATTCATGTACGGTAATCAGATATTAGATAATTGCTAACTATGGCTTTGATGCACAAAAATGAGTCTAGAGCTATACCAGAGCTTTGCATGTTACTGTTTATAATGTATTAGTTTTTCTGTATAAGATCCATTCATAAGATGCAATCAATGTTGACATGAATGCCCGAGCTGTAATCACAGATTTGTTCTGAACAAAAGTTATTTCAAGGTCTAAAAGAATGTTTTTTTTCTATTTAACTTCATGAAAATTATTTTGCCTGTATTTCTACTTTGTCTGTAACTCTTTTGTCAATTCAGAAGAGATAAAACAGATCACTGACACAATTTGAACATTTTCAGTAGTTTTATTGAAAAATGCCTCTTCTGATTCAGAAATAAATAAGAAAATAAGGCTGTGGAATTCACAATGTGCAGTTAAAATGTAAATGAGCAATTCTATGAATATAGTCTTGCAACAAATTCTAACTGCATTTAACATTGATATAAAAAGGAAAAAACTATGTTCTGATCTTAGAATGTACTAAATATACAGCACAGTCATGCAATTCCACCTTTGGTAAGAGAAATGAGCTGTGAGTTGGTATACAACAGATAAATATAAATATTTAGAATAATGAAACAAAAGCCAGGTTTAACAATATTTTCAGTATGAGTATGGAATTACAACCAATAGCCTTCAGCGTTGTGAAGGAAGGCAAAATAACTGCACTGCAAAAACTGAGTCTATCAACTTAAATGATCTGAGAGATTTCAATTTTGTGTGAGTCTCTACTTCTTACCTTTCACATACCAAATACTGATGTTATGGTTAGTGCATTAAACAGAGTTTCATATAAACATAAAATGCAGTTGTGTTACAATCACAAAAAAATTTGGGGACAGTGAATGAGCACAAGTCACAACATCTACTTAACTTTCTTCAATTTGAATATGTATGAAGCCTGATTCAATGCATTTATTTTTTAATGTCCTTTGTGTGAGTAAAATATAAAGATACTTCTTTATTGGTTTATGTTTTTATCCTTTTAGTTCCCTCTGTTGATAGCGATCGCTTCCCACGCTGGTTTCGTAAACCGGGGGAGTGAATCTCTGTCACAGTATCTTCTGATGGCTCCTCAGGGATTGCCACTACCGGGGTATCAGGCTCAGGCTGGTAGCGGCCTGGTTGGAAATATTATTTGGCCAATGGAACATATACATTGTGGGTTTTATTAACTGCTATTTGGATGTAAAAGCAAAAAAGTTAACTTGAAGTTGAGATGTGAGTACAATCATTGCTGGTTCTATACCATGAGTCTAAATCTGACACTTGATATAGAAAAACAAAAACTAGAAAGGATAAATTCAAGTGGTCATGTCATGTAAAAAGGACTACCACTAGTTGTGACTGAGCTACCTATGCTCTTCCTTAAGGCACACCGAGGTATTATAGCATAAGATAAATCACAATTTAAAAAAGACTTATTTGTGAATACAGCATTCTGCAAACAAAACCAAGAAGATCATGGCTCCTAAAAGCACATGCTACATTTTTCACCTGAGCGGAGGCTGTATTCACCAAGTAAAGCAATGTAAGAAAAAAATAACAAATAAAATATATAAAGGTTATGTTGGCAGTCAGTAAGAAGCAAGTTAAGAGGCACAAGCTTGACACCAGATATTAACCCATTTTAGATGACTAAAATTAATTTACAAGGTTTATATACAAATACCTTATCTGTTATTATCACTGTTGAACTCAGCTATACTCATCATGGTTAGTAGTTTTACATGCTTCTTCCTGAAAAGCAAGCTCACTCTTGCTGTTTGCTGCTTTGGAGTTCAAGATGCAACCAGGCCACAGGTACGTAACCATCATTGTCATCTGCCTGATAGAGTAGCAGTGAGCTGGTGTTAGTGGCAGTCCAGTCCATTCTTTGGTTTGATTTGGTTTTAGAGTTGGTGTGCAAATGTTCATTAATCAAATCCATGGTTGTTATCCTTAAAAGCTTATTAGAAAGTGCGCTGATCTCTCAGACACAGGTTTGTTTTTTTCAGGATGTCAATGCTTAAGGAGGACACGCAGCACACTATGCATACTATGCCAAACCTGAAAGGGGTTAAAGATGGTGTTAGTGCAAAGATACTGTTTGTTTGTTTTTGTGTGAACTAAACAACACGCATGCCATTCACTAATTACTCAGTTATGTTTCAAACAGTTAGCCAACTATGATTTTTTTTTGTTAAAGACAATTAATGAACCATAATGCCCTGAACGCTCAACTCGACTCCCTGTAACTGACAAGCTTACCTGGGTATCCTCCATTGTATGGAATTCCAACACACTGAGAGGAATCACAGTAACCTGGAGGTCCTGGTGGTCCCCTGATACCTGGAGAACCTGAGCGCCCTGATGGCCCACGTGGCCCATCTGAGCCTGGAGGTCCGGAAGGGCCGGTATGGGATAAGCCTGGTGGTCCTGAAGAAAAGCGAAAAGCAGAAAATCATCAGAGACCCACTGACATCATGCTTAAAGTTCAACTGGAAGGGGGGACTGGTTTCTAGCACTATAATTTAAATATTTTGACTGTTCAATTAAAATGGAGCAGGGGTAGGCAATCTCCAAGGAGCTCCCCCTTACTCCTTTCTGTCTAGACAGTGCAAACCATGTTTGGAGTGATTTCAGCCCCCACTTTAGTCTGAAGTCAGCACATGTGTCAATGAGGTCCCCTGAGAAAACACTTCCTGCAACAGCTTGATTGTGACCCTTTGTAAAGGTGAGAGGGCTTCTGTCCTACTTCGCTTACAGAAAGTTGGCTTGGTTGGATTTGAGCAAGAGGCTTTAGAGGATTGCCAGACATTTGCATTACTTTTTGTCTTTCTGTGATAGGAAGCCTGGAACCTGGTGCATTCAGTCTAGCATCCTGAATAGTAATTAGAAAGGATGACTATGCAGGCTAAGCTACCTCAGGGCTCAAATGTCCTATTAGCTCACTAAATGCTAAATCATATTTGATTTTGAGATTTATTGCTGCATTGAAGCTTAGCTTTTACCCATTTGTTTGATTTAGCATGTGGAATTTAGCACAAGCATATCTACAACATATCACAGAAAAATCACAGCAAATGTTCCCATTATGATATCACTGTAAGTTCATAAAATATTTAGTCCTATTATCATTTCTAATAAAATAATAATATTATAAAATAATATAATAATAATATAAAAATAGTAGCTTGTATTTATGTTGAGCTTTTTGGGTATATCCCTTGCTACTGATTAATAATAGGTCTGACTCAACCAGTGTGTGAGAACATCTGTGTGGCCCTCTCTGGCAAGACTACATGAATTTAAGAAAGAAAATGTTTTTCAGCAAAGACTTTGATTACATAATGGAAAAAATTATGATGCACAGCTGACCAAACTGAGGTTCATAAGATGCAACTAGGTAAAGCTCAATTCTTCAGATTCAACCCCATCCCTGAGTGCGCTGAAACAATCAAACTATTTTAATCCCTAAGAGAGAATCACGATAGACGTAAAATATACACCAGCAGCCACAGGCACTGAGGAACGGGTCTCATAGAGATCAGTGAGCAACTAGAGAACTACCAGTAATGTTTGAACTAAGAACAGACACGTAACTTTACCTGGGTCTCAAAACTATTCCCATTCCAGATATTCGGTGCAAAATATGCACTGTAAATTTGGAAATGTGTTAAACCTGTTGGATTCATTTACTTGTCTGAGTTCCAAATGTACTAGCCCAGTTAGTCAATTTTTGGTTTGTAAAATTTTGTAACCTATACCCAAATACTATAAAGTAACTGTGTTCAAAAAGTGTCTATTTTAAAAGGATATATTGATTGACATACAACTGAACAACTCATGTCCCTACTGTTGCACTTTGTTTGCCATATACGCACCAGGTGGTCCAGGTGGTCCTCTCTGTCCCCGGGTGCCAGCACCTGGAGTGCCTCTCTCACCCTTCTCTCCTGGCAACCCTACAGTGTTGGAGGTCAGAAAAGTGATTTAACCATCTAGAGATGAAGTGTATCCAAAACTAACATCAGCTGTCATCTCCAAACAATTTCAGAGTTCATTTCCATCTATATTTAAGCCATATGATGGTTAGTAGAAACCATAAAGATTTGCGCAAAAAGCAAATAAAATAATATACACAGCAGAGGCACATGTGGATTGTATTAAAGCAATGTGAAAAAAGTCTTGTGGAAAGAAATTCTGTTATCTAATACCTAAATGAAAACTAGACTAGATGCTGCAAATCTAAATCTAATTTTGCTATCTACCAACATTATCCAAAGAGAGCAAATCTCTTTTTTAAAAAAAAAATTGTTAGTTAGCAAGTCAGATTTTTTTTCTCTTATGTTTATACCACATGCAATAATCTTTAAATGCCCAAATTCCTCTATAGCCACCGGAAATTGCATTTACTTAACCACAACTAGACAGTAATAAATTACATTTCCCCAGACATTTAGATGTATAACAAGAACAAGGTAACTTTACGTCCCCTCTCCTTGTATGGTCCATAAGCATCACAAGTGCTGTAACGCACAAACAGCTCTCATCACTGCACATACCTCTTTCTCCCTGAGGTCCTGGTAAACCTGGGCTTCCAGGGAAACCATTGCCTCCAGCCTGACCTGGTTCTCCACGTGGTCCCTGGTTACCAGGAGGGCCTGGGGGTCCAGCAGGACCAGGACTGTTGCTACGGTATCCTGTGGGGATCTGGTTGAACATCATGTCGATTCTGCTCATTTGTCCTAGAAGAAAATTAAGCATTTGCAATTATCATCAGACGTTGTTGTTTCATCAAAAAAACTTGTTCAAAGGAACATTACACAGTCACAACTTACTGCTAACTAGCTGCTCACAGACTTGTCTTGCAATGGATCTCATCATGTTTTGAGAAGTAGCATCTCCCTACAGAACAGAAGCCAAGCAAAGTAAATAGAAATACCCTCAATGTCCTCAAACATCTGTTTGCTTTTGATATTAATGACACCAACACATACCCTCTCGCCCTTTTCTCCTTTGATGCCAACAGGTCCCTGTAATTGATGATTTACAACAGTGAATGGAGGTGCACAATAATATTTGCCAAAGACTAGTTTTGCTCTTCTGATTGAATCAAAGGTATGAGGAATTCATCTCACTGTATACATTCAACCAGAATCTATACATACTGGAAGTCCAGGCTCTCCAACATTCCCTGGCTTTCCAGTAAGTCCTGGCATCCCTGGGTTTCCCGGGCTTCCCTGAAAAGATAAAAAGTCTATTCATATTCATGCTTATACATTAACAGACACTGAATCTCCCACCATAGAACATAGAGATTTATACAAAATACAGTACACAAATAATTAATTCATACTTATGCTTGGTATTCACAAACATAAGGTTGGCCTAGTACAGGGCTTGAGAACCTTTGGTCTTCATAATATGTGAGAGGAGATCTGGCTAGCGTGCAATTAAAATATCTTTTTAGCTTTAAATAATGGATAAAAATAACTGAATTAAAAGGGACAACTCTGAACACAAAGTAGGAAATAAAAAAAACAAAAGCCTTGATATTACACACCATTGGTCCTGGTGGGCCTCTAGGTCCAGATGGGCCTTCAGGTCCGGGCTGTCCCTGTGCATAAACCATAGACCATTACAAACTATGCAACAGGAGTATGGTGACACCTCAGGGAAGAGATAATCCAATCAAAAGGAATGTTTAAACATGTCACAGAAAAAAGCCCAAGATAGTGTTCCAAGTTTAGTGAGTGCAGACATAGCATAACCTACGCTGGAAATGTAATCTAAAACAAAGCATTCAAAAAGAATCTGTGTATTAAGTAAATGGTCCTTCAACTTACTCTTGCTCCAGTTGGCCCAACAGGACCAAGAGGACCCGGAGCACCAACAGAGCCCTAGAAAAGAAGAACGAAAAATTGTTTACAAATTTAATTCAATTAATTAATTAAATAAAAATAATTAAACATTCAAGTTTAAATGTGTTTATATTTCTTCATATGAGTTTCATTCACACTAAGCGCAAAATTGTAAAAAACTAGCAACTATAACAAACTTGCACTATAATAACACATTAGATATGTAATAGACCTGCACTATAATAACACAAGTGATATATATTTTATTGAGCTATTGACTAACAACCTGGTACAGCATCTAGTATTTTTGTACTAGAAAAATACAACAAAAAAACAAAAAGTAAGCGTGTATTGAAGACCAAAAATCAAATTGGCAAAACACTTACTCTCAGGCCAGGTAACCCAGGGTCACCAGGATCTCCTTTTGGTCCAGGCCGTCCCTAAAAAAATTATTTACAAAAAGAATTGTACTTTAACTCTGGAACAATAATTTTTCTCCATTGCAAACATCTCAGTTCTAAGGCAAGATGGGTGAAAGAGCAACTGAGTGTTGCCTTTGTTAAAATAAATGGGTCTGTAGATTTAGTCATATGTTAGGTCCATGCATTACAGTATATTTAATCATTTCACCCTGTAAAACTCTCCTTGAGAGATAAATAAAGATGCTATAAAATGGACAAATGAATAAAGACAAAAACATCAGAATTGCGTGTTTAACTTACTGGTTCTCCAGGAAGAGATATTCCATTCGGGCCTTGTGGACCTGGTGGTCCCATTTGTCCTGGGGGGCCCTGCTCTCCACGTGGGCCCATTGGACCCTGGATGGAGAAAAGAGATGTATTGAGTCACCATATAATTCAGATGGTTTTTATTGTCTTCCACGGGGTGAGATAACCAAGTTGGCACAGGTGGTAATGTTTAAAAAACATACACAGCCTAGACTAATTAGGTCAGATTGAGTTCATTAAGGGATTAACATCATGGAAAGTGATTGCTTTCGGTGGTATTTGGTTGAGGACAAGGAAAATGGTTAAAGGTCACTGAGAAGAAAATGTGTTTACCCCGGGACCAGAGTCTCCTCTATCGCCACGGGAGCCTTTTGTACCAGGACTGCCCTGAGAAAACAGAAAATAGCCATGGTCATGAATTGCACAGCAGAGGATTTAAGCACTAAACCATATTGTCAGGAGGCATTTTTAGAGATTAATATGCTGCCCAGTTTTCAAAGTCATTGCTGCAGGTTTGCTTGTTTGTTTGTTTTTTTGCAAGCCTGGCTCTCAGCACCTTTCCTGATACATCTGTAAGCTGCCAGCTCCTAAATCATGCTGCTGTACATGCTTATGAATATTACCAACACCTTGACTTGTGTCCAAGAACAATAACACATAAAGAGGGGTCCCTTGTACTTTACACCAGCATTTAATGCAAAAAGCAGAGATGCAATTACAGTACGGGCATTCCTGAAATGCTACACCTCTCTGCCTTCAGCATCAGAGGTAAAATTTGCAGAGGTAGCACAAAGGCTTTCAGGACTGGGGAATGAAACAAGAATATAATGGGTTTACCGAAGGGCCAGCCGGTCCCGGAGGCCCTACACTATCCTGAGCACAAGTGCAGGAGTGGGGAAGTGCTGGACATTTTGCTTCATCTCGCTACAAAAAGAAGGAATGGCAAATGCAGATAATGCAGTTTAAAACATTTTCAAAACATAATTAAGAAAAAAGAGATACACTTCATTTTGAAACATTAGTTTCACGGTTCACAGACTAAGGGGGCAGTTCTGGTACAATATAATGCAGGGTCATACAATCCATTAGTCAGTGTATCTGGGATAAGTGGAGAAAAGGAAAACAGATTCCATAAAGCAGGAAATGAAATGTCAATATCAACCCTTTTGTTTAATTGGACAGGTGAGATTTTGGTGTTTTAGTATTAAGCCAATTGCTTGCAATGAAAATAAATGTGAAAACAATGTGCTACAATATTATGAGATGTAGACTAGAATAGTTTTTTCCCCCACATTGCTGCAGTTGACACATTAACAGATGCCACAGTCTACAGAACCACTTAAGTTCATTTGCTATGGTGCACTGTACAAGCAACCCAAAATAACTTTACTGACAATTATATCTACACAAATGCAGTCATTCACAGCATCTGCATGATATAAAAATAAATCTTTACTTTTCCCAAAATAGATTCTGTTGTCTGTTGCAGGTTTACTGATTGAACCTGAAGTTTAAGACCCACTGGTACAGAACTGCCGAAGAACATAACAATATCCAGCAACATGCAAATTGCAAAATAAGATCTATATAAGACAGAGAAATGAGAAACCTCTTCATGGACAATCAATATGAAGCATCCTCTTACTGTTGCTGGCAGGTCACAGCATTTGTCTCGACTTGTCCATCCCAAGCTGCAGACAATATCAAACATCTGGAGCTGGAACTACAAGAGAGAAAAAAAGAGAACAGGAACGGATGTCACAGATGGCTTCCATTGCACTCCAGGATTTAGGAATGAGAAAACATGCCCACAGTGTGTTGGAAAAGAACACAAATGAGCATGGAGCAGCCCGGCCATCAGCTTAAACTGCTCCATTTGTAAGATCTGTTCAGCCTCTGTACAAAAATAGCAGGAGAATAGGATTGTAGTACTAATAGTTCTGAGAGACTGACTGTGTTTTATTTTATTCATAACCATTCCTCATGCAATCATTTATACAGAAAGGGTAATAATTCCACAGTCTACAAGGAGATAGTTGTACTTTGAAGTAACTGTCTTATTTTATCATCTTTTACAGCAAAAACAAGACATGTGGCTTTACTATCACAGTGCTTTCACACAGAGCTGTATAAAATATTGTGTATCTTATACTTACTGTTGCTGATTGCCTCCTTGTACCACCAGCCATTTTACCAAGAACTTCATAGCCACCTTTGGAGATGTTGCCAGCCTCTTTTATCGGTTTCTCTTCAATCTCTTGGCAGTCAATGTTCAGCTTAATGTTTTTCGGTGTAATGGTGATGTGAAGCTGCAATGTATGACAGCGCAATTTAGCAAATCACTATTTTTGCAAATGGTGAATATTCCTTTATAGACACAAGACAGATTGGTGGGCAATTTTATTTTTTTAATGCAGCCATCCTTATAGATCTAGGTCAAAAGGTGAAAGCACTACCCTTGAACCTCTTGTAAAGAACTTGTTGAACTCACATCTCTGTATTATTAGTAATAATGCTACTGCAGTAATATTATTAAAATCCTGCCTAGATCTCCTAGTGTTTTCTGCTTAACATATAATCATGTTAGTCATGTTATTATCATGTTATTCTCTGATATGGCTCTCTACACAAGCATTAACAAATAAAAGGGGAATGTTGTCCTCAGCATTAGTTATAAATTAAAAGTTTTAGCAGCCGCTACTTTCCTATTGCATGTACATGAGAGTGCCCATGCACTCTAAGTTTCCAGATGCTTTTTCCATACTAATCTTGGGGTGTTTTTTCTTTAAACAGTTACTGTTAAGCACAGCAGAACCACATCTTGATATTATGCCTTTTTCATTCTGTGGCTGGCCATCAAACATACTCTTGTTCTCCAACTTTCTTGTACCATTACATTTTTCAGTTAAAAAGGTTGGTGGGCATAAAACCAGATCAAATTCTTACTTTGCATCAAACAACACCAAGCCACAAAGTTAGGTCATAGATCTTGGCAACACATGTTACATTACAATCATCATCTTTGGCAAGCAAACCCATTATTTGAATGCCCACTAGGTCTGAGGTTTGGGTATGAAGTATTCTTTCAGATAAAGCTTTATAAATGGACCAAATTGCTTTTTAAATGTTAACATTACACAGACTGTGATCACACTCTTGGTCCTGCTTTATACTAGGCTGCAATACTTCCTCCCCCACCCCTTCCCTGCTACTGTGGTGTCTGCTTCAACACAGCATGTGGTTTCATTTTGACTTTCTGCTGTTCTCTTTCATTCTGACTACCCTGTCAGTGCTCCATAAGCCCTATCTGCCTCCATTTCATGATTGCTGTTCTGGCTGTCTGCTTTCTCCCTCCATCTTCTTTCATTCAAAGTGAAATACCATACCCTGTATCGACCACCTATCATCAAATCAATTCCCCCTTAACAAGAAGCTTGTATCGCCTTTGTTGTATAAGTGGTTTCACGGGTCATAAACCACACTGGTATGTTAATATAAACACAGGGATTTATAAAGGGGCAGTGAATAGAATAGAAGGTAAATGTTCCTTACTTTGTGGAATTGGACATGGATAATCAGAAGGGGGCCTTTTAAAGCTTATTTGATGGCTTGCTGTCTCTCATTGCTCATTTTAAAGAGGATGTGAAAGTTTGTAAACCAGCCCTATGAATGGAAAATTGGAATCTCACTGAAGCTAATAGTAAAGCAATTGTAACATTTTGCTGGGAAAGCACACAGAAAAGTAAAGCCAAACTCTGAAGCCCATCAATTCAAGAAACGTGAAAACCAGCAGCAGCAGGGTCCAGTATCTGAGCAGTGAATTGTTCTAGTCCCGTGGAAAATGTCAAGCCAACACTGGTTTGGCTTTAGCCAAAATCTACATGCCTGCAGTAAAACCTGCTGGCTTAAGAACAAGAGAGACCCTAAATATGTCCCTAAAGATTTCAGTGAAGAGGAAGGTCGTGAGAATAAGAACAGTCTTGCAAATATCATCAACAGGAGTTTTAACCATACACCCACCTCAGTTACAATGTTAAGTACTATGTTATACTGCCATAAAGTAGACAGATATAACCTGTGTGTAATTTATACATCACACCCTATACAATTTACTAGCCTTGGCAAAGAAATTGTGCAAATCACAAATGAGAACATATTGCCATAACATTACAAGAACCAGCTCCAAAAATGATATTTCTGTGTTACTTAGGACTGTAAATGTAGCTTGCTACATTTTACAGATGTTCTGTGCTTTTGCCACAACCAGGAGGCTTTCCTGCTGTTCAACCAATCTATGATCTTTTGACCATGTTGGTTAACTAAATACGGGCATCTCACAAGGTGATTTGTGTATTACAGGGATTTCACAAGATGATATATCTATGTAACAGTCCCTTCCAGAATCCAGGACAGTCACTAAATACACAATAATCCACAGTAGAAAATCATAGGTCTCTGGTACTAGCAGTAGATCACAGCCTGCTAACCCACAACTAAGTCCCCATCTAGACTGAAACCAGACATTACAAGTTCAGAGGTCATATAATGGACTGTAATACATTTCGTCATCACACAGGAATTTAGCTTACTCATGCAATTATCTAATCAGCCAATTGTCCAACAGCAGTGCAGTGCATAATATAATGCAGATATGCAGATATGGGACAGATGCTTTGGGTAATGTTCACATCATCCATCAGAAGGAGGAAAAAATGTGATCTCAGTGATTTTGACCGTGCCATGACTGTTGCTGCCAGACATGCTGGTTTGAGTATTTCTATAATTGCTGATCTCTTTGGAGTTTCTCATACAACAGTCTCTAGGGTTTATTCAGAATAGTGCAATAAAGAAAAAACATTCATTGACCAGCAGTTCTGCGGACAGAAACACTTTGTTGATGAGAGAGGTCAATGGAGGATGGCCAGACTGGTTTGAGCTGACACAAATGCTACAGTAACCAGATAACCACTCCATACAACTGTGGTGAGCAGAAAAGCATCTCAGGATGTATAACACATCAGACCTTGAAGGGAATGGGCTACAACAGAAGACCATGTCGGGTTCCACTTCTGTCAGCCAAGAACAGAAAGCTGAGGCTGCAGTGGACACAGGCTCACCAAAACTGGGACAGGCGAAGACTGAAAAAATGTAGCCTGGTCTAATGAATCTTGATTTCTGCTGAGACAGACAGGTCAGAATTTGGCACCAACAGCATTAATCCATGAACACAACCTGCCTTGTTTCAACAATCCAGGCCGGTGGATTTGGTGACACGGTGTAGAGAAGGTTTTCTTGGCACACTTTGGTCCTGTTAATAGTAATCATCACTTATATCACAGCTTATTTGTATTTTGTTGCTGACAATGTGCATCCCTTCATGGCCACAATTTACCATCTTCTAATGGCTACTTCCAGCAAGATAATGCACCATAATGTGACAAAGCAAAAGTTGTCTCAAACTGGTTTCATGAACATTTTAGCTTAGAGTTCTTCAGTGGCCTTCCCAGTAACCAGAACTGAATCCACTAGAACACCTTTGGGATGTGGTAGAACAGAAGATTCACAGCATGACAGTGGACCTGAAAAATCTACAGGAATTGTGTGAATCTCAAAAGAATGTTTCCAACATCATGTGGAATCCATGCCATGAAGAATTTTTGCAAAGACACTCATATACAGTAATAGTATATTGTTTCTAACAAAGTGCTCTTTGAGTTTACATTACACTGTGTAAGGTTTAAACAGAATTACATTACATTTTAAGACTGAATATTTTTAATTGGTCCTTAAAATCGATTTGCTTGAAATTATTAAAAGTCTTGGGGGGCATATGCAGTGTTATTTTTACATGCTATCCATCACAGTTATAAAGTTTCATTTTAATGTCGTCAAAAATAATAAAAGGAGGGACAACTAAAAAGTTTTCAGATAAATTAAACTGTTTAAATAGGGGGTAAGAATACCATAACATTACGGTAATTTTCCTGCAACAAAATGTAATGACACTAATAAAATATAAATAAATAAAAAAGTATTTTAAGACTTTTGAATGCTCTAGAAATTGCTGGATATAGACACCACAGACCTAATTCAAGTGTAATGATGCTATCTAGTTTTCCTTTACATTGTGTGGGAGACATAATATCTCACAGTAAATCAATCTTGGCATGCTTGGTTTTAAAAAAGCTTGCATAATGTAAAACACTGTCAAAAAAATCTGATATCAAGAGTTCCTACCTTGTGGAAGCTTCCATGAAAGATCCTCTTAACCTTTTCATTATCAAAGGTAACTTTCTGGATCTCGCCTCTTATATCCTTGTTGTAGAATGTGATGACTTTGCTGGAAGCTGAAAACAGAAAAGGAATGGGCATGTAGCCGTGCTCTAGATGCCATGACAGGCAAAATATAAAAGATAATAAAAAGACAAGACTCACTTTGCAAGCATGCCAGACCAAAATAGAAATGTGCGTGCACTCAGTTTTATTACTGTGAGAAATCAATCCAACTATAAACAATGTGTTGAAACTCCTCTATAAATGTGCTAGCTGTTACTGTTATTTAACAAAAAAAAAAGTTCTTGTGTAGGAAGGATTTGCCAGCCACCATCAAATATAGAATATAATGAATGAAGAAAGTTGCACTTACGGTTAAGAGTAAGACCAACTTCAGGGTTGTTACTGCTATCTGAAATCTGCCACAAGTCAAATGCATCCTTGGGGGAATCAGGGAGCAAACGGAAGAGAAGTATGAGGGTGTATGATGGAGGCAGTCCATCTGGATGGATCTCCCTTGAAAGGAAAGGAAAGAACATGACTTCTATATCAATGACAGAACCTCAGGAAAGCCTAAAACAAAAAAAAAAAACCACTTAAGATGAAGACCAAAGGCTTCAAAATGCTGCACTGCAAAATTCTAACATTTAAACCTGTGAACATATTTTCAAATCACAGAGTGCACAATTTCATTATTAACAGAAAACAAGAGGCTTTGTACAGTCTCGCCTCTTGAATGTGACACAAATCTGAGTGTGGAAAATGGAAAATATGCCCAATAATAACTTCCAACATTCAATTAAACAAAATGCAACATATTAAAGTTATTTTCCCAATTATCCTCTAAAATTGCATTGTCGTCTACGCACACAAATACTAATTATTATGGACAAATGACTGTATCAAGCTTTGGCCAGGAACATGGCGCAGCTTTGTGAATGCCTAAATGTTTTTAATAAACCCAGTAAACTTCACTTCTTATTCTCTGAGTTTCTAGATGGCTCCTACTATGATAAATAGTTGATTTTGTGAAGATTTTATATAGGAGGTCTGTCCAGAAAGTAATGAGGATATTTTATTAGATTTATTTATTGAAAAAATTTACAATTCAATATTATCTCCTTCAAAATATGATCCTTTTGAACGCACACAACGCCGCTGCCATTGTTGGTAGCAGTGCTTGAAACTGTCAACTGTGAGAATGTTCAGAGTCTCGGTCAATGTTCTTTACTGTGCTGAAGTGGTGGTCTTTCAAACGTGTTTTAATCTTGGCTTTTTGGTATGAATTCTTTATGGATGTTCCTTTGAGAATCAAAAAAGTTGAGGAACAGTGATTTTTTATTTGCTCAAGCGAGCTTTCTTTGGGCGAGGTGATGTTGTCATGTGCCATTCAGTACTCTGTCTTTTTGTCTCAGGATCGTATCCAAACATTCATGATTCATCTCCTGTGATCACTCCGTTCAGGAAATTGGGCTCTCTTGTTAAACAATCCAACATTAGATCCAAACTTGCTTGCATTGTTCCAGTGACGAGGCACTTCAGCAGGGTTTCACAAAAACAAATGTCTGGGCACTGCAAAGGCTAGAATGAAAATGAAATCTGAGATCACACTCTAACTAACCTCGAACCACCATCCCCATGGGAAAGCTCTACGGAGCACAGGAATTTCATTCTCATTATTTTCCGGACATATCTCGCACTTTTTTCCTCCAACTTTTTTCAGAGGCTATAAAAACTGCTTGGCATATTAAGAAAGTGTACAGAGGAAACCATAAATGGCAAATCTTTGAAGAATGTTAAAATAACAGTGATCCCTTGGGAACCATTATGGCATGCAAGAGAAGCAAAAGCACTCAGTACACAGTGCTCATACTTTGTTGGTTGGGAGATGAATGCATCCTTATGAATTCGGTAGGACATGAAACTGTTGAAAGTGCCTGGTTCCATTGACACTCCGTTCATGGCAGCAAAGGTTCGGTCAGTGATGTTGAAGGCCTCAAGCATCCTAAAGCCTGAAAAAAAAAAAGTTTACAAACATAAGAAATACTAACTCACCAAAAGTGCCTTGGTGTTCAATAGCTATGAATGATTATGAACGATTCTTCATAATTATTAGTCTGAAATAATGACAAATTTTACCTGGTGATGTGAATCCATCCAGATAAATCAAAGGACATGCTATAAGAAGAGAAAATACCCAAAACACTATTGTCACATCATTCTAATAAAAAAATAAATTAAAATAAAAACACGTCCAAAAATGTCATACTTGATGTTGCTGTTTCACAAATGAATGTAATGAGGTTGTCTTGAATCTTTGCAAATGCATCATAATCATCAACCACAAAGATGTGTCTCTCGCTTGGCTTGCTTCCAATATTCCTCAGTTCTGTCATGTCCACATCTGCGACACCCACAACAAACACGCTGAACCCTACAGGGAGAGAAGAAAACATTGCCTTCAGAATCTCTATCACTTGAACTTTCCTTACTCCCTTCTAAAAATACATTCCTACTGGTAGGTTGTACCGTGCTGGTAACACATTTGTGCATTTACCGGATTGTTGCAGTTTGGCAGCACTCTTCTTAACATCATCCTGAGAGCGGCCATCAGTCACAACCACCAGAACCTTTGGAACGTTCCTTCTCATACCACTGTCTGAGGTGAAGACTTTCTCTCCCACATGCTTCAGAGCAGCGCCTGAAACAAACACAGCACAGTGCTCCTATAAACAGTGTAATAAGTCATGGCACTGAGAACGACAGCATAGGTATGTGAAGAGATAAATTAGGATAGCTGTAGGGACCCATCACATTCCTTTCTTGAAGAAATGATGTCCCAAATGAAATTTTTGGTTGAAACCAAAAAGTGCCAGACAATGATAAAATGCACTAATTTAATTTTACATTTTGTCTACGCTACAAAGAACTACAAAACTCATAAAACCCACATGAGAAACTTGAAAAGGAAAGGTCAGTGTGCTTGGATTTCATCCGATTTCACACAAACAAATCTTCAGAAAAAGGTATGAGCTCTTCTAAGCTTTTTAACTTTTTATTCAACAGTCCTGTGAATTGCTACAAATATAAACATATGTGAACAATGCTGAACAATGTTACAGAAACCTATAAGCAGACAATGGATATGTCAACAGGTACTGCCACTATATATTAGTGCTCAGAAATGTGCTTTAGTTTGTGCCTAGGAGAGGCAGGAAAGGTCGCCAAAAATGTTCATTCATGCTCAATAACATTTTCATTTTCAACTAATTTGTTCATTATTACAATAAAATATGACATGAAAATGGGAACTTTTAATTTCTTTTAAGGTTTGATTTTAATCAAAAGACCATGTAAAACTCTTTTAATCACAAGACTATGTAAACTCTCCAGTTCTCAAGCTCATTACTTAGACATGTCCTGTGGAACAAAATGCTCCTATATCATGGGCTTAGTTCCAGCATACTGATTAAAATTCATATCTTCAACCATATTATCACTTTCATTAGTACAAGAACATCAACAATTCTTTCCCGAAAAAATAACAATTTGTGGGCAGTAATGGCTCAGTGGTTAAAGTTCTGAGCACTGTATTGGACGCTTGAGTCCTTAGCTCTATGCTTCAACTGTGTCCTCTCTAAATTCTAAGCTGTTTTGGATAAAAGCATTTGCCGAATAAATAAATGTTGTTCTATTTATTTATGGTTAGCACAGACAGTAACCTGTTTTGGTGTTTCCTCCTCTGTAGCTGACCATCTGCACTGCAGACAGAGCATGGCCCTTGTCATGGTACGTGTTCAACTTGAATTCTGTCTTGGCGTCATCACTGTACTGCACAAAGGACACCTGTTTTCAGAGGGGAAAAAGTCAGTCTTCCACCGGGAACTTGGACAGCACTTAAAACCAAGTCAGCATGAAAGAGTTTTGTGCACATGCTATTAATTATAAAGCTGCTGACAGTTTAGTTACCTGCATGCCTTCATGACTGATGACATCAAATGCTCCGATCATGCTGAACACAAACTGGAGCACTTTATTAAAGCTCTCATCTCCAATACTCCAAGAGCCATCAATGAGGAACACCAGGTCAGCTTTAGCACCTTTGCACACTGGATTGTGTAAAGATATTCAGTGCACTGTGTTAGAAAAAGGAAAAAGGAGAGACTGTGTACAGAAAGTTCTTCAAGAAAATATACAGCGTTACTCTTACCCTCCAGGGCAGCAGGGATAGTAGGAGGTGGAGGAGGAGTTGGTGGCAATGTAGGGGCTACAGTGGGTTTCACCACTAAAAAAAAATAAAATGGTCAATAGATCTGATGTATAAGAGCATGGTTATATGTTTACCCAAGTCTACTTACAAGTGCGCTCTTTAGTGCTGACTCCAGGTCCCTCCAGATTGGGTGTCTGAGTGTATACAGTGGCATTGTACAACGCGTCTGGGCTCAGGCCATCAAAACAGTACTGATTCTGTGCAGCTGTAACAGTGACCTCCTGGGCCCCACGATTAGAGGCTGGCGGGGAAAAGCAAAAGACAGTGAAATACTGGCTTATTTTAAGTGGAAACAAACAAACAAAAAAAAGTAAATCTTGCCAAAGCTTGGACACTTTTCTGTTGAACTCACAGTCAAAGGGGTTAATTTTAATTCTGTAAGAGGTAGCAGCTCGATGGGGAGACCACCTTATGCAGAATGAGTCATATCCCACATTGTATGTTGTGAGATCAGTAACATTCAGGTATACTGGGAGGGAGGGGAAAAAATGAAAGCCAGTAAGCAAGAATACTACCATAAAAGGTTCTTAATTTCAAGGTCATGTTTATGTGCTGTAAAGTATACATACAGGTCGTGCCCTGGCCGACAAGAGGACCACTCATACCAGCATCATACTGGGCAAAAACCTTCACATCATACGTAGTGCCAGGCTCAAGGTTGTGAAGGATTTGTGTGGTCACATCTCCAACAAACACCTCCTGCGTCCTATCAGTACCTGTAATTCACAAAAAATAAAAAATATTTATTAGTTTATTATTAACAGGAAAATGTGACTACTGAGAGCAGATGTTGACATAGAATTTGCTCACCCTCTGGTGTGTAGGTGATCTTGTACCCATTAACCTTGGCAGGTGCTGGGTCCCATGAAACACGGAAACGAGTGTACCACTCATCTGACACACGCAGGTTACGTGGCTCCATAAGCCCCACTATGGATAAGACAAAAAAGAACCAGACCGCAAACTGAAACTGAATATTTTAAAAGAAAGAAAGGGAATTGAGTGTTTCTGCTTCTGTTTCCACGTAAGGTTAGAGTTATTATAGCATTTATATTCAGCCTCTTTGTTCTCAGTTCAGATGTTATGGCCAAATTAGAAGAACAGACAGTTTTGGAGAAGAGTCTTTCCTAAATATCTGGCAGACAGCTGTTGTAAACATTGGGATTACATTTTTTCTGTATTCCAGTGTGTGGTTAATGATTTACTGTGTTCATCCCTACTGAAAGCTTTTAATTATGTATCAAGGCATACTGGATATGTGTTTACTGTACACTTTGGCACAAATGCATGTCATAAAGTGCGTGTGCATGTATATGTTTCCAAGTTATTACAAGTGTGTCCATCTCCAGAAAGCTCTCCTCCAGGACCGTCCTGGTATAAAGCCATCACGTTGATCCTATAAGGTGTGTCTGGCTGAAGATTCTTCAAGATGACATTGTTTCTGTTGCCAGGAACACTTGTCTGTAAATAAAACAACATACAAGACAGTTATCTAAGAGGAAAAAAGGCAGTTCATGTGCCAACTGCTGTTATTATTACTTGCTACATATTCACACTTACAAACTCCTCAATGGGGTCCCCAGTGGTTGGTGCATAGCTGATGCGGTACTGCTGCACAGGTCCTGCTGCATGCTCCCAGCTCACACTCAGAGAGTTCGTGGTAGGGTCGTAGACACGCATGTTCCTGGGAGCACTGCGTGGAACTACAGCCAGGATCAGCAAAAAAAAATTATAATTCAACAAACTGTCATTAGTGGTTAGAAGTTCTTCACATCATTGAATAAGCAGATCAAGACAAGGACTAACATGTTTTGCCACTGTCTTCCACTGCAGTGCCCTCTCCATCAGCATAGACTGCAACCACACCAACTGAGTACTCGGTGTCTGGCAGAAGCTGCTCCAACAAGGCAGTATGTGTATTCCCTGGAACAAGGACCTAAATAATAGAAACAAAAACACTTAGGCTCACTGACGGGGGAAAGAGTAGCAACATTCACCTGCAAATATTTAAATTTATAAGCTTGAAATTAACTGCTTAACAAAGAAACAAGAAAGCTGATGAAAGCAGATTAGTTTATTATGCATTGGACATATCTGACAAAAGCTTTTCCCCTCTCAATCAGGAAAGACTGAAACACAGGAAGAACACAGGAAACTTTGCCATACTGAACTATATATTTTACTAATAAATCTGTGCCTGAGAAACTGTGCTCTTATCTCAATATGTTAGCTATTACCCAAAAACCCAGTCTACAGCAGAACCATTTCTGAGGTAAACTAACAATTTAAGACTAAGAACTTCTGGCGACAAAATCTGCTCGTGTTAACTTTGAAATAACTGTTTTGTCTTACTGACATCTGTCTCCCTCTGAATCTGTTTTCTCTTATGTAACCATTGCGAAGTGAAAAATAATACAAAAACATGGCTTGGATAAATTAACGACAAGGCTTGTATTGTTAAAGAAGCAAAACAAGTTGTTTCTTCAGAACACATGGTGCAGAAATAAGCACAAAGTGCCAAGCGACACCGGTTTCAACAAAGCCTGGAGACGTTTCATTTTCATGTGCATGCAGCTTCATGGTTACTTACAGATACCTCTGATTGAAGGCAATTACCCTACCCACATGCAATTGTGAAACATCCTGTGCATGGTTAAATGCAATCAGTTACACACACACAATGCACATAAGATGTGGTCTTTTTTATGTGGCATGCTTGTGTTAAAACTGCAATTAAAAGAAGAATTTTATTAATCCCAAGGAAAATCCAATAAGCTCTATTAGAGAAAAGCATGCCTTTACCAGTTTTAAATGGGTTTAAGGTATTTTAGCTGGTTTCATTTGGACTATAGCAATTTCCACTGAAGCCAGTTAGGACCAACATCAGGTATCAATTGAAAACAATTTAAATTTCCCATACAGCTGGAACCTTTACATTTGTAAGATGTGGTTTCTATTGCAATGTTCCCTACAGATCTAATATGGCCATATGCTGGAAATCTGGATCAGGGCCAAAGAACTTATATTACACAATATAAAACTTACATTACTGTATCACTGGTTTTAAAAGACAGGTTAATATAAATTTCTAGCCTCTCGCTTTTAATTTATTAGATTTTCAAAAACATATTTCCATAGTTATACTACTTACACTACTGCAAGCATTTAAGAAAAAAGCTGTATATTATATACAGTGTTATTCTTCAGCCATCTAATCAACCATTTAATTATGATGGACATGGGTTTGTAAGTTTTTGTTATGAAAAATCTTGTAAAACACCTTGCTCTCTGACTGCACCCAGAAGGAAATGATTTATTATAATTGACTATTGTGATTATTAATCATTGGACAAAATATCAAGTGGAAAACATCATTTAACTGAAGGAAAGTTGCTAAATTACTATGACCCATCCATGTTTTCATATGGAAAACCAAATTAAAAATAACATTTTCAACAGCAACCATTTGGCTAAGTTGACAAGTAACAATTATAATATATATGACAATGGAGCAGTTCAGAAAACTATTTGCCTGATATAAGTAGGTAACCTTTGGTTATTTTTTAATGATATTATGTTTAGTATCATTATATGACGGTAATAATTGATATAATTAAACAAAACATATGTAAAAACATGGGATGATCATGTTCATTATAAGCAAGTACATTTGATACATATGCGCATAAAGCATCATCTACTTTAAACTCCTACTTGAATAGTTTCCTAATAGGTTAGCTATTACTCAAGTTTCCCTTCCTCCCCGTCAATGAAAGGGACTCATTTGGTTTAACTGAGTCTGCTGAATTACACACAAAACAAAAGCTCTCATGCTTCTGTTGAATCTGGCAACAGTTCACTTTCAAAAACAATGTCTCATTGACATTAAGGTTAACCTTAATATTTTTTTAACAAATGATCGTACTCCTTCAGCACCCAGGACCCAATGTTGTCAAGGTTTCAGTTAAAATGGAAATAAGTGGTGAATTTATTGCAAAATAAATGTAGCAATGAGGAATGAGAAAAAATCTCTAAAGGCTAAATCTGTCAGGTTTTGTCTAACATAATGCAATGGTTATGGAAAACTGGCTATGGAAAACTAAACAGTAGAAAAAACAAGTTCTTTTTCATAATAATTCTCCTCCTTGATTAAAAAAATGTGCTGGCTACAGGTAAGAGATGCATGTCTTTTCATAATGTATTTTTACTCCCAAACTCACAAATAAAACCATTTTGTGCAATATTTCGGTACATTACATAATTTAATAGGGTTTTTAGATTACATTTTGTCTTATTTAAGATAAGGTGAAAATGCAACAGCATTCCTTAACACAAACAATTCCAGTCATATGAGTATAAATCTGTCAAAGCTAAGAATACAACACACAAAGCATAACAACTAATCCATAATTTGTCCAGCTGTCTTAAAAGAGATAATATACACAGGGAGAGTTCTACTTTCGTTTCATTTACTAGGAAACCATATATGTGATACAATCTGACTCACCGAGTCAGAGGGACGTGTTCCTGTCAGAGGAGCGTAGACAACCTTGTACTGCAGGACATCACCTGAAGCAGGCTCCCAGCGCACATTCAGTGTGTTCGTAGTGGGGTTGTAAACCTTAATATTCCTGGCAGGTGTGCGTTCCACTATGGGATATATGCAACAGTATAAAAACAAAAGGAGGATGTGGAAAAAATTTTATGTATCACTTATTAGGAAACATATCACTTATTAGTTTCAGCTGCCTTGATTAAGAATTGTATAAAATAATTCTTAAGCTGTCTCACTGAAACTGCATAGCAAAGCAAGTAATCTTAAAGGTGTTTGAACAAAAAGGTCTGAAAAGAAAAAAACAACATTTAAAATGGTCTGAAAACATTTGTTAATGTGTAATTAAAAGCAGATGCATGTGGTATTTGTGTAGCTTAGCAGTCTATCACATTAAGTAAACCGTGCTGAAGTCTGGCAACGACAGTACAGCATTAAGGATCTCAGAGCATGAGGATTACTATGAATAATAAACAAAATTACACAATTCTGTATTGTAGTGAAATGATGAATTATACTCATTAACACAAAAGCATTTGGGGATCTCAGGTTTCGTTTCTGTGTAGATGTAACTGAGAAATTTCTTAAAGATTAAAGACTCCATGCTACTGAAATTATAACTATAGTAACACTGTTAATGTTACACGAAGACTGAAGTACTGGAACAGAACCCACCATAAACGAATAAGTGGAAACGAGAAGGGAACAATAAAAGTATGAGACCCATCCTTCAGGTTGTAGATAGTAGCACCAGCCTTTTATGTGTTTGGGATTTTATCTCCCTGGGATTTCCATTTAGGGAAGGAGATTACTCATGGATTATGTGAAGGTCTGCACAGTCTCTACCAGTTATTACAGACCATAAACTGAGATTCATTCTATCTCATCCTGAGACACATACAATAGATAGCCAACACATAAAATTTTTCTAGCAGTGATTAGTTCAGTGAAGTAGTTTATCTATCTATATATTGTAGACAAATATAAGATAAAGCAGTTTATCTTATATTTATCTATAATATTAAATATATAACTGAACATTATATATCATTTATATATTCATAAGTAAAACAATCAAGTTGTAATTTTAAAAAAAGGCTAAAATGCAAAATTATTTTATTTCTAAAGAAAGACTCACATGTCTTTCCATTTTCAGTCAGGCGTTTGCCTTCGCCAGCTGCATATACTGGAGCTACAGTGACAGAATACACAGTATCAGACTGTAGATTCTTCAAGACAGTGCTAAAAGTACTTCCAGACACTTGGACCTGAGACAAACAAAAGAAAAAAGAAAAGAAAGTCAAAAGGTTCAGAAATGACCATATTTTCTATACATGCTTGCTAATATCTAATAAAATGTCATGAAGACATTCATGATTGTGTCACTAACAGGATGGAATGACAGGTTTTTGTTTTTGTTTTGTTTTTTAAAAGGAAAAAAAGAGTGTGTAACTTGTGAATAGGAGAGGCATGGTGAGTATATACCATGTCCTCTGGTCCCCCTGGCACAGTATGATAGAAGATCCTGTATTGGCGCACAGTGCCTTCAGCTGGCTCCCACACTACATTCAGAGAGCTAGTGGTAGGATCAGTGACACGAAGGTGTCGCACTCCTCCAAGGGCCACTATGAAAACCAGGATATAAAAAGTTTCTCCATTATATTATAGGTTACACATTACCATTCACTATTGAATGCAGGTATATAATGATTAATATTGCCCATTAAGACAATGCAGTTAACTTACATGTCTTTCCTTCACCAGATATGTCTTTCTCCTCTTTGGATGGATACACAGCTGTCACAGTGATGGAGTAGGAGGTGTCAGGAGTTAACTTCTGCAGATTAATAGTGTTCTTCTTCCCACCTATCTGAGTCTGTATGGGAAAGCAAGACATTCACCTGAAAAAAAAAATAGCTTCCAAAGCCATCTGTTTGTCTGAGAGCTGTATCAGGAAGTCCAGTTCAGTGGGAAGGTTTTATTTAGATTCAGCACAGGGTGTTTAGAAATCTTTAAACAACCTTGGGAGAGTCAGCTTGCCCTAGATAGCATTAGAAGTTTGAGATGGTGCCTTCTGTCTATCAGTAATATTATCTGTAAATTGTGCATAAGGGAATCCACAAATGAAATAAAAAAAATTATTGAAACAGTCAAAGCCTCTTTGAAAACTGAACTGCTAGTGCTCTTTTTGTGGAACCGGGAGGGACCGTAATAAAAGGTTACAAAATCCAACAACCTCTGCTAAGATAATATTGGGGAGATTACGATGCACTCTTCCCTTATCCGCTTATCAACTACTCCTCTGCATTTTGGATAGATCAGGAATCCTCACAACTGCCCACACACACACACACACACACACACATACACAAGCATCTGCTGCATTCAGAACCATCTGCTCTCAAAACTACAGAATGCTTCAATCTAATATAGGCAGCTGGCTTCTGCTTCTTTGCTGATTGATTTCCAGTAATACTTCAACATTTTCCTTGCACCTGAATGCAATGCTACAACTGACTAATTGCGAGTTTAGCATGATTGCTTTTCTTTCACCTTAAAAATATACTTGAGTCCAAACTCAACAGAAAGTCTAAATGATGAAGTTTCTTTAGAAGCGAGGTTTTAATAAAAACGGAAAATTATATCATTTTCCACAGCAGTCACATCCTCTATATAAAATCTGCTCCAATAAGGAATGGTATGAAGAACCTGCAGTTATTTAACAAATAAATCTTCTCCAATTCTTCAAGAGGTTTGATAAAACTGTCTGCTGTGAATGTTACCTACCACAGTGAGGCCACTGCATTCTATCCAAAACTTTAAAACCTCTACAGATGATTTAAAAGGTGGTTTACCGACTGTGGCCTGCCTCCTGCAGTGGGCACATATGTGATCCTGTAGTTCTGGACTTTGCCAGGGGCATGATCCCATGTCGCCGTGAGGGAGGTGGTGGTGGCATTAAACACCTGCAGGTTCTGAGGGGGACCACTGGGAGCTATAGAGGCAAACAGTCAGATTAGTTTTCATGTCATATGATAATCTCAGTCTTGCTAATATGTAGTATGCAAGATCAAAGTACTTACCAGGTGTAACTATCTTGGATACTAAGTGAGGTGGAGAGAAGGGGAAACAATCATGCTTGTTAGAATTTACAAGGTGTCATTTTTATTTATTATTATTATATTTACAACTGTCATTTATGTTACAAAATGCTATACTTGTTTCAGAAAATGAATAAAGGTCCATTTACATAAGCAAAAAAAAAATCTTACATGTACGCTGACTTCCAGTGAGGTCCTCACTCTCTGATTCATCTGGGTAGATTGCAGTAACTGAAACATCATACAGTGTGTCTGGTTCTAGGTTTTCCAGTTGATGAGAAGTCTCCTCAGCGTTCAAGATATCCTAAAGACAGGCAATATATTTTAAATGTAACTTGTCACATGCTGAACAGCATACACGTTGTCAGTTCTTCAGTGTCACTCATCTGAAGTTCATACATATAAGTAGTTGTCCTCTCCTGACTTTGACCAGCCAATGCGGTAGAGGGCTACATCCGGGGCGCCATGCTCCCAGTGAGCTATAAAACTAGTTAGTGTCACGTCAGAGAACCTCAGATTCTTTGGTGCTGGTACAGGAGCTACAAATTTGAGCACAAAAAAGAAAATCAGTTCACATACAGGAAGAGAAAAAAATTATTCTATAAAGGTTAATTTAATCACTTTGACATCATTCACATTATATTAGCTCCAAAGGCAAATCTTTTGGTTTTGCTTTCAATTAAAAGGTTA
>JAOVVH010000002.1:14271053-14281896 GCA_028566435.1 Scorpiodoras heckelii
GGTCCAATTTAGCCATGAAACCTCCCACACTAAAATGACAGGTGTTTCAGTTTCATTGTCTAACCCCTGTATATATTGCAAATTATTATATATAAATATAAATAATATAAATCTTGTCCATTAAACTTCTACACAAAATACATATTTGTCAAAATAACATTTATTTATATTAAAAATAAGCCAAAAATTAATAAGTTGAATATAGTTTAAACATTTTTAAGGTAAACAAACAAAAATGTAATTAAAGAATAAATAACCAAATTGTACCTGAAACTAATTATAATTAAACAAGCTAAAAGACAAAGAATAAATAACCAAAGTGTAGCTAAAACTACACTCACTCTCCTATTCCTCCACTCCTCCACTCTCCTCTTCCTCCTCTTCAGCAAACATCAACAAACATAGCGTTATTCTGGTTCTGTGGTGGAGCGTGTACCGATGCCCACTTCTCAGGCAGTGATTGTCTCTGTTAGAGACGTAATCAGTAGACTTTAATGAAAGCCGTCTTAGTGTGAATTGTGAAAAGTCAGAATGGTTGCATGAATGGATACATGGCACTAAGGGTAAAGGAAATTAGTCCTGACTTGTTAACTGTAGCTCAGAAGCTCTCCATCTGTAGGACAGTTCAGCCGAGGCCATGTTTGGATGGGATCACAGGCTAAAGGAGGACTGGAGTGGCTTCTATAGCCAAGGCTACATCTACTTCGACAGCTGTTCAGCTCTATTCACCCCTAAGGTCTGTGTATAGAAGCTTTCAGCTCATGAGCTGCTGTATACATACGAAAATGCTTAGTAGCACAAATAATCATGTTTCACTTTGATCACTGTATTATAAGCATAATTTTATATATAATTGTTCTGCAGATTTACTATAAAGAATTTCGGCCGTTTCTCTCTCTCACTCCCCAAGTAAGTTCCTGAGGGAAAAAAAGCCTTTATTTAGCACACTTACTTATTGACTCTGATTTGTTGTGGATTCTTTTAGGTAAAACTTTTTACAAAGTATATAAAGTCTAAAATAAGTCATGAAACATGTATGACGGGTAACAGTCTGCAAGGTTTTTCTATCAATGTTAATCTATGTTTTGAGAGAAGAAAGTAAATAGTGGCCTAACCTGCTAATCATGCATTCTGTTCTTCATGTTACTTACAGGAGGGCAAGATTATAAACCAAACCAGACATGTATGGGAAGACAAACCGGTGAGATCATTCTCACTTATACTTCACTTTTCTTTATGTTAGAACAGTGTTAGACAGCATTTCATCAGACTGAATGGGTATAAATTTCAGACAGTATCTGTAGGTATAAGCTAAGGAAGGTTTTATTTTCTGTTATGTTCCATACATAGTATATTAGTGTGGTTGCCAAGTCATGGTCAGAGAGTCCCTACATGTTTATTGTGAGGTTCCAAACACAACAACATCCAGAAGCCCGTAGAGGGCGCCAAGAGACAGGGGAGGGGGATGCAACCGGGGATCCAAAGGACCGTTTATCAGTTACAAGTAAGTTTCATAGTAAGTCATGTTTGCTTGTAAACAGTAATGGGTACATGCAAATCTGAAAATAAAGTCTGTGTGTTTTTGTGTGCATGTTTAAAGTGACAGTAGAAATGAAGGGTTCTCATGACTACGCCTCTCCTGCTGATTGGCCTCTAATGATGGTGAGTTCCTCCTCTCTTGGATTGTGTGTGTTTGAATCCTTTGATATGGTCACAAGCCCTTAAGTAGCAACGTCCTCCTTTTCACACAATTCCTAATACAGACAACATATTTTCAAAGTGTCAGTGTACAGTATTAGTTCATGCCAAGGCACAGTTAAAATAAAATTCACAGGAGCACTGTGAGTGAGTTCGTGCTGAAGTTGTGTCTCTGTGTTCTCACAGTTCTTCATGACTATGTGCATCATGTACGTGCTGTTCGGAGTTCTGTGGCTCCTCTGGCTAGCCTGTTATTGGCGTGACCTGCTCAGGATCCAGTTTTGGATTGGTGCTGTAATCATCTTGGGCATGCTGGAGATGGCAGTGTTTTATTCAGAGTACCAAAGCATCAGATACCACGGAGATTACAGTTAGTGGTGTGATATTATCTGGCTTTACCCACTACTTTGTTGTTTAGCGGTAATTGGTTTTGTCTTTCTCTTCGTTTTCAGACCAAAGTGCTGTTATCTTTGCCGAAGTGCTGTCTGCCTTGAAAAGATCCCTAGCTCGGATCCTCTTGATCATAGTCAGTCTGGGTTATGGCATCGTGAAGTAAGTATAACCAAGGTATTTCTATTAAAGCCTGCCCATTTGGTGGCCATCTGATTAATGTTCCAAGACATTTGTTTTCAGTCATACAAGACCAGGATGTCTTAATCAGCAAGGTGACGGGCCCTTTTAACACAATTTAGCCACCATATTGAATTTAACACTCTGCTCCTTTCATATTTTATGCTGTCTCTATTCAAGCCATATCTGATATAACCCACTCTATAAACACTACCAATGATACTGATTGTAACATAATATAATTTATAATTTATGGTTAGAATGTAGGACTTTTGACTTCCAGGCTTCCTGAAAATGGTTGTTCTATGTTCATATGTATGACTAAGAGTCATAATGTGAGCTTGATTTTGAGGCTAAGTCTGAGCTTTTCCTTTGTTGTTGCCTCAGACCCAGGCTAGGCACTACAGTACCCAGGCTGGTGGCTGTAGGGCTGCTTTATCTGATCTTCTCCTCTGTGGAAGGCATCCTGAGGGTTACAGGGGTGCGTGTCCTGACTTTGCATTTAGATCCATTTCATATATAAAGTGTGTTTATAGAATATATAAAAGAACTTATTCAGTTAGAGAATATGTTTTTCTTCTTGCTGTCTTTACAGGGTTTCTATGGTACAGTGGCTCTTATAGCCAGTCTCAGTCTCTCTCTTACCGATTCCTGTGTCATAATGTGGATATCCTTTTTTTTTGTCCTGTTTTGACCAGTCCTCACACTCTTGTCTTGACCAATCAGACAACAGCACAACATTTGTGTGCATTACATAATAAATCACATACATTTGCAGGAAGGGTGGAACAGGGGGAACCCTGAAAAAGGTAGGGAACCGCTGGAGTGGGCTAGGAGCCACATTGCACGTTCTTCAGGAGAACTCCACACAGAAAGGACCCTTGCTGTGAGGTGACAGTGCTGCCTACTGTGCCACCATGCAGCCCCTCTCACTTAAATAAAATAATTAAGTTACTTTTAAATGTGATGATTAAACAATATAGCATGAGTTTCATGTGTTGCCATGCCAACACTCAGAATGAGTGACAGCCCGTTGTAAGTGTAGTAATGGTTTTAGTGTAATTAATTATTGCTAGAAATGACATTTTATAAGACAAGCAGAGATAGTGAGAGTAATTTTACAGACAGAGTGATATAAACAGTGATTTAATTGTTATATAACGTGAACTACTTTTTTAAATTCTGGCTCCAAAAAGCTAGTTGAGCCAGATTGTTTACCCCTTCTGAAAGCCTGTGAACATACACAGAAGTGTGCACAGCCAATCATATTGACGCGTTTAATGTTCTGAAATTAGTAGACAAATAATTGGACAGTATGTATCAGACATTTCCTCCCAGTTAGAATATGTTCTCTATTTTTATGTTTGTTTCTCCTTTTTCGTTCTCTTCCTTCTTCGTTCAAACTTCTGTCTGTTTGACCTATGAGAATGTAATTGTCAGAGTCCTTAACTAGCGATTTGCACGTTTTCATCAGTCTGTATCAAACAACTCAACTCCTGAAGCTGCGCAGAAATGTGGTGAAGCTTTCATTATACCAGCACTTCACCAACACTCTCATTGTCTCTGTGCTAGGTGAGGTCAACTGCCGTGTGTGTGTGTGTGTGTGTGTGTGTGTGTGTGTGTGTGTCAGTGAGCCAGTATGAAATATATTGCACATTACTCCATTATACTACATTATACATTGTCTCTTTCCTGTGTTCTGCTTATATGTGAAGTGTCAATCATATTCATCATATGGACAACTAGACAATTCAAGTTTGTGGGCTGTCAATCAGTGAGTAGCACGTTTATTTGGCTGTGATATTATGTGACGCAGTGCTGTGTCTTTCTGTTTGAAGTTGACATGTTAAACACGTGGCATGTTTTGGTTTGTCAGGGATGGAGAGACCTCTGGGTGGATGATGCTTTCTGGAGGCTGCTCTTCTCCACAATCCTGCTGGTTATCATGGTGCTGCTACGACCCTCTGTCAATAGTCAAAGGTTAAGGACAGTATTGAATGTGATAGATAGAGAAAGGACTGTATTAGCAAAGGATTTCAAATGATAGAAGCATCACAATTTGTAGATCAGAGCTGATGCAGAGTTAGATGTTTCCATGGCCGAGCAGCTGCATCCAGCCTTACATCACCCAGCACAATGCAAAGAGTCAGATGCAGTGGTGTAAAGCATGCCACCACTGGACTCTAGAGCAGTGAAGACGTGTTCTCTGGAGTGACGAATCCCGCTTCTCCATCTGGCAATCTGATGGACGAGTCTGGGTTTGGCGGTTGCCAGGAGAACGGTACTTGTCTGAGTGCATTGTGCCAAGTGTAAAGTTTAGTGGAGGGGGGTTATGGTGTGGGGTTGTTTTACAGGAGTTGGGCTCGGCCCCTTAGTTCCAGTGAAAGGAACTCTTAATGCTTCAGCATACCAAGAGAATTTGGACAATTTCATGCTCCCATTTTTGTGGGAACAGTTTGGGGATGGCCCCTTCCTGTTCCAACATGACTGCGCACCAGTGCACGAAGCAAGGACCATGAAGACATAGATGAGCGAGATTGGTGTGGGAGAACTTGACTGGCCTGCACAGAGTCCTGACCTCAACCCAATAGAACACTTTTGGGATGAATTAGAGTGGAGACTGCGAGCCAGGCCTTCTCGTCCAACATCAGTGTTTGACCTCACAAATGTGCTTCTGGAAGAATGGTCAAAAATTCCCATAAACACACTCCTTAACCTTGTGGAAAGCCTTCCCAGAAGAGTTAAAGCTGTTATAGCTGCGAAGGGTGGGCGGACATCATATTAAACCCTGTGTATTAAGAATGGGATGTCACTCAAGTTCATATGCGTGTGAAGGCAGACGAGCAAATACTTTTGGTAATAAAGTATATGGCTAAAGTCTGTCTAGCTGAACTGTATGGCTGAATGATTGTATTTGTATTTAAATAAATAAGAGTTTCTTCTGTTTAGATTTTCTCATTCTCCACTTATCGATGAGGAGGAGGATGAAGATGCAAAGGAGCCTATGCTAAATGAAGCCTTTGGTAAGGTCATTCATTATATTCATAAAGATCTTCATTCAACCACTGATACAGCAAAATTAATTTAAAATAATTTTACAACCATGGTGAGCAGAACATGAATCTGAGGCTACAGTGGGTAGAGGCCCACAGAAAACTGGAAAGTTCATTGAAAAGATTAGAAAAAAGACCAGGCATCATTTTTCACTGCTTCAACTTGTCTAGTTTCTATGAGCCTCAGATAGTAGTCTGTAGTCTCAGATTCTTGTTCTAGGCTTTTACTGCTGTAGCCTATTCACCTCTGGGTTCAGTCTTTTGTGCATAAAAGTGGGACATGTCACCCTCATGTCACCAAACCAGTCTGGCATTTCTCCTCTGACCCCTCTCATCAACAAGGTGTTTCTGCCCACAAAACCACCTCTTAGTGGATGTTTTTTGTTTTGTCACACCGTACTGTGTAAGCTCTGTAGACTGTTTTGTGTAAAAATCCCAGGAGGTCAGCGGTTTCTGAATGACTCAAAGCAGCATGTCTGGTACCAACAATGATTTCACAAAGTCACAGTCACTGAGGTCACTTTTTTTTTGTTTTCAGAGGGTATGAAAATGAGAGCAGCAAAGTCTGAGGCAAGCACCAGTCAGAAACTCCTAAGCAAACAGGTGAGAATTTCACTGCAAAATAAATGAAATCTTAGCATTAAAATTATCATCATATTATCAAACCTGAATATAGTCAAATTTATCTAGCGTTTCCTATTATAAGATTACAATAAACCAGATAAAAGATTACTAAACCTGTTTCTAGACTACAATAAGAAAAAAGCTTGAAATTAGTCAAAATGTCTAGAATCTTATATCTGGTTTATTGTAATCCTATAATAGAAACACTAGATAAATTAGATTATATTCGAGATGTTTTTACTTGCTAAGATTTAATTTTTTGCTGTGTTGAATATCAGTTTGATTAGTTGTGCATCCTATATCAATATATTTTTTGTAAAACCCTGGCAGGGAAATGTTCAATTTATTATAGACTCTGTTCAAATGACTAAAACATCATTTCATGTTTGAATGGCCTTATGTCGACTTATCATTTAGAATAATTAGTTTGTTGTGATAAAGCTCTGATGTATGTTCTGTAGCGCTCCAATGATGAAGATCTGAAATGGGTGGAAGAGAACATTCCTACAACTGTAGTTGATGTGTGAGTAGACATCAACAACCAGGGCTTTAGCATTTCAACACAATGTGTATCATTCTGTAACCAAGATAAAGGTAGAGAGCAAATAATACTGCCCAGTCTGCTAGTGTTCTTCTCTTCTTTGCAAGTTTCAGTTCAAGAATAATGTCTTTTTTCTATGCTTTATTAGGATGCATGTAGCTTGCTTAGAGATTTCATTGCTTGATTGATTTGGATTTATACATATCCCTTTTTACAGAGCTTTGCCTGCGATTCTGAATGACGAAGAGGTAGAGTGACTAATGTTTGTCTTGTGATCATGGTTACATTTTTATTTGTCATCAGCTTATGATCAGACATTTTTCTGTAGACTCCTTCTGCAAAGCATGTGATTTTGTTCACATCTTCCCTTTTCCTTCTACCAGGAACTTACTAAAACCAAGATGGAGAGGTCCAAGATGGAATAGGACAATGGCCAAAGAAGCATTTCATCATCAGTGTAGTTAAGGACATTGTCAATAATATAAAATGTGGTTTAATTTAGGCCCCTGACTGGAAGCAAATATTTATATTTTACTTATATGAGCACAGAAAGTAGAAATGGGTCTTGGGCCAGCTGTGGAGCTTCAAATAAAGGTTCTGGCAATTATAATACTTAATTTGTGATTTTGGCAAATATTGACATTCACATTCCCACATCCCACTTATTTAAAGAAGACTTATTTAAAGATTAAAATTTTTAAGACATGCACTGAGAGTTTAAATATATAATTATATAATGTGGCTTTTACTTATGTAAGCCTACAAGTGCTGTTAATAACTGTAGAACCCACTGCTATGCAACTGTCCTCACAGTGAAACAGTTTGCTCTTCTTCTTTCAATTTTATATCACACTCAGGCTTATACATTGTAGTACATACAATGAATAGACTTTAATGAATATATTCCTGTTAGTTACAACAAATGTGTATAATTGACTAAAAATTACTCTATGAAAGTTTATTAAAATATGTAAAACATTTCATAGTGACCCACTAGAGATGTCACATACACAGAGAGTGATAACACAAAAATCCTGAAAATAATACAACAATTCTGAGATTCTTCAGCTAAGAAGGCATGCTAGCAAATACACTACATTTACATGTTTATGTGCGAGTTTAAATCTTTGGCCAAAAATGCACAACATGCTCAGAAATTGCCTTCTTGTTTAGCTACAATTCAGGTAATTTGAAATTATGCCTGTTAATTTTGCATAAAAAGCCTACATATAGATATTTTTTTTTACAAAAGAGAAGAGCATTATTTTGTGCCTAAAGTATTTGTATTTGTTTTATTGCTTTAGCTACAAGCAAATGAAAGGAAAAAACAACAAAAGTTGTCAGTTGTCTTACTGTTCTTACTGAACATATCCTCCACTAATATTTACAGTCACCTGAAAAACAGTTAAAATCCTATTTACTGATGTCTTTTATATACATCTAAATGCAGATGTCACTGACTGAAGTTTCTGCAACCTGTATGCCAATGATGAAACTTCTTCCAAAGTCACTTTGACCTTTTTCTCTTGTTATGTTGATCTAAAATTAAGGCGAGTTGGGCAGAAGATGGCAGAATGTAAAAAGCATCCACACTCATTATTACAGTTTTTCCTTTAGTTTGTCACCCCTGTGTAGATTTGCTTTTACTTTCAAGTGCCAAGATGTGATTGAATTATTGAATGATATTAAATGATTTCATCTTTTGCCACTTTTTTTTCTTACCATTTGTTCAAAGGAATTTACAATTGAGAAATAATCCAATTCATGCACGCACTCAGCAGTATAGTGGATATTAAATATACCTACCTTGTGTCTCCATTCATTTACCATTTAAAGCAGGTATGACAGGGAAAGGAATTAAAGAATTACTGACTGTAGCCCCCCTCAGCTGCATTTATCAAAGATGAGACATTGCTGACCAAATATTAATTTCACCAAACAATGCCATCACCATCAGGAAGAATAGGCAATGGGTCCATATTTTCTTTTAGTTAGAAATATTAAGTTGTTTAAGATATAATAATTATTATCATATCATTATTATCAAACATCAATAACTTAAAAACAGATTCTAATCAAATCTACTCATTCATGCAATTATATAATCAGCCAGTCATGTGGCAGATGTACAGTGCATACAATCATGCAGGTATGGGCCAACAGCTTTGGGTAAAGTTCACATCAACCATAAGAAAGGAGAAAAATCTGACTTCTGTGATTTTCATTGTGGCATGAATGTTGGTGCCAGATGGGCTGGTTTGAGTCTTTCCATAACTTCTGATCTTCTGCGATGTTCACGCACAAATGTCTAGAGTTTACTCAGACAAAACATCCAGTGAGCAGCAGTTCTGCAGACAGAAACATCTTGTTGATGGCTACAGTAACTCAAATAACCACTCTGTACAATTGTGGTGAGGACAAATGCACAACATCATGAACTTTGAGGCAGATTGGCTACAACCATAGAGGACCACGTCAGGTTTCAAATCTGCCAGCGCAGAACAGACAGCTGAGGCTGCAGTGGGCAGAGGCTCACCAAAACTGGACAGTAGAAGACTGTAAAAACATAGCCTGGTCTGATGAATCTGGAGTTCTGCTGAAGGCACACAGAATGTAGGGTCAGACTCCATGGACCCAAGCTGCCTTGTGCCAACAGTCCAGGCTGGTGGAGGTGATGTAATAGTGTGGGGAATGTTTTCCTGGCACATTCTGGGCCTGTTAATACAAATCATCCCGTGAATATCACTGTCACGATGTTTCCGACATCTCATGGAATCCATGCCTTGAAGAAGCGAGGCAGTTTTCAGAGCAAAGGGAGGTCATGTCCAGTGTTAGTATAGCGTGACTAATAAAGTGCTTGCTGGGTGTACGTTTTGTACAGTACCATTAGTTTGGGTTTGTTGGTGGAACGTTTAGAAATAAAAAGCACGAAATACTCTAACAAATAAATATAACCCTATACATTTGCCTAAATGGTTTATATTTAAATGCTCAGAAAATGTTACACTACAATGGTCCCTATCAAGGGTTAGGGTTAGGGTTAGGGTTAGGGTTACGGGGGGGCTGGGAGGGGTTGGATAGTTAAGGGCCTGGCACTGACAGGGGGCCCTTTGAGGGCTATTAATATTATTTTAATTGTAATAGTATTGCCTGTAATCTTTCATGGGGCCCAAGATTTCTAGCGGCGCCCCTGGTCCCTCTGCTGCAAAGAAGGTTTCAGAACCGCGCCTACAGAAATCAGCCTGAACGAGCAAAGCAAAATGTGACCCCGTGACAGATGACGCAGATCACGTGCCTGTCACGCCGCGTGGAGCATCCCGGAAGTGCAGATTTTTTAGCAAACAGTTGCGCGAGCAGTTAGCTCTGTGGGTAACGAGCTGTCAGTCTGACAGGCTCTCTGTCATTTGTCGGCACGGTCAGTTCAATCTGAGGCTAACACGGACAACGCTGTGTTAAAAAAAATATGGGATGAAATACATGAATTTGCGTAAGCAATGAGTTATAAACAGAGCCGCGGCTTGTTGACAGCGGGACTCGGTATGAGCGGCTGAGAGAGGAGCCAAGCCGCGCTGTTTCCGCTCATCGAGGCTCTTCTGGCGATGTCTCACTTCTTGTTAGCAAACAGGAAACACAGGACGATGGTCTGGAAATTAACCACTTTGAGCTAAAGTTCACCAAGTTGTGTAATGTAAAGCTACCCGGCTAACTGCACTCAGCTTAGCTAGCTTTGGGTTTTACTAGTTTCCAGTGAGCAGACGCTGGAAGAACATAGCGTTAGCTAGCTTAGGTTAGTTAACTACGTGTTTTACTAGTCAGAGGTGTATTTCTGTGAAGTAATTAAACGGTGTTATATGAGTTATCATAATGCATGACGCCTACGAGCCCGTGCCTATTTTGGAGAAACTGCCCTTACAGATCGACTGCCTGGCGGCCTGGGGTGAGTATCAGACTGGGTCAGTTTAGATTAGATTAGATTAGATTAGAGTCAACTTTATTGTCATTGTGCAGAGCACAGGTACAGAGTCAGTGAAATGCACTTAGCATCTAACCAGAAGTGCACGATACAGTGTTGTTTACATTACTAAAGACCTACAGTACCAGTCAAAAGTTTGGACACACTTTTAATTCAGTGGTTTTTCATTATTTAAAAAATGTTCTGCATTGTAGATTAATACTAAAGTCATCCAAACTATGAAGAAATACATATGGGATTATTTAGTAAACAAAAAAGTGTTAAACAAACCAGAATATGTTTCATATTTTAGATTCTTCGAAGTAGGCACCTCTTGCTTAGATGACAGTTTTGCACATCTTGGTATTTTCTCAGTCAGCTTTATGAGGTAGTCACCTGGAATGG
>JAOVVH010000002.1:14282161-14293364 GCA_028566435.1 Scorpiodoras heckelii
ACTTTTAAGTTTATTACATGATTCCTTATGTGTTCCTTCATAGTCTGGATGACTTCAGTATTCATTTACAATGTAGGGGAAAAAAAAGAAAAACATTGAATGAGAAGGTGTGTCCAAACTTTTGACTGGTACTGTATGTAGAGTAAGATAACGTGTGTACAGTGGATTTTATATACAGTATGTACAGATATGAGTAGTGCAGTGTTGGAGTATGCAAATTGACACGCATTCTGTTTCTGATCTTTTACACAGTTTGTTGTGGATCCCTGTTAGCAGCTTTGCGAGTGTTTGATTGTTTTCTGCAAACATGCCTGTAAACTATTAGAGATGCACAGATTTTAGTTTTCCTTTTTTGGTACAATACCCATACCCACTTCTGATCACATTCTCTATAACCCAGCCAACCTACTGCAAGCATCCGGTGATGAAGTATGCACAGCATTAAAGTCGTGATAGTGACTTGCAAAGAAATGGACCAGTCCAGTACCTGTACAGACTTTCAGGCCAATAATGGCCCAGTATCATTTCAGTTCCTTTAGGTTAAATCATTTACATATTTTATCCAAAGTGACTTAGAAGTGAGAGAGACTACAACTGAGCACTTGTGGGTTAAGAAACAATCTCTCAGCAATTTGTTACTTCATCAGTAGCCCAAAGACTTAACCACTGATCTACCACTTCTCCTACTCAGTATGAGAATAGGAAGTGTTATTTAGTTCAGAGACCTTTTAAAAACACTGCAGTCTCAGGGCTGCTGTAATTATTCCTGTTTTATAGTTTACACTATTCCCTTAGTTTCAAATTCAGTGGTTATGATGATGACCTGATATGACATTTGACGTTGCAACTTGTTTATACAGAGGATTGGCTCCTGGTGGGGACTAAACCCGGTCATCTCCTCCTCTACAGAATCAAGAAGGATGCAGGTTGGGATTAGTGTTGCTTGCATTTGTTATTGAAACGTTGTCCGTCTACTTTATCGTTTTCATCCCATGGCCTCCTCACCTCTCACAGGCACAAACAGATTTGAGGTGACGCTAGAGAAATCCAACAAGAACTTTTCCAAGAAGATCCAGCAGGTATGTACAGTTCTCTGTCAGAGTGACTAAAATCTTAAAACTATTGAAGAAATGCATAAGGTGTACATTCATCCGTTTCTTTCTAGTTATTATTGCACCACGTCTTTAAAAATAAGGACTCGTAGAACAGAAAACGTCTTATGTGTCGTGATGGGTCAGTTTCTTGCTGTATGTTTAGTTCAGTCTGCACAGTCTCTCAATTCATCTTTTTTCTGCCATCAGCTGTATGTTGTATCGCAGTACAAGATTTTGGTCAGTCTCTTGGGTAAGCCTTTTGTGTTTATTTCTCTTTCTCAATGCATACAAATGTAACTATTTTATTTACCACCTTTATGAGGTTTGTGGTCTTTCCATGTTTTAATTGTGAAAAGTGTGTTTTATGCATTGTCTCACTTAGTTACCAATGCTGTATTTTTTTTTTTTCCCAGAGAATAATATCCATGTCCATGACTTGCTCACATTCCAGCAGATCACTGTGGTGTCAAAGGCCAAGGGTGCAACACTCTTTGCCTGTGACCTGCAGGTGAGTACAGAGAAGTTGGTTCAGTATAGCCAAATTAAGAAAATATACAGGTTAATCAATTAACCCCCTTCATTATAACTACTTGTATTTCCTTCAGAGCTGACATCTCTTTTATGTATTGCCAGTTAATTTTAGCATAAAGTAGCCTGCAGTGTTGTAAGAGTGACATGATATGGATGAGATAATAATTGAGCCAACATTTTTTGGTTTTTTTTGCCAACATTACTGCTCTTTGCTATTGTCCACATTTGTCTGACCCTGGTTGCGTATGTCCCTTTTCTTTTCCTCATTTTAGCAGTCCAGTTCAGGTGAAGCAAAGTTGCGGCTGTGCGTAGCTGTCAGAAAGAAACTTCAGCTGTATTACTGGAAGGACCGAGAATTCCATGAATTACAGGTTTGTTGGTGACATTAAAGCACTGCATGGTTTAATTGCTGTCTTTATATGTGACGTGATGCTTTAATCATCAGTTTTTTGGTATGTTGTGTGACTCAGGGAGATTTTGCGGTTCCTGATATTCCAAAGTCCATGGCTTGGTGTGAAAATTCCATATGTGTGGGTTTCAAGCGTGACTACTATCTGATCCGGGTAGGTCAAATCCCTGAAAAGGTGACAGAATTAAAGGAAAAGCAAAATAATGTGTCTTAGTAAAATGTTGGGCCACCACATGCTGCCAGAACTGATTTTTCTGGGAACATTTCTCTGTGGCAGCCTGCAACACCACAGCCTTAGTCATCTAATCCAAAACCTTGGTGACTCACCTAGGAAGCCTGAACCTGCCCCCTGCACGTATTACAGAATTCAGCTGTTTAGCAGCACCACTAAGCTATATTTCACTGTCGCATCATGCATACATATCGATGCTCTTATAAAGCTCTAATGAAATTACCTTACTTGGGTATTTTCCATGGAAAAGAAGCAACGTACACAATATAGGTGGGGCCGATGCCACATCCCTGTCCTCACTCTCTTAAGTCCAAGCTTTCAGTAACTACTATACTGTAACCTGAGCTTATCTACACACGTTAAGGCTGATTAGAGTAACATGAATACTGCTAACGGCTTACACTGTTCTGTGGCTGCAGCAACTTGCCGGTACTTCTCTCATACACTGGGAGAGACTGCTTCCAACAACAAGCCCACGAAGTTAGACTGCGTCACGTAGACTGGTGCAGTTAGGATGTTGTTACATTGTTGAGTGAAGCACTGTTGATGCAAATTTAGTTTAATTTAGCAATTGCTAAATACATAGTTATAGCTGTCACTTAAAAATAGCTAGCCTGACGTAATTTATATAATTATTAAGTGTTTGTTTACCTACATAGACAGAGAAGGGACATGGATTAGGGATGAAAGGTAGCGTTCAGGAAGGGACAGAATAGGAGAGAAAAGAGAGGAGGCAAGGAAAGGAGATTGCTCAGGCAAGGGGATCCAGACAGGAGAAGGCAGAGGAAAGAGAGTATGTACAACAACAGTCTGCAATTTTTCCATGTAGTACCCCCCCTTCTCTGGTCTCTCATCCACCCACCCACACCACCAGTCACATTGTGCCCAAAAGTGACCACCAAAAAGCCCTACAGCATAACAGATTCTCTAACATAATGGAGGCGTTTTCTATTTTTTATTTATCACTTGGTTGTACGTGCAGTTTATACAAATAAATTCAAGCGCTCAACTCGTAATAGAACAGAGACTCTTGTATTACATCAAGTCTTCCTTGGTTTAAATGTTTTTTCTTCTGCTTTCTAGATGGATGGACGTGGCTCAATTAAAGAGCTGTTTCCAACAGGAAAGCAGCTGGAGCCACTGGTTGCCCCACTGGCTGATGGGAAAGTAGCTGTGGGACAGGATGACCTCACTGTTGTGTTGAATGAGGAAGGAACTTGCACACAGAAGTGTGCCCTCAACTGGACCGACATCCCTGTTGCAATGGGTATGGTACAGATGTGCTACCGCCTTGTTCCGTTTGCTCTTGTGGAAACATTTATTGTTCTTATCTTTCTTTTTTTCTAGTCAATTGTAGATATTTTTACCCATAATATCCACCATGGGCTATACATCCTACTGCACCTGAAACATATAGGTGCATGAAAGTCTTATAAGATTTAGTACGGTCATACAGTACAAAATGTATTGCAGAACCGTTGACATGGCTTAAAATAAAAAGCCTACCTTTGGCCTAAATGATGATTTCACAGTAATGCTTTACCCCGAATGTAGTCAGTCAGCAAGGATATGTTTGATATGTGAAGTATTTATTGCACTACTAATGTTGCTAACAAGTATAGGAATCTCATGGCTAACAGCTTATCAGTTTAGCGTTGTACAAACTGCCATGCTTAAATCATCACACCCCTGCATGAAAAGCCACTTTTATTTGGTACATAAACAATTTCTAGTAATAATAGAATAGGTCCATACAAATGAATGCAAATTAAGCTGAAACTATTTAGAGTTATCAGGTACACTAGTATTTGACCAGTGCAGAAATTTAGCGTCGGCATGGTGAACACTATACATTACTGAAGCATTGCCATTACTAAGATGTATTACTGCACAAAACATGTTTAGAATACACTTAGGCATGTTACTTTCCCAGAGTGTCCAAATAATTTTTTAAATTGAAAAAAAATATATTTCCACTTTAAGACCGCTGACATTAGTTTCTCTGTATATGTGACTAAAAACTATTGTTCAGTTTTAAATATGAGTAAGTCATATTTTTATGCTGTACTTGTATTTTGTATCAAGTTTTTTCTTTTTAAATAAATTCAGTCTTTTAAAAATGCTAATTATTTAAGGTGAATCATAATTAATGTAACTTCCTCACTGATATGCCAATCATACAGGAATGTAACAGGCCCTCAACATTTGCCTCCTTACAGTATGTGCAAAAGCTCTGTTAAAATCTCTGGACCTCTCTGACGCATGCGTTACATTGATTGGAGACCTGCCCATTCCTGGATTCAAATGGATTTTCTGCCCCATGGGACTAGGGGAATTTTATATGCACAGAATGCCTCCATGTTACTTGCAGACATGGACATATTTGTCAGAGTTTTTTTTTTTCTGTCATTTCAGAAGCTGCTTTTACAGCCAGCATGAAGATTTTTTTCTTTAATTATAAAAGTCATTTATCTGTATTAGTTGTGCTTTTTTTCATAAGGCTTTATTAATAATATTATTGTTATTCTTAATCTGTCGAATTCTAAAATGTGTTTCTAGTTAGTTCACGGTTTGCTTTCCAGTCTCTCACACAAGTCTTGTTTCTATCCACGTCTAGAGCACCAGCCTCCTTACATTATAGCTGTGCTGCCACGGTATGTGGAGATTCGCACCTTTGAACCAAGGTTGTTGGTGCAGAGTGTGGAATTGCAGAGGCCACGCTTCATCACCTCTGCAGGGTGAGACATTCACACTTTTCAGAATAATTCACCAGCATTTATTTCCAATGACATTCACAGTGAATTTATTCTAAAACAATGATGTCATCACTGCTGGTGCATTACCAGAAGTCCTGACCAGCCTTATGGTGACATTTTTAATGTTCTGTTCATTCTCATGCTGCTTTTTGGTTACAGGCCCAATATCGTGTATGTTGCCAGCAACCATTTTGTTTGGCGACTCGTGCCAGTCCCCATAGCAAGCCAGATTCGGCAGCTCCTACAGGACAAACAGTTTGAGCTGGCTCTTCAGCTAGCGGTGAGTTAATCACCACATTTCCACTATTTCAAACATCTTTGCATGACAAGTCCTGTTTGTACTGTTTATCCTGCACTGTTTTGTGCTAGTATGTACATGTGCTACACTTTATGCAGTACTGTTTAGTTATATGTTGCACCATATGCCTTGGAGGAACGTTGTTCGTTTCACTATGTACTGCACACACTTTACATGATTGAAATGACAAAAAAAAACCACTTGACTTGACCAACACTTACCTAACCACTTACTAGTTAAGCCTCTTTTTAATGAAATTTGTTTCTGTATTAGAACTAAAGTGCTCTTTAGACTTGGCACATCATTAACATTGTGATGGCTTGTGATATTTGAATATATTACCAACTTACTTTTCACCATGTTTCTTCTTCTTTCTTCCTTTTCCCCAAGCAGAAGATGAAGGATGACGCAGATGGTGATAAGAAGCAGCAGATTCACCATATTCAGAATTTGTATGCCTTTAATCTCTTCTGTCAGAAGCGTTTTGATGATTCTATGCAGGTGTTTGCCAAGCTGGGGACAGGTGAGGAGCAGGTGTATGTCAGTAATATTTCTTGCCCAATAAATTAAAGTGCTAGTTTGGAAACATTGATCAAATTATAGATCTATCATTGAAAAAAACTGCATCTTCTTAGCACTTTTGTCTGTTATCTACCACTATTGTCAATTAACCCAAGCCTAAGGGATCATTGAAAATGACCTGGAAATGATGTTTTAAAAAGAGCGGGAGCCCCATGAGTGTAATGGTCATATTGATGACATGGGATGTCCCATTCTCTGTTATAGATCCAACTCATGTGATTGGGCTGTATCCAGACCTTCTGCCCTCTGACTACCGTAAACAGCTGCATTACCCCAACCCTTTGCCCACACTCACTTTAGTAGAGCTGGAGAAAGCCCATCTGGCTCTCATTGACTACCTAACGCAGGTCTACACACACACACACACACACACACACACACATTATTGCTTTTCAATTTTATTTTACTAACAATCCTTTATTTTAATTACGTAGAAGCGCAGTCATTTGGTGAAGCAGCTGAATGACTCTGACCCTTCCACCACATCCCCGCTTATGGAAGGCACGCCTACGATCAAAAGCCGCAAGAAGCTTCTTCAGATCATAGACACCACCCTACTCAAATGCTACCTCCATGTAAGGCCACCTCCATGTACACCTTCTGTTTTGCTTATAGCTGTTGCCGGACTTGTGACTTCACATCAGAAGTTACTGTTTGCTTGTAATGTGAACGGGGTTTGAGACTTTTGCATGCTTGTTCTGTTTTTAGACCAACGTGGCCTTGGTGTCACCCCTTCTGCGTCTAGAAAACAATCACTGTCATGTGGAGGAGAGTGAGTATGTGCTGAAGAAGGCCCACAAGTACAGTGAGCTCATCATCCTGTATGAGAAGAAAGGGTTGCATCAGAAGGGTAAATTTAACATTGCAATCATACATTTTTGAGCACAACAATATCCTCATGAAACTAGCAAAACTACATTGTGTCGCATTTTAGGTCATATCTTGAGGTGTATGGTCTACAACCCCAAAAAATAAAGAAGATACACATTCTCTATGTATGCAGAATAAATAATACTATAAAAATGAGTCAAGGGGTGAAGCTGGACCTAATCCAAGTCTTCCTTTAAACCTAACCCTGACCTTCACTTAAATGTGCAGTACTAGCCAATAGCCAGTCACTGATGTCTGTGATCTCATGTATGTGGAAGAGGGTAGAAAGCACTTTCCTCCAAGTGTGTTACGCCGTCCTGTGATGCAGCAGTTCAGAAAGATGCGGTTGGCAGGATTCACGTGTCTCAGAGGAAACTTGTGTTAGCCTTCACCCTTCCTGGTAGGTAGCTGGTGTGTAAAAGAGGAAAGCTGCATATGTGGGTGGTAATAGGCAGGTGAACAAATATAAAATGGGGAGAGATATCAGATTCTGTATTTTATTTTTGTCTTTTTTTTTTAGCAAGAACATTGTGAAATATTACTCAGTGATTTCATGAGATTATTCTTAGCCTTAGGCATGAACAGGTTTTTTTTTAGCAGTATCTAAATTTAACTGTCTTGTTGTGTTAGCCTGATTTAAAATTACCATCACTAAACCTTCATTGGTTGCAGCTGTACTATTTGTTTGTACCTGACTTTGATTTAATCAGAAGATACTTAAAGACAGACAGAATACAGACCCCTGTGAACCAGTAGCCTAGTGACATGTAAAGATCAAAGATACATCCATAGAAAAACAAGGCAAGGGAGCAAGAGAAGAGTGAATTGAAAGATTAATTCATTAATGTGGGCCTATTATACACATTTTCCACAAGCTAACACAGTTCCCTGGGGTCTTCATGAAATGTCTGTGACATTCATTGGTCTAAATACCACTTGGATCAAATATTACAGCTGTCTTTTCACTTGCTCTGTCTAAAACAGCTCTTTCTAAACGGTCTGTTTAGCCACAGCTCACCCAGCCCCCTCTGCTGTAGGGGGTGCCTATAGGCATATCGCACAGATGCAACTCTGACTGATGGGGGTGAGGTCAACTGTGAAGTCCCAACGTGTCCCCATTTTGGATGCGTAAAGACTGGCGTTTTTTCTGGATGAAAAACATGCTATAAAATGTATATTTCTCGTCCAATTTTGTGAGTTGAATGAGTCATTTTTATATTCAATAGTTTGTGATCTACATGGAATACAAAAAAGCTTTTTCTCCAGTTATGTTGAGTCTCACCAGTTAGGTTATAATAGCTGTTAGATGCCCGAGAGGTGCATCTAGGCTTACATGAAGTGAATTTCTTACATTACAAGTACAGAAATGTTATAAGTTATTGTAAAAACTCACAAGTTTTATTCCCCCAACATCCCGCATTCTGTCCAGGTGGTAAAAGCAGTTAGGTGCAAAACTTTTTGCACATACGAACAGTTTTTTGCTGACTGTTTTTGGGACATTGCCATCAAATATAAAGTTTATCCACTCAGATGCTGTGTCCTCTGAGAGTAGGAGCTGATGTAGTGATGTGTGTTGGTGTTGGCAGTTCATTCCCCATTCATTTTCCATAACTCCGACTTAATGCTGGAGCATCAGCGAGAAATAAACAGAGCAAAATAATCTGGTACCCCTGTGTAAATGTGATTTCCCAAGCCATGGGTAGAGATACTCGTGCAGTAGGTGGAGATATTCAGATTCCAGTGAGTTCGTCTGTGACAAAAGATGCTATACAGTTTCTGAACAGAGTAGTTAATCCCATGATTTCTGACATAGGCAGCGTGCAAAGAACTGGCTGTGTTTTCATGTTTCACAGTTTGTGAGTCTGTAGGCAATCCAGAGAGCTAAGAGTATGTGTACAAAACACAAAAAAGAGATTCAGATGAGAACTGTTCCAGAAGTCTTACAACAGAGTGCATTTTTAGTTCAGCATAATCACATGGAAGATAACTTATAATTGAGTGGTCATGCTGTGTGTTTTGAATTAACTGGGAAACACAAGCTGTGTATTAGAATGAAAGGACACCTTGTCTGACTAAGCTAATATTATTATAACTGGGTGGGCGTACACTCCTAGTTCAGAAAATAGCAGAAAGGAGTTTGTGACTAAGTCATGTGAAAGTTAATGCCTATTGAGTGACCGTTTGAGCAGATTTCAGCAGATAAATCGTTTCTTAGCATAGCATCTTAATATTTCATAACACGACCTATTTTAATTTTATATAAAGATTATTTTCTGGTGGAATTTCAAAAAAAGTTCATGCACATCAAAAATGTTCATGGCACACCTTTCCTGCTCTTGTGGCACCGCAGTGTGCTGTGGGAAACAGTTTGAAAAACACTGCATTGTAGGACAAAAGTGAGTTTGCCAGCTTTCTGTATTTTATTATGGTGTTTTTTTTTCCTTTGCCAAGAACAGTGTGAAATATGATTTAATGATTTTAATAAGAATTTCTTTTGCTATGCTGTCCAAGCTTGTTTGCTTCACAGATGTTCCACATTTCTACATTTCTTATGAAGGCCATTAAAATCCAAATAATATGATGTTAAAAGGTACTTGGTGTTCATTCAAATCAGCTGTAGCCATCGGCGGTTATCTGATGCACTAGAGACAAGATTGAAGATATTCCCTCAGCCTCACGTTCCTTCCTGCGTGTATTGAAACTAGCTACATTATTCTGTCCGTCACAGTTGAGCTACTGTCAAGTCAGCCTTTCTGGTTTGATACATGGTATACAAGCATGTTTGTCATGTCAGGTGGTGGTAATGATTAAAAAGATCTCTGAAAGCGTGTTTAATAACAGTGGTGATCTGTAGCCCTGCAGGTTCTGCTGGATCAGTCTACTAAAGCCAACTCCCCGCTAAAGGGTCATGAGAGGACAGTGCAGTATCTCCAGAGACTGGGTAAGTGTTTATCACTCACCTAAACACACTTTTCTTTAATATCACACATTTACATATTATGATATGGGGTCAGTGCAGGCTCATTAGATTAGGCTTTTCTTGCTTAAGACCAGTAAATGGTTATATTTACCTGAGATTTTATGACAGCTCAACAAGAACTGTGTGACAAGTCTCCTGTCTGAATTCAGAGCCACACACTACTTCTCGGATAAATTTCTGTCACTCACATAATTAAACGTGAAATATAATCATCAGGTTAATTAAACTTCTGGCTAAATAAACAATATGTTCATTCCTCCATACGAATGTCTTTGCAGCCAGGAGTTGTACTTTCTCTTGTTGTACTTTCACTTCTGCTTTCTCTCATAGGGGCAGAGAATCTGGGCATTATCTTTGAGTTTTCTCCATGGGTGCTAAAGATTTGTCCAGAGGATGGTCTCAAGGTGAGAGCTGTAACCGTTTGGTATTGTGTACAGTGAAAACTTTTCTCAAAGGCCGCATTATTTAAGGATGTGATTTCTCTGGATTTTCCGACCTGAAAGTCTGACCCATGTGAATCATGCAGGTCCTTAAAAAAATCCTAGGCTACCTGCTGTGTACCTCAGCTGCACTCGTGCATGTTTTGCCACTTGGCACGTTAAACGGGTCCGTTCACTTCGATTCAAAGCTTTTTGTAAACGTGTGTATGTTTTAAACATGCATAAATCAAAGAATTTGCCACTAAATCTGCACAGTTCAGTGAATATCTTTCAAGCTTTGAGCATGTTTGCTCTGTTTTGCTAGTGCGCTTTGGCTTTGGAATTCTGTCGATATGGAATCCACAAGGGTCACAGTACTTTTATTTTGTGACGGAGGTGAAAGTCAATTATTCGTGACTTTAAATGAATTATTTTGCTCATACCAGCAAAATAGGGTGAAATAACCCCAGGAGTTAATGTAACATTATGCATGTAACGTGCAAAAAGTGTGGAATTAAGCTGTGTGCATGTATGTGTGTGCATGTGCATGCGTGCGTGCATGCATCACACTGATGAATTGCCAGTACAACACACTTGCAGTTTCTACAGGAACCGCTTCATCTAAATCTTGAAGTCGGGTTTTTAAAACCGTATAATGAGATCAAGGTCGTTCAAGGGCAAGTTACTATAAAATATTAAAAATGATGTTTAAAAAATTGTTGAATTATTATTCTCTTTCAAAATAAGCTCTTGACATGGGTCATACTTTACTATCCATATTGTGTTTAAAACAACTAAGAAAAAGCTTAATCCTCATGATAGCATTTATTTCCATATACACAAAGGCACTGGGAGCCCTGCACATTCAATTACAAATGAAAACATGAACAAAATATCAATTTTTAAACTGAAAATGAAGGAAAAAGTATAATAGGCTGTTCAAAAAGATAGCAGTGTCTACATTTTCATTTACAAACTCGAATATTTACAGTATAAACTGAAATTTGTTTACAGATTTAGCTTTTCTGTTAA
>JAOVVH010000002.1:14314913-14326981 GCA_028566435.1 Scorpiodoras heckelii
TCCAGCCTCCGTTTCACCTCCTCGGCATCCATTTTTGCATCTTTCTGGCGCTAATCGAAACGCATCACCTGACCGCTTATTTACCGCCCAAGCCCGAGCCCGTGTAAAATGACAGAAATTAAGCCCAAACCCGACCAAACCTGCCGGGTCCTGCTGGGTCCTGTCGGGTTCGGGCAAAGATCTTCAGCTCTATCCTGATTACTGTTAAGGGCAAAAGTGCATGCACCATAGTTTTTGAAAGGAAAAAAACCCTCTAGTTTTCAAATGTACAAAAAAAGAAATCCAAAAAGCCTATTTTGAATAGATTTTGGCCATGAATGTCTCTGAACCAGACTTGAATAGAAAAGATATATTATAACAGATTAAATAAGGTAAGCTACAGATGCCGTTAGGATTCAGGGGCCACTCGATAACACAAAGGAGGCTGAGGGTGGTTAAAATGTCAAAGTGTGGGAAAACAGTTAGCCGCTATATCCATATTAAATACCTTAACATACTTTACATATAGTACATAGTTAATAACACAGTATATGTTTGTTCAGTGCTTATAGCTCTTTCTTACTGATCCGAAGGTCAGGCGATAAAGCCCCAGCTCTGCCACTGTTTGGCCCTTGAGCAAGGCCCTTAACCCTCTCTGCCCCGGGGGCGCTGTACCATAGCTGATCCTGCACTCTTACCCCAACTTTCTAACAAGCTAGGATATGTGAAAAGAATTTCACTGTGCTGTAATGTATATGTGACAAATAAAGGCTGCTTCTGGTACTTTTCGACAAACATTTCATATTTCTGTACGTCTGAAAAAGTGAGGTTCTGTAACCCAGGAGTGCCAGAGATGGCTGTATGTTAGTGCAGAGCTTTTTTATTAAGACTAATAAAAATTAGTGGATGTGGTTATCAAAGGCTTATTCATACTACATATTTACAATGGCACCTGAACAAGTCCTCAAAGTTGACATGTTGGAAGCAGGAACAATGGGCAAATTGTCAAGGGCCAAATTGTGATGGCTAGACGACTGGGTGAGAGCATCTCCAAAACGGCAGGTCTTCTGAGGTGTTCCCGGTATGCATTGGTTAGTACCTAACAAAAGTACTCCAAGGAAAGAGAAGTGGTGAATGAGTGACAGGGTTATCGGCTCCCAAGGCTCACTGGGAGAGCCACTATGAATGAGAATGAAGGCTAGCCTGTCTGATTCAATCCCATAGAAGAGCTGCTGTAGCACAGATTACTGAAAAAGGTTAATGCTGGCTATGAAAAAAAGGTGTCAGAACACACAGTGCATCACAGCTTGCTGCATATGGGACTGAGTAGCCAATCAGAGTTCACCATTCTAAGCCTTGTCAACTGGGCAACAGAGCTATGCCATGGAGAAATGGAAGAAGGTGGCCTGGTCTGATGAACTGATGGCAGCAGGATGCTAGGGTAAGGATGCAGGGCACTATGGGAGGATGGCAGGGTGGCAGCAGCAGTGTGATGCTCTGGGCCATGTTGGATGAGGTACTTGCGCCTAGTCAGTGTATTACCTGTAGTAGACAGTGCTCAGCACTCTTCCAGTTTACAGGAGCAGAGCGCAGTACAGGGACAGAACCTGAAGGCTACACTGCTGAGCACAGGGACAACAACACATCAGCATCTGAGACTGCTGTTAGGAGGATAAAATATGTTTTCTGTTGCTGTCTTGTTCTCAATGTGCTCAGCAGTGTATCTCTCTGCTCTTCCAAACAAGGAGAGTGCTGAGAGCTGTCTACTGTAGGTAATACACTGACTGGACATAAGCACGTCATACAACCCCACTTCAGAACAACTGAACTGTCCCTTTAGTAGGAACGTGACTATAGTATAGGCATACACTCCATTATTTTTAATAGACACGTTCATATCTTCAGGCATCTCTGTAAGCAAGAATCGTGCATTCTGAAATGCAAAAGACAAAATGTGATGTGTGTAGAAAACTTTTTATCTATGAATGTAAATATTTCATTTAGTTTTTAATGAGCATGACATTGATTTACAGACTGATGAAAACATTTTGTTTACGAAGGAAACATCCATCAAAGCTGAAGGCCTTCGGTGACTGGAGTTCCTTTAACTTTGTCAAGGTGTTCCTTTAATTAATTAACTAAATAACTAGTTTGAGATTTATATCCTCTTGTCAGTTTTGCACTACAGAGGAGAGACCTGCCTTCTGCTGTTAAAAAAGTAAATAACTTTTACTCTGAGTAAAATTTAAATGAGCTACATTTTACTTTTACTTGGATAGATTTTTAAAACCAGTTACTTGTACATAAGTAAAATTTCATCAGCGTAATAGTACTTTTACTTGAGTATAATACTTCATTATTACAATATTTCTTAAAACAATGTCAGAAGCACATATGTAGCTTACATATATAGATAATAATCACAATCTCACACACAAGAAAAACCAGAATAAACGTATACCTGTGCCAAGGTATTTAAATAGATAGATTTAGATTGCAAAGATGGGCTTTGAGGCAGCCATGGCGTTAAGAACTAAAGACATATATCACCTACCTAAACATTGTTGCAGCCCAAATACACCCTAACAGGACAAAGAGTTCAAAGTGTTGACTTGGCCTCCAAATTCCCTAAACTCTCTGAACATATGTGGGATGTGCTGGACAAACAAGTCTGGTCCATGGAGGACCCACCTCACAGCTTACAGGACTTAAAGGATCTGTTGCTAAAGTCTTGGTGCAAGAAACCACAGCACACGTTTAGAGGTCTTGTGGAGTCCATGCCTCTGTGAGTCAGAGCTGTTTTGATGTCACATGATTGATTGATTGGTGTATAAATATGATGTGAACATTTATGTGAACATTAGCTGAAGCTCTTGACCTGTATCTGCATGGCTTTCTGCAGTGTGCTGCTGCCACGTGATTGGCTGATTGGGAAACTGCATAAATAAGCAGGTGTACAGGTGTTCCTATTAAAGTGGACAGTCGGTGTATACACATTCCTACATGTTTGCTATCTTTCAGGTGTGCCTCAGTGACATTTGACCCTGACTTGCCCTCCACCAGCATCATCATCACCTTCCACAATGAAGCTCGCTCCACCCTCCTGCGCACCATTAAAAGGTAATAATCATAGATGCACACAGTCTACGATGAATAAGCTCTTGTGCTCGTAGAGCATTTTAGTGGTTGTTTTTAGCTATATTTGTATCACACACACACACACTTTCACTCCCTTCTCACTCCCTGTCTGCTTTAGTGTACTTATCAGAAGTCCACCCCATCTGATCCAAGAGATTATTCTTGTGGATGACTTCAGTTCTGACCGTAAGTTCTTTTCTTCCATTTTATTTACTCTCTCTTGCTCACACACACATGCGCACACACGCACACACACACACGCACACACACACACGCACACACACACACACACACACACACACACACACACACGTGCACGTGCACACAGATGGATATACATTTGTGATTAAGTGATTACATTTCTTATCTACACCTTCCATATTATACTTTTATTGAATTTCTAAATGGAGAGATGAATCGTTCAATACCATAACAGAATATGAAGCACATTCAAGTGACTTGTAGTCATGGAAAAGATAAATTAGCTTCATCTAACGTAGCCTGCATAAGACCCTGGAGAGTATGGTTACACAGACCAACATGCACAGATAAGAGCTATGATAAATTAAGCAGGAGGTCTCAGGGAGTCTCAGCTGTCGGAAAGCAGGAATATAACAGCCATCCAATTCTTCTCTTAGTCATGGAGAATAACATAAGCCCAGTCTTCTGAGCTGAAGCCCTAGTGTAATTGTTTTCACCTGTGTAAAAGTGTTGTCATTAGTCTGGGAATCAGCACTTTCTCTTTTAAAGACACGAAACAAGCCTGGTGATATCACTGTGTGTCACGTTCTCCACTACTTACCTACATCAAGGACCACCACATAGACGTCACACACTCACATAGGGTGCTATAGAATGGGCTCACTGCAGGTCTTTATTGCAAGTTTTTACTGCAATATATTTCGTATGTATATATATAATTATGTGTGTCTAATTGAGTGGGTGTTTGTTTATTCCTATTCAGTTTTGCTTACACATTATCCAGAAAGCTGTTATTGCTAGTCTGGCTGTGTTCTCTGCTCAAATAAGCAGCCAGGCTGGGTGTGATAATAAGAGTTTACCTGCCAGCTCTAGTGTTATATAAGGGCACATTTACATTTGGAGCATTTACTCAGTGTGAGTTTACTCCCTTGGGCAGGTAGGAACACAGCAAATGCACTTCAGTGTGGATTAAAATACCTAGTCAAAGATGATGCAAAAGACAGATTTGATTGCAGTGAGAACATGACTGAACGTGTCAACTGTTATAACCGCATGTGAGATGAAAAATGAGGACCAGACGATTAAAGTGCATTTAGATTTCTACACATGCTTTGTTTACCTTCTCTATCATCATATTGCAGTAAATGAAAAGTTTTTCGCAACTGTATTGAATGTTAAAATATATTTTAGTGGACTTTAAACGTGTGAAATCCTTGCTTTAAATACAAGCAAAAATGTTTGATAAAAATGACTTCTTATCACATTGTTTCCTAGATTAACAGCTGCTCACATAGAACTCTAATATATCTGAGTAATATCTCACGAGAGGGAGTGCTCTTATACTTAATATAAGCACAGCTGTGTTTCAGTTGTAGATAATCGAGTGTGATTCTGCTTCTGTACAGGGCCAGCACAGTGGCTCGGTGGGTAGCGCTGTTGCCTCACAGCAAGATGGTACTGGGTTCGATCCCCAGCTGGGTTCGATCCCCAGCTGGAGCGGTCTGGGTAATTTCTGCGTGGAGTCTGCATGTCCTCCCTATGTCTGCGTGGGTTTCCTCCGGTTTCCTCCCACAGTCCAAAGACATGCAAGTTAGGTGAATTGGACATACCAAATTGACCTATGACTGTGTTTGAAAGTTGAACTTGTGCAATGATGGAAAAACCTGTGTATTGATGTAACCTTGTGCTTGTTATGTATAGCCACTGACGTCCAAAAAAGAGATTAAAAACTACTAAACAAACAAACAGCTTCTATAGAGCAGTTCTGCAAGCTTTTATTACTATTTATTAGTGAACTGTAATAATTGACAACACATTACGATTTGCTTGTTTGTTTGATCATTCATATGGCTCTGCCAACACAAATACGTCTGCAGCTGGACTTGGACTATACTGTTGCCAAGCAACACATAAGTGAAATTTAATACACTTAACTCAAATGTTATTTTTGGAAGTATGTAAATCTTTGCAGTGCAAAGTTTGTTACAATCTAAGATGGATAATGATCATTAATGTAGCCTAATTAACAACACATCTGTAAAGCAGAGTGATACATTTACAGTTAAAAGTGCCAGCACTCATGGAATGCCTCTTGTCCAATCAGATTACTAGCTGTTATATAAAATAGTATATAGACCCTCGTAGAGCTGCAAGTGTAGATGGAAGCTGTAGAGAAGTCTGGGAGCATTTGTAGGTTGTTGGGATTTTAACCCACTTTTAAATCCTATTAAGGCTAGTCCTCATCCGGCAGCATGACCTCGGCCCTTTGCATAAACAGACATGTGACTTGCACTGAGATCTACAGGCAGCTCGATGGCCTTAGAGTTTAGGAATGCTGACACATTTCCACTTTCACATGCACCCTCCTTTTTCCATTTCTGACTCAGTCTCTCTGTTTTAAGTCAGTCTAGTTACTGTATGTTATATCTTTGTGTCTGTGTTTATAGTTTATCCTTTTCCCAGCCTGCCATCTTTGTCAGTTTCTTGGTGTTTGTGTCTGGATGTCTCTTATTCCATCTTTAATACATATTTTTAAAATTGGAAAATAGCACTTAGTTGTAGAAGATACAGATCTGTGCACAGAGAGGTGCATGGTGTAAAGCGTAGCTGTCAGGCATTATGCTGCATCTGTCAGTGTGTGAGAGTGTACGCTCGACTTTTGCCTTTATGTTGATCCAGAGTTTATTCCTCCCCTTCACAATCTGTCTGTTGTCCTCACTGTGTTATTGTGAGGCACTGTGACATTAAACACTTATCGTCCCTCTCTCTTGCTCTCGGTCTCACATGCAAAACACATATACCCACACAAGACTGTAGAGCACAAGGGAAGAAAGCTCTGTGCCCTGAGAGCAGCTTTGTCTGATCAGGAGCCTGAGGGAACCTCCTCTTCACCTTCAGCTCTCAAAGGCTGCAGTTTACATGCTTCTATGCTTAAAAAATAGGCTATGTAAAATCATTACATAATCACATAATCATTTATAATTTATGATGATCAAGATTATTTGGGGCTATAGTCTTATATCTGGTTTAATCCTGAAGTTTTTGCACTGGGTTTCTCCAGGTTCTCTGGTGTCCTCCCACCGCCCTTAAAACATGACAGTAGCTAGATTAGCTCCTCTAAATTAAACTTAAGTGTGAAGTATGTGTACATGGTGCCCTGAGATGAACTGGCATCCCATCCAAGATGTATTCACGCCTCACACCCAGTATCCTGGGATAAACTCTGGATCTACTCCGACCCTGACCAGTAAGAGGTGGTTACTAAAGATTTATGAATGAATGAAAGACACTTTACCGTTATTGTAATAAATCATGAGTATCATAAATCTGTATCAATGTTCTCACTTATTCTCACTCTATAAATAACAGAAACATTGCATTTTTATCATGTTTATAATGTAATGTGCACATTTATAATAATAAGTTATTTATTACAGTATTATAAGTTCTGATTTATAATGCCCATAATCTGTAAAAACCTGAGTATTACAATATCCCAGTTGTAACCACACACACCTTCTCTGTCTCATCCCCAAATGCAACTTCTAGGTCACCAGGATTCACATTAGACCTGTTTCTAGTTCAAACTGTATATAACTCATCATTTTTTTTGCTCTTGTTCTCTGTTTTTTTTGTTTTTTACTTTGACTTGCTCCTTTTTGCTTTGTCATTTCATCTGGTTTTTATTTATTTATTTTTTACCATCTGCCTGTTTTGTATTCTTTGCCCCAGGTTAACGGAGAGGATGAAAGGCATCAGGAAGGTGGCCTTGGGCAGTGTATAAGAAAGGAGTAGGAGAAATTCATTGCAGTGTGAGAAATGTCAGAACTGGGTTCATGCTAGATGTAGTGGGATAAAAGGTTGATGTGGATACTTTTGAATGTAGAGTGGTATTAACTGGTAATAAGGCTTGTAATGTGAGTCAGGCATTGATTTTGGGGTTTGAGTTGTGCTAGCAAAGATCGATAGATTCTGTTATTATTTAGACGATATGCTGAGTGTTGAAGGAGGGGCAGATGAAGCTGTAATGTCAAGAATCCAGAGTGGATGGAAGAAATTTAAGCCGTTAGCACCTTTTCTAATGGCTGAAGGAACATCATTGGTTGTAAAAGGACGGGTGTATGACCATTGTGTGAGGAGCTGTATGTTGTATGGAAGTGAAACTTAGCTAGTTAAAGTAGAAAATGAAATGGCACTGGACAGAAATGAAATGAAAATGATTAGACTAATACGTGGCTTTAGATTGTCCAATAAGATGACAAATGTGGAGTTGAGAGAGAGTTTGATTCTGAAAAATTTTGAAAAGTGTCATGAGAAGGAGAAGACTGCAATGGTATGGCCATGTTATAAGGATATCCGAAGATAACTGGGTAAAGAAGTATATGGAACTGGAGGTTGTTGGAGTTAAACCTAAAGGTAGACCTAAAAAGACATGGACATGGAGGTTGTGTTAATTTAAGCCTCACACCACTTGGCTAGTCTTATCCAAGTCTGACAATGTTGTAAATGGCATGACTAGCACAGAAAATTACATTATTTATTTATGTTTTCACTATGGCACATTGCTTATTATCCAGTAATGCATCTATGTGTTTTAATAGATGGTTAATTGTAGGTCAGTTAATCATTCAGTTTCATCCTGATAGGTGGAGGTGAACGTATTATTTCCGGGGGATTGGTCATTTCAAGTTATGGAGTTGCTGTGTCATATGGAGAAATAGAGACATTGATGTCATAGTCTAGACCATGTCTGTCTCATGGCATCTTACTGTGCTGTTTTGGTAGCATGATGCTGAATTTGGGTGGTGGTTGTTTTTTTAATGCTAATCAAGCCTTTAGAAAGTTGCTGTAATTTTGTGAGCGTTTCAATGCATAATGCATGTTTATAAAGACAGATTTTGCATTCATTATATTGGTTATGAAAATGTGTATGGAATGTGTTAAGGTCGTACACCTCATGCTGCATTTTTTTTTACTAAGTTGTTTAGTTGAAAATGAAAAAAGTACAACAACAAATGTTTGGAGCATATTACACTACATAAACGCAACTATAACCAAATACATTTAGGGGTTGAATGCATATGTGAGCTGCATACTAGCTGTGGGGATTAGTGTAAGGGTATTATCTATCTGTGTGTGTGTTTTCTGTGTAATCTGATGTCCTTCTTTCATTAGCTGATGACTGCCAGCTGCTCTCTCAGATCCCCAAAGTGCGCTGCCTGAGAAATGAACGGCGAGAGGGTGAGTGTTCAGAGTGTTCAACCTCTAGCCTGAAGATCGTATCCAACACCTTCTATCCAGCATAAAAATAGAAAAATATCAGATATGGTCAGTTGGGCCAGCTTTCCAAAATCAGGAAGATCCAAGACAGTTATACCCAGTTCTCTACAGGGAGCATTTTGGCATATGCATAAGTAATGTAACGCTGAAACTCTAAATAATTAAACTGTTAATCAGTACATCTGAAATTCTGCCTGCAGGTCTGCATGGAAGGTTTGTCACCATTAGACTTTGGTGCTTTCATTTCTTGATTATCAGTAGAAGCGTAGAAGGACGTAACTGGATCTGTGTGTTTGGCTTTTCAGTCAGCTGGCATTTGCTTTTCTAAGCTGAAACCTTGGCTATTTGGTGAAGTTAAGCGAGAATGTACTGAGCTCCATCAGCCTGGAAGTGATAGGCAATGGGATCTTTGCCCTGACTGTAACCTCTTAAATTCCTGGTGCATCTAGATTTACATTCCTCAGTCTCATAATGATATACCTTTCCTATAGGTTTTACTGTAGTTTGCGAATAAACAATATGCTTTAAGATGATTAGCTGAAAAAAAAAAAAGGTTAATTTCTTGTTTGGCATCGATTAAATGTTTGTCTTTGAGAATACAGAAACACACACTACTTGCTTTCAGTACTTTAGAGCTGATAGAGCAGTAGATGTTTTATGAACGGTATAAGAAGTGCCCTCTGATGAAATGTTTTGTGCATCGGGCAGGTTTGATCAGGTCTCGGGTGAGGGGAGCCAGCGCTGCCTCAGCCTCAATCCTTACCTTCCTGGACAGCCACTGTGAGGTGAACACAGACTGGCTCCAGCCAATGATCCAGAGAGTCAAAGAGGTGAGCACTTAAAAAGACTTCAGTGAGAACGCAAAGATATTTTGTCTGTTTAATCTATGCTGTGTATGTGGAAGAGAAAATTTGGAATCTAAGACACACACACACACACACACACACACGTACTCACCCTCCGTTTGTTTAAGCATGACAGATGATCGCACTTTAACATTTTGTGTGTTAAGAGTCATTTATAATTCACAAATGGTCTCAGTCCAGTATGGCTTTCAGCAGTACTTCCTGAGACACAGAGAGAAAGGGAAAAAACCATGAGGTGGGGGCACGTGTGTCTGTGTGTGAAAGACAGAAATAATAAGAGAGAAAAAGTGTGTGTGGGTGTGGATGTGAAAGAGAGAGAGAGAAGGAGAGAGAGGAAGCGGGGTGACAGAGAGTGTATGAGAGAAAGTGAGAGAGAGTCAAAGAGTGTATGAGAGAGAGAGTGTATGAGAGAGAGAGAGAGAGAGAGAGGTGGCTCTCATACGGCTGCTTCAGACAGCCTCTGGCGTTCCCCTCCTTTGTCAAAGTTAAGTTAATCACCAGGAGACCATTATCCTCTTCAATCTTGTTCTCTACAAGAATAGCTCTAATGCAAGACATTCAAGATATCCTTGCTGCTTTTTTTCAGCACATCTCAATTGTAATTTCATTCTTCTGATAAATCATCTAATATCCTCCACTCTGCAGCTCGACCGCCTCTTTAATAAACGCACACAGAGGAGCAGACTCTTCCCTTATCTTCTGTTGCTGCACTTCATTTTGCAGCCTCATACAGATTTAACCGTAGTCTGTGCAGTAGTGGAAATCAGCACACGCAGGACTGCACTGACTTTTCCTCTTGAATATAGTATAGCCCGCAAACGTGCTGACCGTGTACAGGCCCGTTTGAGGGATTTTGAGCATTATACTCTTAGTGAGTAATTTTTTCATGCATATGTTGAGGTCCTGAAGCTCTGGTGTGCTTGTACTGATTAATGCAGTCATTGTTAATCAGCAGCAGACTAGGCCTGGGAAGAATACATGTGGCTCTGAAACACAAGAAAGTGAATGATCCATGCTGAAAAACAAGCTTTACAACCAGCAAACACACACACACACACACACACACACACACACATACGTAGTCAGTAGAGCTGTTAACATCCAGTCAAATGGAAAGATTACCTAACATCTCTGTGCACGTGCATCCTGAAGGAGAGAGAGAGAGAGAGAGAGAGAGAGAGAGAGAGAGAGAGAGAGAGATAACAGAGCATTAGCCAACATGGTGATTGTCATGAGAGGAGAAGCATCCTGTTGAAAAATAGACAATATTATTTATACTGAAGAAACAAGCAAGCCAGTAATGAAAAATACACAGATACAGAGCAAGTCAGCATACATACACTAAAGGGAATGTTTTTTCAAACTAATCTCCATCTACGTCTGTATGAATACAGCATACAGAAATATATACTTGTACTGAGAAAGTAACAGAAAACCTGTTTATTTGAAACTCAGTGATAAAGGAAGTCTAAGAAGAGTTGCTCAACACTTATGTTTGTAGACTGATTTCAGTCCAAGGTTTATGTAAATTGCAATTTAATTCAGTAAAGGTTTGCATTTATAAAAGCACACACCAACGAAATAGCACATCTAGTCCACTTTAATGAATATGTAATTTTCAACCTTGACATTTCAGCTTCTTAAAAATCAAAATACAAGTTGGTGTCTTGCCAAACTGATTAATTTGCACCAACAGTGCGATTTCCTTCTAGTTCACTCAAAATGCAAGCATTCGTGGAAGACAAAATAATACAGAATACAGAATCGAAAACTGTTTCATTTAAATTATTCCTTGTCTTAATAATAATTTGATCATTAATTATTAAATTAAATCATAATAATCAGATTATTTTTTCAAAACGACTTTGCTGCAGTAAATTTGGTTTCATGTTTCCCTATGTACATAATGAACACTAATGTCTACAGCTATTTGTTTTATATTCGTCTTGTGCATTGAAGAGTTCTTGCATAGCCTCACCACCTTTAATCATTGTTTCACTGTTTTACTCTTCTGGGAGTCTCTGAGCAGCTATGAACTCAATGCAGCTATTTAAAACAAAAAGCACATGCCAAATCCTCATTTACATATTGTTTTTTTTCCCTGCTTTCTTTGTCCAAGATGTAATTCATGGAATTCATTTTTATAAATCAATCACAAGACACATCTTTACAAATCAAGGCCTAAATCTGCATAATTCATTTTTGGTTAATGCTTCCAACAAAGTCAAAACATCGAAACTGCTTTAGTTTGCATCTTAGATTGCAGGAAGGGACAGAGAACCAGAAAGCTTTTGGTAAGATCTTCTCCTATGACTGTGTCATCTTCAAACCTTTATTGTAGCATTCATTATAATTGAGTTTTGAGGAAAAAGCTTTTCTTTTCATTTCTTTTCTTTTCTTATCTTTTCATAGTAAAGAGATGAAATGCAGGAGTATTCCTTTTAACAAAAGGATTATAATTGACAGCTTTGAGAGAGAAAAGAGCGAGAAGACATAAACAAGCTGTTTTTCTCTTTTCTTCAGAGAGCTACAGGGGTTAGACAATGAAACTGAAACACCTGGTTTTAGACCACAATAATTTATTAGTATGTTGTAGGGCCTCCT
>JAOVVH010000002.1:14373714-14385506 GCA_028566435.1 Scorpiodoras heckelii
CTTCTCAGCAATAGATTGCAAAGTATTTAAGTCTTTCACCATCTGAAGTTCATGATATAATGAAAAGATTCAGGGAGGCAAAGCGGCAGAAACAGCTGCTGAATGTGTGACCATCAAGCTCTTGGACGGTATTGTTTGAGAAACAGTCATGCTACCATGATGGACATGAGCTTGGGAGTACTTTGGAAAATCATTGTCACTTAATACAATCTGCTGCTTCATCAACATATGCAATCTTAAAACGTGTTCTGTGGTCAGACGAGTCCATGTTTCAGCTTGTTTTTGGAAAAAACGGATGTCAGATTGTATGTGCCAAAGATGATAACGACCATCCAGACTGTTACCAATGAAAAGTGCAAAAACCAGCATATGTGATGGCATGGAGGTGCATCAGTGCCCATGGCATGGGTCTGAAGCATATATGTGGGCACATATGTGAAGGTACCTTTGATTAGGAGGCTTATATTGGTATTTTGGAGAGACATATACTGCCATCACGACAACGTCTTTTCTTATTGAAAATGTATGGTTCATCATGAAGAGGAGAATCAGACAACCGTGACCACGGACTGTTGAGTCTTGTGTACAGCAAGAATGGGCAAAACTTCAACAATTAGTATCTTCAATTCCCAAATGATTAAAAAGTATAATTAACAGAAAAGATTATGTGGCCCCCGTGGTAAACATGCTTCTCTGTCCCAACTTTTTTTGAGTGTGTTGAGTGATTTCATTTTTTTATTGCATTTTTAGAAAGCATCCCAACTTTTCTGGAAATGAGATTTGTATTTGGAAAACATTTTCTTTCATGTTCATGAAAATGAAAACGTAAACTTGGGCAAATGGAGTGTGCTGAGCTGTAGTAGAACTTTGACTGGAACTGATTTCTGCTGGTGAAATCTTTTTGGCAACAAATGTTCAGAGGTTTAGTCTTTGAAGAAGAATGGTTACACAGAAAACAGCCCAATCCCGGCTGCTCAGTGTGGTCGAGGATGAAGTATCAGGAGATTTTAAATTAAAATATTTGTGCTGGGAAGCTGAGGAGCTGGAACAGAAGGTTGACATTTATTTTAGTGCAGCTATAACTGTGATGTAGTTGTCTCAGAGTGGCCTGTACATGTCCCTAAAAATTCCAGCAATGATCTTTACTGCCAGTTTGACCCTTTATACCCTGGTAGTATTTTAGAACAGTGCAGCAGGTTACTGAGAAAAGCAAGTAAAGTCCTTTGGTTTTTTTGTCATTCTGTACACAAACGGCTATAGATAGAAAACAAAAGAAAATGACAACTGAAGGGGCCCTCTTTAAAAGGGCATAAATTGTGTTTTAATATGATCTAAAAATGTGTATTAATAACATCTACAAATGCTTTTTTATGAGGTCTGTATGGAAAGTAATGAGAATGGAGGTTGGGGTGGTGGTTCAAGGTGAGTTAGAGTGGGATCTTGGATCAGTTTCAGTTTCGTTCTAGCCTTTGAAGTGCCCAGACATTTGCTTTTGTGAAACCCTACTGAAGTACCTCGTCACTGGAGCAATGCAAACAAGTTTGGAGCAACAGTCTGCGATCAGATTCTGCGTGAAAATCAGTAAAAGTGCCCCAGAAACTCCTGAAATGATGAAGAAAGCTTACAGACAAACGAAAGTGTTTTTATTTTGACACAGGTGCTTCTGGTAGCTATCTATAACTCCCAGCGACCCGGTAACTCCTCAGCTGGTTAATCAGTAGCAAGATGTATCTAACAAATACTTAAATGTCATCCATTTTTAAGTTTCAGAATAAAGGTTTCATGTTCATGTATCCATAATAATACACAGTATTATTTCATTGATGAAGCTTGTACTATAGCAGATGTATATTTGAAAATTGCCTCTGTCCACGTCCACTATAGGGTACAAAGGGTTAAATGAGAAAGTTCTGTTGTGTCTGTAGTACAATATGTATGCAAGACAAATATTAAAGGTGACAACTGGCTTAAGGGTGATAGATGAAGTACGAAACAGTAGCCGTGCCTTTTCTGTAGTGTACAATTCCTACATGTCCACATGTTCAGGTTTGGAGGAAGTTCAGAGATAATGAGTAGCCAACAAACCCAGCACTGCTGCTCTGTAGAAAACCTCCTCCTTAATGGGATAAAAGAAGCTTGTAGATAGTATTTTCAGTTATGGCTTCGCATCTGGTATGATTTCATCTGCATGTGTCATGGCTATATGTGTGGTTCTACATCCCACACTCAGTTAAAAAAAAACATGTAATGACTTGTACATGATAACAAAAATAAAATAAATTGTATATTATAGTACTGTGTAAGTAAAGTAAGTGAACATTAAGATGAGGCAGGTTGTTTACATATTAAAATGGCCATATGCATCCCTAATGAATGCGGTACTTCTGTTCAGAGAACACGCAGCGCTGTGGATGGCAGTCAGTAGTATTGCTAGATTCATTATTAAGTCATGTGAATTAATTATCACTCACCATAATGAAATATCATGACCAAAACACTCTTTCAGTCCTTCCTGCTCTCCTTTTCTCTGTGTCTGCTTCCCTCACTTTAACTGCATGATGCACTGTAATACACCATAATGTCAATAACACTGATGGCTCAGAGATCACAGGTCTCAGATGTGTCTGCTCTGCTGTGCCTGTTGCAGACATCCCACTTCTTCTGCAAGTTCTGGGACTCTCTTTCATATCGAGAGTGGCTCCCTAATGCCCGCAAATGATATACAATATCCCGGAAATGAATTATTTTTGCCTGTGAGCGAGCAAGAGGTTCGAGATACACGAAGGGAGGGAGTGACATAGTGAGAGAGTAACAGAGAAAGCATTCTGATTAGTCTGTCATTGTGCTGAATAGACCTATCAGTTTTCTCTGTAGGTGGGATTTACAGTCATTCTATCTCTCTCTCTCTCTCTCTCTCTCTTTCTCTCTCTCTCTCTCTCTCTCTCTTTCTCTCTCTCTCTTTTTCTCTGTCATTGTCCATTAGTTTAGTGTCCCAAAAAAAAAGAAAATATGAGTCACACATCCCCAGCCTACGCCTAATTGGGGAATTGGTCCTACCTCCCTCAAATGAGTTTCTGCAGTCTGGGGTGACTGCTATTGGTTAAGTCTGGGGAAATATGATTTTGTCATATAATATTGTGATACTGTTCAAAATTTCACCTATATTGTCAGGTGTCTTTGCTTTTATATTCCCATGCTTACTCACATTTTCCATGCAGTTTCTTAATTTGTTAATGAAATTGGGCTCTCTTGTAAAACGATCGGGAGATGATGGGCTAGCTTGTCCATAACATTTCTTCAACGTTTCTGATGCACTTTTACTGATATTCACGTGGAATTTGATCGCGTACCATTGCTCCAGACTCACTCGCATTGCTCCAGTGACACAGAGGCACTTCAGCACTACTATGCACGTAAAACGGGTCCTACCATTTATCTGAGATCCCACTCTAACTGACCTTGAACCACCATCCCTATGCATAAGCCCTCCCGAGCGCAGGAATTTAATTCTCGCTACTTTGCAGACAGACCTCGTTTATATTACCTGAAACATCCTGCTTTCTGACCCCTTCATTAAAAACACCTGTACAGAAACTCTCATTTCAGAAATTGCTGATCTCTGAATTTCCACACGCTACAGCTGTAGAGTGGTGCTAAAGAACGGTGTGAAACGCTAAAATTGAAGCCCGCTGTGGTGTGCCGCTGATGTAATCCATCTGCATCAAGGTGCATGCATTCCTGAGATGTTTCTCAGCCCACCATAATAATAAAGAGCAGTTAATTTAGTTTCTATAGACTTCCTGCTAACTTAAACCAGTCTGGCCATTCTTCTCTGACCTCCATCAACAATAAGGTGTTTCCGCCTACAAAACCTCTGCTCACTGAGTTATTTTTTTATTTATTTTTTTGGTTGTTTTTCACAGCAGTTGTGTGTAAACCCTGTAGACTGTTTTGTGTGAAAAACCACCAGTTTATATACATATATAGTGACAGGATAGTTATTTTCTTTCAAATTTGCTTTTGTCAGTTCATACTGATGAGCTAACACCCACCATGACACTACCAACTAGGAAGGGTTGGGCAAACACATGCTGCTTTTGAGACACGTGAAGCAAGTCTCTACACCGTCTACTGCATCACAGGGCAGCGTAACACGTTCATAGCAAAGTGCCGTGACTGGCCGTGATTCCTCTGATTCCTGTGCTGTCTGTAGTGTAGTGATTTCTCTAATCTTCCCCCAGCTTCTAATCATAAAAGATCTCCACACTACTCGCATTATACAACTTGCATAATATTCCATTGACTGCAAGCTATAACTCTAGTTGATGGTTTCTGTGTCGAGTGAGGTAGAAGTGTGCTAGCCAGCCTTCTCTGCCTTTATTAGACAGGACAAGTCAAATGCTGTTTCTGGTTTCTGGAACAGCAGAGCACCTTGGCCTTTGTCTCTTCCTCCTTCACTGTAATACTCTCCCTCTCTTTCTGTCCCCGTCTCTCTCTCTCTCTCTCTCTCTCTCTCTCTCTCTCTCTCTCTGCTAATGCATCCTAACTTGCTAGTCTTATGCTTTAGTTTCCCCTCCCCTTTCATTCTCGTTCTTTCTGGCTACCTATTTGTGTTTCTCCCTCATTCCCCGAGGAACTGTGTGGGTCAGAACGGTTGCAGTAAGATTAGTGATTACACCTTTCAGCACCGGAGTCAGGGTGGCAGAACAGAAAAAGGGGAAAGAAATTGGAACTGGGACCGTAGATGAAATGACATGGTGCAGTCATTTGTAGGACATTTTCCATCATAAATATTTTCACTGCGAAGCAAGCAGAAAGGAAAAGCCCAATTCCAAGCTTATTACACCAGTCCAGTCCATTTCTCCCTCTGGGCTGCACTTTATCCCTCCACAAGGCACTCAGACTTGAGTTTTTATTCTTATCTTATTTAATGGAACTCAGAATTGAGTATGTGACCTGTCACATGCCCCTTATTTACTCCCAATACATTATGTGAAAATTCTGTTGCGCTTCAACTGAAAAGAAAAATGAGTGCCTGCTAAAACGGAGCAGCCAGGAAGTCGGTTGAGGTCTCTGTTTTTCTACGTGGTAACTCATAATTCTGTCCTGTTTAGAGTCCGTGGAAAATGGTCACTTATGTGGCTATGGACAGCCGGTTTTATTGCTCATGCTCAATAACTGGTTCAGAGCCAGGTATAAATAGCAAAGGCAGATGGTGGCTTCTGTTTTAGAATGAGGCTAAACTTAAAGACTAATTTTGCTGCGTTTTTTTCTACAAACGGTCACACTGAAGAAGGGTGATGTGTGAACCAGAGATGGCATGAGCAGTATCTTCAGCATAATGGTTTGGGTGTATTATGGATGGGCAAAATAATCAATTCTTAAATGAGGTTATTGATAAGATGATTGATCCAGATTATTCTATAAGCTTCTGCTTATTTTATTATTGAATAATGTCAGTATGTAATATTTTGATGCAAACTGGACTTCCTGTCAAATCTTGTTCAAATTGCATATGAATTTCGATTATTAAAAATGTTTACGGTTTCAAATGCATATTAATGAGCTTTACATGTTTTACTACCAGAGCAGCAGCAGTGCACTATGCATTCATATACAAGCACAGCTCATAAGGAGACACTCATAAGTGTAAATTAATTTACATACTGAGATTTACATACTGAGATTAATTTACATACTGCTTGCTTGTTGCTGATATTTAGCTTAACTGTACTAGACAAGATTCAGACATAAAAGTGCTTGTTGGAAATTGGAAATTACTTGCATCCCAGAGGTGTTCAGTGGGGTTGAGGTCACGGCTCTGTGCAGGAAACTCGAGTTCTTCCACTCCAACCTCGGTTTTGTGCAGAGGAGCATTGTAATGCTGGAACAGGTTTGAGCCCCTTAGTTCCAGTAAAGGTGAAATCTTAATCCTACAACATAAAAACGCATTCTAGACAATTGTGTGCTTCTGACGTTGTGGCAACAGTTTGAGCAAAACCCACATATGGGTATAATGATCAGGCGTAATATATCAATTCAATTAAATTCTAGATTATTAGCATTTATTATGTTTTTAAAAATCCTAGCTTTGGACTCTTGGCTTAATGTTTAAAACGATGTACTGTGTGGACAGAGAATAAGTTTATAGCTGCATTGTGGCTCACTGAGTGAAACCAAGCTGAATTATAGTGCTTAGAGATTCCCGCCTTTATATGTCGTCTGTACGTCTGCGTACGTCACTGCCTGAGAATAGTTGTAAGAAGTGCTGAGTTGGGTGGAGAGCAGGAGGTCATGGCTTTCTGTGTGCATCAAGGGAAGGGTTAGGACTTCCTCTCTGTACTGCACACACAATGGCCATGTGCCTCCCTGCATGGTCTTTGACGCTCCAAGAGACTTTGGGGTGAGGAGCAGTGACTAATGAAGAGAGAGCCGTGGCATGGCTTCCTCCTGCACATGGTCTGCTTCTGTCAATTTACCAAGAGGAGCAGGATGTGTTGAGGCTTCAAATGTAGCTAATGTTGTTTTTTTCTGTCTCTTTGCAGTATCTGGGCCATGTGGAGGTGGAGGAGTCTCGAGGCATGCATATCTGTGAAGATGCTGTGAAGAGGCTGAAGATGGTAGGTGTCTGTTACACAGAGCTCTGCTTCGTACTTCCTGTTTCTCAGAAGCCAGGACGTGTCCATTTATACGATCTGATTCCTCTACATCCAGCTACTCTGTGCTTTTCCAGACTGTCTGTGTTTTTCCTTCCTCCATCCCCACGCCTTTCCTTTCCTCCCATCAGGCATCTCAGACTCATTCAGTTGACCCAAAACTATGCAGCTCCTTAGAGCATAAGGTCACACTGTGCAGCATCTGCCCGCGTGCGCCTCCGGGTGAGCCGTCCACCTTGCTCCAAGATATCCGTCTCCATCCAGCCCTCCTGTAACGTAGCCTCTCAGGACACACTGACCTGCTTTTCCTGTTTTTCCCCCAAGTCCACAGGGATTATGTAAAGGGGAAGACATGCCATGTCTCACACTGTGCTGTCCATTTTGGGGTGATAAGAGTTAGGACACCACCGCCCAGGGGTCAGAAAGGAAGGAAAATATTTATTGTTATTTGGTTAGGGTCATAGCTTGCTTTTTTCTAACTCCCTTTTTTGGATGTTCCAAGAAGGTGATTTTTTTTTTTGAATGGTGTTGGTCCTGCAGGTTTTACGATGATAGCTCCCTCTCTTTTACTGGTTAATGTGCAATGTTGCTTTAGGCCCAGCTTCCTGTTCTCTCTGTACTTTCTGTTCTCTCTCTCTCTCTCTCTCTCTCTCTCTCTCTCTCTCTCTCTCTCTCTTTCTGTCAATTTTCAGTTCAGTTAAACAGTGCTTTATCAGAATGATATTATGAATCACGTGAGGAAGCAGTGTGTCCCCTCTCCTAACATGATCCTTAATTCTCCTTATTTTGTTACCTGGCATCAATTAGGTAATTTTGTGTATTTTATTCAAAGAAAATCGTTTTTTTATGTTGATATTCTTGGTAGTGAAGGAAAAAGTGCACCCCTCCAACCACACCACCTTTTTCTCTTCCTCTCTGTCTCTCTCACTCTGTGTCGCTGTCTCTTTCTGTAAGCCTGCAGTCTTAAAGCCACAGATGGCCTCAGCCATCTTTACTCAAAGTCACACTTGCAAGTAGGGAACTTCCTGAGCGCCTCTGACAGCATGCATTATTGTGTTTATGAAGTTTTTGTTGCTTTAGAACTCCTTTCATTTTCAGTCTTTTGTTGTTCAAGAGCCTATCTGTCAAATCTACAGCAATGACTACTGCCGAACAGTTTCATTTATTTGGTTTGTTTGCATTGCAGATTAAAGCTCAGCTGGGTTTAGCCACATGGGAACTAAACATTAAAGGGCTCAGTGTATGTATTGTCCCTTAACACGTACCTGTTGTCTCTTAAAAGTCTTTGTGTTTAGTTAGACTGTTGTAAGCATCTGCTGAATGTGTGCTCTAGTATAAGAAATGATGCAATCTGCCTTTGCTCTGTAGCATGGCCTTTATAGCTATTCCACTAACATAAAACTAAGACAGAGTGAGGAAAAGGAATGTCTGACCCCTATTCACTATAATGAGATTTCCTCTTACTGGAGCAGAGCTGCTTGATTCCCGGAAACCTATTAGTCCTTATACAGTATCATCTTTATCGTTGTCATCCTGCTACTTTATGTGCTGGTGTGCAAACCTCTACTCGCGTGCCTGATGAACCTTGGCCAAGAACGTGGCTCACGATCTGGTGTCAGACAGAGTGACATTTATGGAAGGGTTTAGTTTTAACCTTAGATAAAGATCTGACAATCACATGCGGGGGTGGGGGTTGTGCTCAGGTTGTGAGTTAGATTGAAAGTTTGTCCAGTGGGAGGAATGAAACTGAGAATATTCATATCTGTACATTTATTGTAATGTTACTAGGATGTGTGACTGTACACTGAAGTATCAGAAAAACTGGAGCCTATGAAAAACACATAGCATTGGTTGCATCCGTCAGTGTGTATATAAAGCGATAGACATCTGGAAGCTTCTAGAGGTGTTTCCACCGTGACAATGGCAGGTTATCACGATGTTGCGATTTTCAGCGTGGTTTAATAGTTGAAGCTCGTGAGATGGATCATAGCATTTTGGAGGTAGATGCAACATTTGGACTTTCACGTATGAGCATTTCAAAGGTGTAAAGTGACTGCAAGTATTCTAGCAAACCCTCGAACTTATGACAGCAGTGTGGCCGTAAAAAGAGTCTGGATGAACGTGACCAGCGTCGGCTGGCAAGAATCGTTTCACGTGATGGGAGTGCAACACTGCCTCACATAACATCAGAATTCAATGCCGGGGCCTCAACAAACATCAGTGCTAGGACTGTGCAACGTTCCCTCCAAGATCCCGTGGGGGACCGACCAAGTATTAACTGGTATACTTCAGTGTACGTTTCTTCATGAAGATTTTATTACATAGGATGTATGACTACAATTGATTGGTTAGAATTGATCAAAGATTTAAACACTTAAGTTCATGTATCGCTTGTGTCTTCTAATTGTTGGTGTCTGCTGGTGATTCATTAATAAATGACCTCCTTCATTTAAGAAAAAAGCCGCTTCAGGTACCCAGCATGTTGTAGGATAAATGCTCATTGTTGTCTTCTTTCATGTCTTGTCATTTGTTTGAACCCACCCAAGAATTTCCTATGTTGACATTCTCATCCTGGCCGTGGGATTTCACCTTCTCATTCGTGTAATTAGTCAGTGTAAAAAATAGCCTGTGTGAAGAGGCTGCAGCGTGTGTGAGACTGAGTGAGTGAGTAAGCGAGTACATGAGTAAGTGTACTTTGCCCTCTGACTTACAACTTTAAGGAAGGAGACAGAGAGCTTGGTGTGACATCACAAGCATGCAGTCTGCCAGCGATGTGTCCTGCTGATTGTCATTGCACTTCCTACCCCAAACAGTGTCATCACTTCCTGTACATCTGGCAGATTGCCAGAGCCCAACTAGAGCCAGTACTGAAAGGCATATAAATAAGCTAACATTTCATTTTCAGTGGAACTGGAGGTTCTCTGTTGAGTGGAAATGTGTTTTTGGCTAGCAGACATCATGGTGTGATTGTGGCTCTAGACGTCCTTCAGTTTAATATTAGCAATCCTTCCTCTCTCTTCTATTTCCTCCAAGCCTTTATGTATTCTGTCCTACCTTTCCAAGCTTCCTCCCTGTAAATCAGCTTTTTCAGAAGCATTTCCATGGCTGTTATTAGCATTCATAGTCATGACCCTGTTTCCCTTGCATATATGTTTGTGATGAATGTAATATAAACATCTTATATTTTTTTAGCAGGTTATGTTCGCATTGACCCTCAAAGAACCCTTTAATATCCGCTCAGTCTCTAACATCCCTCACGTCCTTAACCCAATGATGATGAATTTCTATTTTTCTCTGTAGTTGTGTGTGAGACTCGACTCCCTGCATGACTCACACTCTGTGTGTATGGCTAATGGTTACTTAACCTAACCTTAATCCCCTCTCTCCATTAGACATACCATGCTCTTAACCACAGGCCTGATGTCAGCTTTTACAGATTGACCTTTTGGCCAGTGCACTGGTTAAAGGCATGTAAACTCACAGAGTCTAGTAATCATTCAGAAGCTTTATATCATAAAATGAAAAAAAAAAAAAGAAAGTAGAGATTCCAGCATCCTTGAACTCTTTTCCATGCTGTCTGCCAGCACTGTACTGTTGGACTAAACTGTAGGATTTTTACAAAAGTGGCTCTTCTGCAGTTTGGTCAGTCATGTGCTCACTTTTGCCTTTGATGTCACAGACTAGAACCTGGAGCATCAGTGGGCATCAGGGCACAATGGGATTCGATGTGGGAATATCTAGACACCTCACAATCCAATATTGATTCACTGTGACATGATGTGATTTTTAGACATTCTTGATGCATCACGAATTGATTTTTATAGATTTCTAGAGGAATTTTATTGTGTGGATCAAACATGGCCAAGTTGATCATCTCAGAATAATTAAATTCATTTTATTTTTGGGCACACTTCTCTGAGAACCTCACAGCACTCTTTGAGATATTCAGACACTCCATTCTCTTTAGATAATGAGACACATTAACGGAAACTTGGAGCATGAACCAACACCTTTTACAAACTCATGAGCCCGATTCTCTTTTCATGGCCTTCCAAGGATTCAAGACCAAACGGTGATGCGTTCAAGAATCCATCCTTTTTTTCCCCCTATCTCTTTCGGTGATGGTTTTCACTGTTCAGTCACTAACGTAATGATAACAGTATTAACAATGCTAATATCTAGGTGAACTCTTCAACAGAATCAGCTGCTTGTACTATATGACACTGAATGATGTAGGTGTTGTGATCGTGGCTTTTGCTCACTAGTTAGAGGTTTGTGAGGGTCACTTTACTCCCTCGCCTTCTTTCATCCACGCTTCTTAACCATTCAGATTCCTCCTCCCTGTTCCTCCTCTCCCTATATGCACAGTCTTGTGTTACCTGGACACACAGGGCTTTCTGTAACACTGTCCTGCCTTGTTCTCCCCATCCCCCAACCTCCCTTTACCAAATCTTCAATTCCAGGACAGAAAGTTCTTCAAGGGCTTCTTTACCAAAGTAAGTTCTGCTGTGTGGGGAACGAGTGTGTGTGTGTGTGTGTGTGCGTGTGTGTGTGTGTGTGTGTGTGTGCGTAAATGATGTATGTCTTTTATAAAGGTGTGTTTGCTTTTCTTTTCTTTTTTCCCCACTTTTATACTTGTTCATTCTTTAACTACTGCTGGAACAACAGGAAAAAGTGGAACCCGTCTCCTTCTCCGTGAAGGAGTTTGTGTGTGTGTGTCTGTTTGTGTGTCTGTGATGGGCCCTGGTTTTTTTTGTTTGTTTTGTTTTGTTTTTAAAGATATTTCTGGGGACCAAATTTTCCCCCAAGAAAAGTAGTATCTGAGAGTTTTGAAGCCTTTAGACTGCAGAAACATATTTAAAAAACTACATATTTGTTTTTAATTACTGATTTTAAGGTTAGGGTTAGCTTTAAATGTAGCATTGCATTAATTAGCTGCATAAATAATTATGTGAAAGGAAGGCTAGCAAGACAAACGTGTTTGTTTGTGTGTACCAGGTTTTTATTATCATTGTGGGCACATTGAGTAAGAATGGTATATCTGATATGTTTGAATAGGTATATCTGATGTGTTTGACCTTGTGGGAATATTTTGCTGGTCCCCATAAGGAAAGTGGGGGTTTTTTTGTTGTAGTT
>JAOVVH010000002.1:14385606-14398695 GCA_028566435.1 Scorpiodoras heckelii
TGTATGTATGTATGTATGTATGTGTGTGGGTGTGTATAAATACATAAAAGACCCAAAAAGTTCCCTTTTTTATACTGAAGTTAAAGTTAGGGTTTGCATTAATTAGGTGAAGTAATAATTATGACAATGGAAAGTTCTTACAAGGATAGCAATACAAAAACGTGTGTGTGTGTGTGTGTGTAGCTCTCACTGGTTAAGGGCACTTTTCTCCTCACTCCAGTGAACACCTGGGACTGTCTAGCGTATAATAACGTGTTGTGTGATTGAGTTTGCTGTGTTGTTGTCTCGGTGTTTCTGTTTTCCTCTCCTCTGTCACACTGCTTCCTTCACAGAACACACTTCCCCACAGCCTTCTTTTTCTTCCTTAAACCTCAGTTCTCTGATGTTTCTTGATTGCAGGATTTGTTTTATGGATGAAGCGGGTTCTGTGTTAAAGAACAGAAATGTGGGGCTGGGGAATAGCTACTTTTCTTACTTATCTCTTCAGCCATCGATCTGATTTTGTACTATGTGCTCCTCCTCTCTTCCTCTTTCACTGCTTGTAGGCAGGGAAGAAAGCAGTCAGGGCTGTGCTGTGGGTATCTGCTGATGGCCTGAGGGTCGTTGATGACAAGACGAAGGTAATTAAGGACAGAAAACTCAGATCTTCATACCAGACTCTGTACACTCATTTGCGTGCTCCTGCATACAGACACACAAACTCATTCTGAACTGTTCACACTGTTCAGAAAAATGTTCTCAGGCTGTATGTATATTTAAGGAAGACTCCATATGGAGGATAAAAACATTTCAGCCTATATGCAGATAACCATGGATTTCTGAATGTATGTTATTCTGCAACATAACCAGTGACGTGAATAAAAACAATATTGGTCTCTTCCTTAAGTAAACGTAAAGCTGCAGTCGGTTTAATTTGATTCCATCAGGTATCATTCAGACACCCAGACATGTGACGTGGTTATATTCTGCCACCTGGTGGTGTGATTTAGTGTCGTTCACCAATGACTGAGCCAATAGTGATGTGTTACACAAAGTAAATACAATAATGTAAGTTAAAGTGAATTGTTTTTTCTTCCTTCCAGGATCTGATTCTCGACCAGACAATAGAGAAGGTTTCATTTTGTGCTCCTGACCGGAACTTTGAAAGAGCGTTCTCTTACATCTGTAGAGACGGCACTACTCGCCGCTGGATCTGCCACTGCTTCATGGCCATCAAAGATTCAGTGAGTGCTCTCATTTTCCCTGAGAATGCTGAAGGCACATGAACACCTAACATAGTTACATAAAACCAATTACAGGCACCAGTTATATGGTTCGTAATGTGTTCCACAAGCATATTCACAAAGTATTGACTTTCAGCTTGTTTCCTTTTCATGAACCTTATTCAGCAGCTGCTGGAACAGTCTGGTTCCTGAACTTTGTAATGGATTTGCTCTTGATCCTTCTGCCTTAATCCTGTTCCACAGAACAGTGGGGCTCATCACAGCTCCTTAACAAACCCGAGCCCATGACTATCTACATCCTGGCTAAGTGTCTGTATCATGTAACTTTATCTGTAAAAGTAGAAAGTGCTTCTCTGGAGGCTTTTAGTTAGCATGCTGCATTTCCCTCTCCAGTGAACTAGTAAGTACAAGACACAGCATGTTTGTATTTAATGGAAGCGTGCGTACCCAAATCCAAGCGAGACTAAATCTTTAGTGAACATTCAACTGAGCAGACTTTCACTTAATGGCTGTCCACACACCCAGACAAAGAGCCAAGTGTGCTAATACTTTAATCTATCTTCATAGAAAATACAGAGATGTTACCAGACAACAGAAGAAGCCATGCAAGTGTCTGTCCTCCCTGTGTGTGAGGGCACCGGCTACGGCCTTCAGCTCCGTTATGTTGTGCGCTGTGTAAGCCATTCAAGTGCATTTTGACAGATCAATGGTCATCATGGATCATTTATCCACCTGCGTGTCATGTCATGGAGAATTTCCTTGCTGCTTTTGTCTCTAGCTTGCTCATTAGGAATCGAAAGCCACATCTGGATTTCTGTAAAGCAGCTTTGAGGCAGTGTATGAGGCAATGTATGAGATATGATGCATACATTTCTTTCATGTTGTTTTCATATTGCCTATAGTAGCCTGTGCATTGTCTATTTAACATGAAATTTTTCACATAAAAGTAGATAATGCACAATACAGCTGCCTTAAAATGCATTAGAATGCATATTTACTTTGCCAGAGGCTGCTTGTACTTGTAATTAATCACCTCACATGCAATGCTGTCTGTCACTGGATAAAGATGGAAGGAAAATGCAACTCCTGCAACTTTACAGCAGGAAAACTTATCTTTACACACTGGAAAAAGAAGACAAAGCTATTTTTGCTTTAGAACATTGCTTTATCATTCTTATTTATTTTAGTGACTTTCTGTAATTCAGGCGGTTTTAATAAATTATTTATTTATTTTTACGAACAATGAGGATCTCAGGTCTGTATGTACAAGAAAATATGATAAACCCCAACTATTTACTGTATTTCTTCATTAAGCAATAAGGATAAACAGAGATTGTCTTACTAGTCTCCTTTTGACCAGTCTCTTGACAGCTAAAGCCTAGTTTATTGAGTGTGAAAACAGGAACGCTGTCCTGATCCGAGCATCCATCCATGTCTGTGTTTCAGGGTGAGCGTCTGAGCCACGCAGTGGGCTGTGCGTTCGCAGCATGCCTGGAGCGGAAACAGAAGAGGGAGAAGGAATGTGGAGTCACGGCCACTTTCGACGCCAACCGCACCACGTTTACGCGGGAAGGCTCCTTCCGCGTTACCACAGCAACAGAACAGGCTGAGAGAGAGGAAGTCATGAGGCAATTACAAGATGCCAAGAAAGGTAGATGGAGAGACCAAAATAGAAAGCTTTCTAATGTAAAAGGGAGATCTTAGATCGGGGTTCCCAAATCTTTGAGCAAGTGACCTGAAAAAATAGACATTATAAATTTTCTGTCACTCAAAGCCTTGACCACTTTTTCAAATTCCAGATTTACAATACAGGACTATTGTTACATTTTAACATTTTATTATGCGTATAACATATGTATGTGTCTGGTTGGAAGTGTTATGTTATAGTAAATTATTACATGGCTTTGTTGAATACTCAATTCAGATTGGTCAGTTAAAGCAATTTCCAGTCTGTTATTTCTGCTGCTATGGACACGGTTCTGATCATATTTTCCTGAGAGCTTGTGGAAAAAGATGTTAGGCTACACCAAGATTTGTCTAATATTCATTTTAATACATTTCGGCATGTATGTAATGCTAAGTCGGCTTATCTTTAGAAGGCTGCAGAGTTTATGTTGCTATGGACGCAGTTCCAACTATAGAATCTAATGGCACAATGTAAAACGGAGGAACGTGTTTATATAATGGTGTATATAATGAACAAATACGTTATATATGTTTATATAACATCAGAGCCTAAACTTCTCTGTCAGGTTTCCAAGTCGAGTTGTAAAATTTTATGCAGTGCAGAGAAGCACAATGATGAGGTCTGTTTCTCTTAAAACTTTGACCATGAGTGTTATGCTGCTTCTCAAATCAAAAACTGTACATTCCAGTGTGAGAAATAGTCTTGAAAATCCAGATGACTTGTACACAAAACAGACCTTTTGGTAGGTTTGAAAGCTACATCAGAGATATTAAACACTGACGGTACGGTAATAGGAAAACTGGTAGTATTCCTTAACGATGTAGAAGAGTACATAATTATGTGTTTGGAGACTTTATGCTAGCTCATTTTGTAGAGGTAAGTTGAAGGGGAAATTTGTCCATGTGACTCCCAGTAACATTTCAAAATATTAGTATACAAAATTCAATATATTTAATATTAAACTTAAAATTAATAAATGAAACGAGAGAGTTTGAGTTTCTCTTGTGATCCCTTTTATAAATCAAACAACCCCACATGGGGTCATGAATGCTAGTATGAGAACCACTGTCTTAGGCATAGAGTGCTATGAAAAATTATTCGCCCTTTCCTGTTTCCTGATTTCTTCCATTTTTCACATTTAAATGTATTCAATCATCCAACTAATTTTAATACAAGATAAAAAAGAAACACAAAATGCAGCTTTTAAATGACTATTCCTTTTACTGAAAATAAAGATTTATTCAAAACCTACATCACCCTTGTGAAAAAGTAATCACCCCAGAAACCTAATAACTGGTTGTGCCAGAAACCCTGTAACCCAACTGCACATGAGCTTTAGGTCACAGATATTCTCCTTCAGGATCTTCTGATAGAGAGCAGAATTCTTGGTTCCATCAATTATCACAAGTTGTCCAGGTCCTGCAGAAGTAAAGCAGCCCCAGACCATCACGCTACCACCACCATGTTTTACTGCTGGTATGATGTTCTTATGGTGGAAAGTGGTGTTAACTTTACACTAGATATAATGGGACCCATGTCTTTATAAATTTCCACCTTTAACTCATCAGTTCACAGAACATTATCCCAAAAGTCTGATGTGTCGTCTAGATGGTTTTTGTCAAATGTGAGACGAGCCTTTGTGTTCTTGTTGGTCAGCGGTGGTTTGCACCTTCTAGCTCTCCCTTTTTTGCCCCATGACTTTCTTATTGTGGAATCGTGTAAATTGATCATAACTGAGGCAGGTGAAGTCTACAGTTTTTTAGATGTTCATCTGGGTCCTTTTGTGACCTCAGGGATGAGTTATCAGTGCACTTTTGGTCAGGAAGGTTCATCACTATTCCAGGTTTTCTCCATTTGTGGTTAATGGCTCTCACTATGGTTCACTGGAGTCCCAGAGCCTTACTAATGGCTTTGTTACCCTTTCCAGACTGGTATTCAAATGTCTTTAGAACATGGTATCGTGTTTGTTTTTGAGACTTTCTGTAACCAATAATGACACTAACTAATTTTATTAAAAATATGTATATTTTTGCTGTTTACAAGTGCCAGTAACTATCTAAAGAAAAGCAAAGACCAGTTTCTGTGTGGTGTTGAATGGCATTGTGGGAAACAGAAACCCATTAACCAAAGTAAAAATAGATCAGTGTGTTACTCAAAGAAATGTGAATTAAAAACTTTACTCTGTATTCTAATTATTTAAAACAAAAGATGATCTTGGATACGATTGAATAACATAAATTTTTCCTTAAACCATCATAATGGAAGATGTAACAAAAGCTTTGCACTAAGGATATTTCACTAAGTTTAAACCATGTCTCTGTCTGTGCCTGCAGACTCTGAGGCTGCTTCTGGGGGCACAGCAGTTAGCACAGCCAACCCAGCTGCTGCTGCTGCTGCCTCTCCCTCGTCCTCCCCTCCTCAGCCCATGACCACTCTGGCACCTCAGGAAGCCAATCCCCATGCAATCCCGCGCCGGCACGCCCCTGTGGATGTCCTAGCACGGCAAGGCTCATTCCGCGGCTTCCCAGCTCTCAGCCAGAAGACGTCACCTTTCAAACGGCAGATGTCGTTGCGCATGAATGACCTACCCTCTACCATGCAGCGCAAATCTGACTTTCCAATCAAAAACACAGGTTTGCCTCACAAACAGTCAAGCAGCCATACAACCTCACTCGTGACGATTACATTTGAAATGAAACACGCAACATTTTCAGCATTTTCATCGAAGTGCCATTCTGTCTGAATTTGATAAAAGTTGTTAAACTGTGTGTTGTCTTGTTCTATTAGTGGCAGAGGTAGAAGGGGAAGGAGATAGCATCAGCTCTCTGTGCACTCAGATCACATCAGCGTTCAGTGGCCCCACAGAGGACCCCTTCTCCTTGGTTCCCATGCCCAAACCTGCCTCCTCCCCACAATCCCCTGCTGCACAAGGTCAGCCCCACATATACTCCTATTCACTTACAATTCAACAAGAGCTCTCTTTAACATGTCTCCTCTGATGCTCGTTTTGCTGCTTATAGAGTTTTGTTTCTGACTTTAATTCCCCTGTCCTCTACTGTAGTGAACGGCTCTGTTCCTGCCTTCCCAGCTGCTCCTGTCAGTGCTGCTGCAGCTGCTGTTAACCCTCCCACGCTGCCACCGCCTCTGCCTGCCAGAGATACTAATCCCTGGGCCAAGGTCCCCACTGCACCCCCAGCTCCAGCACATCCAGGTAAGGGTACTCAAAGACTGTGTTCCAAGATGGGGATGAGATAACAAACATCAGAGTCATTTAAATATGAGAATTGTTACCTTTGCTTATAGCCTTTGCATTAAAAAAGTGTTTATTACACTGGGAATTTGTAATCTAGCTTGCGTGCCATCGTAGAGTAAGTTGCTATCAAGCTATTTACCTCAGTATCTGTAAACAGTAAAAACATAAAAGTTAAATTTATACCATCCTGACAACTGTGTATCAAGCTGCCTTCATCTGATAGACTACAAATCAGACCTTAAAAAGCCACAACTAAAGTTTGTATATAGTCTTAGTTTTATTTGTTACTATTCTTTCTTTCGCTTATTCCTTTACGAGTTGTACTTACCTGCAGGAATCTTTATAGTCTGATAGTTAACTTGAACCTGCTAAGAATGTTTTTTCTTTGTCCTCTAGTGGGTGACTGGCCAAGTCCTACCCCTTCAGCAATGCCTCCACTGGCAGCAGCAGGTGCCGCCCATAAGCGTACTCCATCTGAAGCAGACCGCTGGTTGGAAGAGGTGTCCAAGTCCGTACGGGTGGCACCACCTGTAGTCAGAACTACGACACCTCCCATTCAGCAGCCCTTTAGCACACCCCCCATTCAGCAGCCCTTTAGCACACCCCCCATTCAGCAGCCCTTTAGCAAACCCATGCCCGTCCCCGTGGCCCCTGTGGCCTTTATTCCTACCTTGCCCTCTGCAGTGCCCACCCTACCACCACACCAGCCTTCCTTCCAAGCACAGGCACCAGCCTCTTACCCCGTGTCCAATGGGCTCCCCTACACCCAGCCAAGTGTTCCTGTAGTGGGCATTACACCGTCTCAGATGGTAGCCAACGTCTTTGGTTCTGCTACGCAGACCCAACCGGTACCGGTTCCTGTGTCCATTCCCCCAACCCATTTGCAGCATTCACCATTTTCTACTCCACCTTTGGCACAAATGGATCCCAGAGGAGTTACTGGACCCTTTGGCAAACCCCCTGCACCCCCACCGGCAAATCCCACAGTGTTTCAGCCACCCAACGGAAACACTACATTAAATGGCACTGATAGCTGGGCTGCGCCCCCGCTGCCAGCGGATCACCAAGCTGATGCTTTTGACGCCCAGTGGGCCGCGTTAGAGAACCGTTCACGCCAACGCACCAACCCCTCCCCTACAAATCCATTTTCCAGCGAGCTTCACAAGACCTTTGAGATCCAACTGTAAACACATTCTTATGGGGTTGGAGAGAGACCAAAACTAGCATGAACACACGAAGGAGATGTGTGAAGGGTGGTGAGGACATTAAACGAGAGGGCACCCCTTTGACATGCACACCACATTAGCGCCATATCTATCTCACTGTCTTGTTCCCTTGCTGTCTGTCAGAATGTCTGTAGTGTTGACTTGTGAGCTGGGCAGAGGACACAGGGGTGTGAGATGGAGCTACTTCAGTGCAGTGTGGAGGCAACGAAAATTTGTTGATGCTCAGCTACCTTATTCATTCTGTTTCTTGTGAAGTTGTATCCGTATTTCAGTTGGATGTGGGTGAAGAGGCAGCTCTGCCTCTGGGCCATTGTAAACAGACTAACATTTGTATCCTCACCGTAGAGTTATGCATCATTATTATCTCAGTCCTGCCTCTGTGCCCGTCAGTCCCACTCCCAATCTCCTCTAACCACAGGAACAAACAACTACTCCTCCCATCCAAACGACAGAAGGACTATGCTTCCAGATTTGAGAGGTTTTCATAAACTTCCTAATCAGAAGAAGAAGAAACGAGAGAATGCCAAAATCTTTATTTTTATGCATTAAGTATATTTTAAATAGCTTTGAAATATAACAGAGAAGTTGTACGTAATCTTGCCAAAGGTGCAGGCTAGATACAGTGGAAATGATTTTGTGTGAATACAGCAAATGGGCATTTATTATATAGATATATCTATAGAAATTTTAAAATATATATTAATTATACATATTGAGCTCAAACCATAACTTTTACATGTTGTATAAAGACAGAGAGAAGGGATGGATATTTGATTTTATTTGAGATTTTTTTTATTATTGCCATGTATCGCATCCTGTTTTGGATGTGTATTCCTCTGTAAATAATGAATCATTGCAGCTACAATCATTTCGGTCTCAGTGATGGGATAGGGGATTAACCATTGCTTTCATACTTGCTCTGTCTTTTTTATTTTGTACTACAGTACTGTACTTTTATTCCCCCCTCCCCCATACCTTAATGAATGTTTTAGGGCTTCGGGAGACTTTTACGATGAATTCTAACACTATTGACTGTCAGTGTCAGCCACTTGTTGTTTTTTTTTAATGAAGATATTTTTTTATATTGCACAAGCACTATACTGGGTGATTGGGTTTTTCAGGTGAGATGGGTCAGCTAGATGCATTGCAGAAAGCTGAGATTTGGTAATAATCTTCCTCAACTGACCTGTGGTTTTAAATACTGCTTGCAGTGAGGGGTAGTCAAGAGATTATTGAAGTTTCTGTTATTTTTCCCCAAGGTTTTATCAAACCTCTGAAAACAGTTGGTTCATAGTTTTATTATTTTCTTTCTCATTTTGTAAGTATTTCATTATTTTATTCCATTTCTGTCTGAAGAATTAGATCTAAAAGATTGAATAAAATGATGGTGGTAGAGGATACTTGTGATTGTATTGGTGTGACTGCTCTTTACAGCAAACTTCAACTTTGTCTGTAGGTGTCAATTGAATATGAGAAGTCCCATGGTTCCATTAATTAATTAATGCACCATGTGTGTCAGCAAAAAAAATTATAATTAATATTAATAAGTAAGAGACTGTTTTCTCATTCCAGGCATTGGAAAATTGAAACTTAACCCCACAGATGTGGCTACGAGTCCCTACAGTGAATTTCATCATGCTGAAGGTTGTTCACAGATGATTGAGATCCTCCTGTTGACTCTCACATACCTCCTGTAAAATGCAAAATAAAAAAAGATAAAATGGCAATAACACTTGTCAGGAGCTAGGCACTGGAAGATGACTGAGTGATCGAGAGTGGAAGTCTTAAGTTATTAGAAGTTATTCTTCCACAGATTCCATTATACCTGTCAGATAGAGAAGTTACATACACTTGTATTTTCAGGAACTGAAGGCTTATTTTCTGGCTATCTCAGATTTTTGCCATTGGTCTGTCCATCCATCTGTCGGTTTTGTCAGTTGAAATTCTTATTAGTGCAATATCTCAAAAATAAGTGGTTCAATGTATGATTTCTATGGATTTGTCCTTGTTACCACACTTGTTTGCAGCAAATATGCCCCATCAATACCTCTGGCTACTCATTATTGTGCGTGTCAGGTTTAAAGAAAAAAAATGACAGAGATATCTGTGAGGCAAAAGAGTCAGGTCCTATTGGTAAGCTGAGCCAATGAACTGACTCACTGATGATTCTCTGAACAGAACTGAGATTCCAATTACTAATACACATGCCTTGTAGTCAACAAGTTGTGCTTACTAAAATCCCCAACCACACAACACATGATTTTAGCACTGATTTCCAAGTCACAGAGTAATTTTGGGGCTTAGCAATTACGCGTGTGATGTCCAAGGTTTAGCGATGTGAAGTTCTCAGTCTGCAGGTTCCAGGGGCTCAGATGCAAGCACAAGCATAAACATGTCTGATTTTCTCAGTGATGATTTGCGTAGTGTGAGCCGCTCTGCACAGGATAATTACAGCTATATTATAGCCATATTTTCTCTGTTGAGCTCTGCAGAGCAGACAGTCCTCACTATCCATATCACACCAACCAATATTTCCTCAACCTTTTGCTCATAGTTATCTTTTTTTGTTATTTCCAAACCAGATAGTAACAATCAAAAGATTTTACAAAGATACTGCATCAGCAAGTTTTTAAGAAATATTTAAATATTACAAACAAAAACAAGGTATTGAGACTACTGCTCAGTGTGTTTGGATGCTGCCTTCACCACAGGGTGCACAGAAAATGATCATTACCACCATCTGTGTGCTGATATAATAATAATAATTATTATTATTATAATAATAATAAGTCCCATTTATATAGCACCTTTCTCATACCCTAGATCACTTTACAGAAGAGACAATACAATAAACCTTCAGTGAGCAGACAAATGAAAGTAAAGAGGTAAGTGTTGAGCTGAGCTTTGAAGGAAGAAAGTGAGGGAAAGTCATGAAAACACAGTGGTAATGTGTTCCACAGTTTGCGGCCATGATGCTGAATGATCTGCCCCAGCAGTGACCAATTTAATTCTGGGACCGAACAAATGACTTACACTATATAGACAAAAGTGTTCGGACACACCTCTTAATCCATGAATTCAGGTGTTTCATGGAGTCACATTGCCACAGATGTATAAAATCAAGCACCTAGCCATGCAGTCTGCGTATGCGAACATTCTTAGGACTTTTCTAAGGGTCATTCTAAGGAGCTCACTGAATTCGAGTGTGGTGCTGTAATAAGATGCCACCATTGCAACAAGTCAGTTCGTGAAATTTCTTCCCTCCTAGATATATTCCACAATCAACTGAGAGTGGTATTACTGAAACGTGGAAGCGTTTAGGAACCACAGTAATTCAGCCACCTAAAGTTACACAGTGGGGTCGCTGAGTGCTGAGGCGCATAGTGCATAATAGTCACCAACGCTCAGCTGTCTCGATAACTGCAGAGATCCAAACCTCCTATGGCATTAACATCAGCACAAAAGCTTCACGGCATGGATTTCCATGAACGAGCAGCTGCAAGCAAGCCTTACATCACCAAGCACAATGCCAAGTGTCGGATAGAGTGGTGTAAAGCACATAACCACTGGGCTCTGGAGCAGTGGAAACATGTTCTCTGGAGTGACGAATCACGCTTCTCTATCTGGCAGTCTGATGGATAAGTCTGGGTTTGGTGAATGCCAGGAGAACATTACCTGCCTGACTGCATTGTGCCAAGTGTAAAATTTGGTGGAGGCGGGGTAATGCTATGGGCTTGTTTTTCAGGGGTTGGCCAAGACCCCTTAGTTTCAGTGAAGGGACAGTAGGGGTACAGAAGCTCGGTGATGTAGTGAGTATGAGGAGTTTAAACTGTGAAATGGGACAGGAAGGCAATGTAAATGACATTTAATAGGGGGTGATATGAGCTGAGAGTGAGAGCGTATTCTAGCAGTTGAATTTTGCACCTTGTGTAATAGCAATAACAGCAGAATTATGCTTACCAAGGGCAGCAAAGTGAAATCTATTGATATTATAAGCTATGAACCAGACAAGGCAGTGTCAGTAATGCTAATGACTGAAAATCAGGAGAAGTGTCATGATTAATGGTGTCAAATGCAGCATAGGTCTAGAACAAGCAAAATACTTAGGGTGGCGGAATCAGTAGAAAGCAGATCATTAAGAACCTGTGAAAGGGCTGTCTCTGCTATACATTGTAAAGAAGCTGAACTGGAATGGTTCAAAGAGTTTGTTGTTTATCAAGAAAGACTGCATTTGAGAAGCAATGACCGTTTCTACAGCTTGGCTAAGAAGAGAAGGTTAGAATTTGGATGATCGTGCTCCAGAGTGGCTGTATGCAAACCAGGTTTCTTGAGAATGGGAGTGACAGCAGACATGTTAAGGGTGGTAGGGACATAACATGAAGCAAGAGATGTACTAGCGAAATGACAGATAGGGCCAGATATGAGTAGCACTGTCGCCTCACAGCAAGAAGGTCCCGGGTTCAATCCCCGGGTGGAGTGTTCTGGGTCCTTTCTGTGTGGAGTCTGCATGTCCTCCTCGTGTCTGCGTGGGTTTACTCCTGGCACTCCGGTTTCCTCCCACAGTCCAAAGACATGCATATTTGGTTAATAGTTGTCTCTAAAGTGCCCTTAGTGTGTGAGTGAGTGTATGAGTGTGTGTGTGTGTGTGTGAGTGTGTGTGCCCTACGATGAATTGGCACCCTGCCTAAGGTTGATCCTGCCTTGCGCCCTATGGCGCCAGCTATTCACCGGCTCTCCCGTGACCCTGGGGACAGGAATAAGCGGTTAAGATTATGAATGAATGAATGAATAACTGACCCATAATCCCCTGACTGTAGTGCAAAGTATATACACATTTATGCTAACTCAAAAATACAGACCAGGCCTGATATCACAAGTGCCATTTGGCCAGGTAAGTTAATTTAGCAAGCATTACCCCTGACCATTACATTGTTAACTGTTAAGTTTGAGGCACTTCATTTAGAAATGAAAGCAGATTAAAAACTATTACATAGTGCTGACTTTGGAAATCAGCAGATTTCAGCTCCAGCTCTTTGCATTCTGGGACTGAGCAGCGCTGCAATGAACAGTCTCCACCTGCGGGGGCGCTGCGGTGCGCCGAGCAGACGGCGGTGTGTGTGTGCTATAAGGGCAGAAGAAGACGCTTTGCAGCTGTTCATTATCACCACCAGAGTAAGTGTGTGTATGTGTTTGAACTGGACGCTCATAGTTCGGGGTAAGTACAGATATACTGAGTGCGTGTATTCAGTTGATTGAATGTGAGGCAATTCACTGACACCTACGTTTTTAGCAGTAAATCACTGTATTAGCCTGCTTGCTACACCTGTGTGTGTGACAGACCTAGCGAGTTAGCTGAGTGAGTGTCCCACTAGCGTAGCGGCTAGCAGTGATAAAGAGCCGGTGTCGGGTCACAGCGGCGGGACTGTTTAATAAACATGCTGCAGAGTGCTGATAGGCAGCTACCTCTCTCATTCACATCTCTCTCATTCACATCTCTCTCATTCACACCTCTCTCATTCACATCTCTCATTCACATCTCTCATTCACATCTCTCATTCACATCTCTCTCACCCCTCTGTGTCTCATTCACATCTCTCTCATTCACATCTCTCTCATTCACATCTCTCTCATTCACATCTCTCTCATTCACATCTCTCTCACCCCTCTGTGTCTCATTCACATCTCTCTCATTCACATCTC
>JAOVVH010000002.1:14448620-14460399 GCA_028566435.1 Scorpiodoras heckelii
CTTCTCTCATCCTGACTGCTCTTCTCTCATCCTGACTTAACTTCTCTCATCCTGACTTAACTTCTCTCATCCTGACTTCTCTTCTCTCATCCTGACTTCTCTTCTCTCATCCTGACTGCACTTCTCTCATCCTGTTTTTCAAAACATGTTCATTCAGGGAGAGCGTTTGAGAAGAAGTTGATGTATGTGCCAATTTTATTATTTCCTTCTTCCCTCTTTCTCTCTTGCTTCGATGACTAACTTATCAAAGTGCAGTTAGAAATGTATATTTAAATATAGACAGAATTGGTGATGAGTCCGGATTAATGCAGCCTGATATTATAATCCTGGCGTCATGATTTACATGATCTGTTTGCATGCAGTAATTTGCAAAAAAAACCCAACAAGAAATATTAGTGCACTTGTATGTCTATGATTAATATGAGAATTATATTTATATACATTTCTATATACATACATATGCAATATATGACATGCATACCAGCATTGTTAAGCAGCTGAAAAACATGTAAGATGATTCATTTATACAAATATCTCTCTTCAGCGATGGTGGGAGGCCTCAGACCGACGGTCTGCAATACTCCAGTATTTGGCGGAGAAGGTCCCCCATATTTATTGCCTGCAGGCTGAACCCCAGCCTGTGGAAGAGGAGGAACGTGTACAGGAACGCATCCTGCAGCCTCTGGAGCACTTCCTGTTTGGGGAGGACCCTAGTGTCGGCCTAGAGAAACTTCAACAAAGAAATGGCGGCTCTTCCTCCCAGCTGTGCGGGCGTGTTTTTAAAGAGGGCGAGACGGTCTATTCCTGCAGGTTGGAGCTGGAAGAATTCACATTTGCATAGAATTTAACTTTTAATAGAGGCCAAACTAGATGATGGAAAAACATAAATATAATCGACTGTTCAGAAATGAGTTAATTTCTGGATTGAGTATTAGGGATATTTTTTAGAATGAAGTGAAAGCAGTGATGAGTAGAGTAACTTTGGTTAACGAACTTCACCATTCAAAGTGACTTCCTGTAGTATTTCTTTCTGTATCAACGTTATTAAAACCCTCAGATCTTAAAGTGGGAAGGTTATGTCCAAGACAGGAACACTGCGTTTATGCAAAATATGTTCTATAAAACAAAATAACACATGCATTATGTTTCTTTTATGTGTTTTCAGGGACTGTGCAATAGACCCCACATGTGTGCTGTGTATGGACTGCTTTCAGAACAGTGTACACAAGAGCCACCGCTACAAGGTCAGTTACTAAAACTCCTTAGTGTACTCCTTTATATGCTCCTAATACTTATTGCTGATTTATTCCTAACCATCTGTTCTTCTCTTAGATGCATGCATCATCCGGAGGAGGCTTCTGTGACTGTGGAGATTTGGAGGCCTGGAAGACTGGCCCCTGTTGCTCCCAACACGACTCCGGGACAGCCATAGCCATGGAAACAGTAAGGCCCCCTTTTTTGCTCAAACTCATTTTGAGGCTTTTCTTATGATAGTGATTTTCCATGCGTTGCATGGTATGAGCTTACTTCCTCCCCTGAGGTCAGAGGATGATTGCAGAGCACACTGTCCTTTGCTGGCCTGGGAAAACAGCAGGCTGTGTGACTGCAAAGATAAATGTTACATCACCGTTATGTAAGCATTCAAATTCAATATGCATGAAATGTGTAATCATAATTTTGCTTGTATTAGGGTTTAAAGGAAGGAAGCCTTTTATTTTACAGTGAATAAAGCCAACATTCGCTGTAGGTAGCAGTTTGACTGAGTTCAGCCTTGGTGATAGACATGTAGTGAAGAGCATTTGCCTAGGGACCTTGTCTAGGAAGGAGGCTTTATTCAGTGTGCATGTCACTCAGCTGATGCACAGTGATAAGATTATGGTCAGGAAGTTGTCACATCTGCCTGATAAAGAGCAGGTGTCTGCTGTCCTCCGTGTCCTGGCTTTTGTCATCATCCTAAGACCAGAACAGGCATAATATAGACCATGACAGGCATCCACCGACCCAAACAAAAGACATGGTCGGCTGTTCAGAAGCCTTTCATACCTGAATTTTCAAATCTGTCCTCTTTGCTTTCATATAGAGATCCTGAATGTCTGATGTTAAAACTTCATAGTATTTTTTTTCGTAAGAAGATGCATACATTCATATGCTGCTTATGTGGTTTCTTACTGGCATGAGCATCTTATTGTGTCTGTGTAGCAGCTATAGCATATTTTGAGCACTTTAGCACCATCTGTAACTTGAGACTTTAAATTTTGGATGTATGCAGGATTTTCCTTTGCTTCATATATCGCTGACTGACAGACACCTTGTGCTGTCAGTAACCTCGTGTTGACAGACAACTGACCATATCTGAATGGAAATAAAAAATATACATGCAGCTTCACACTGGCATTCTCGCTGCTTACTGGTTTTTTTATATTTAATTTAACATAACACTCAGCTCTTTCATTCTCACAGACAACCATAGCATTTATGGCTGTTCACATGAGTATGTTTTACAGCCTGTGCTCCTACGCTAATAATGTCACCTACAATGTGAATGAGTATTGGTGGGAAATGTGTGGGAGGATGGCTTAGGGCCACAGAAATCTCCAACCTTTATGAGTGATCTGGTGGTGCTAGGGGTGGACGATATTTTGTATATACCCGCTGTATTGCGGCTTGTTCTGTGTGGGATGTTGTAAGTGACTATATCTCAAAGGTTGAGTACAAATTGCCATGTAATTTTTGGCATTTCACTTCTCTTCCTCTGTCCTATGGCTCTCTTCCTCTCAGAAACACAAACAAAACTTCACACATTTACAGTGGATATAAAAAGTCTACACACCCCTGTAATAATGGTCGGTTTAATAATGGATGGAATGACACGAAGATAAACCAATGTGAAATTGCAAAGTGTACAAATAAAGTGAAAAATTAAGAAATGTTTTAAGAAAAAATTTAGTGGCATAAATGTGCACACCCCTGAACTAATATTGAGCAACCATTTTATTTTATTACACCATTCAGTTTTTTTGGCTAAGAGTCTATCAGCATGGCAATATTTTCCCTGTCTTTCTTGCAAAAACCTTCTAGATCTGTCCAGTTGTGAGGGCATCTCCAGTGCACAGCCTGCTTCAGGTCATCCCACAGATGTTTAGTCAGATTCAGGTCTGGGCTCTGGCTAGGCCATTCAGAAACTTCTTTTGGTTAAGCCATTCCTGAGTTGATTTGGATGTATGATATGTGTCATGGTCAAATTCTTTTTCATCTTCACCTTATTAGCAGACACCTGAATGTTTTGCTATTCATGATTTCCTCCACCTTGATAAAAGCCCTAGTTCTGGCTGAAGAAAAGCAGTCCTAAAGCATAATGCTGCCAGCACCATGCTTCATTGTGGGCATGGTATTCTTTTGCAAAAAGACATACATTTTGAATTATTATACCTTTTGGAATTGGTCTCATTAGCCCAGAAAACATTTTGCCACATGTTTTAGAGTGATTAAGTTTGGCTTGGATGGTTTTTGTGAGAATGGGCTTCCATCTAGCAACCCTACCCCAAAGCCCAGGAATGAAGAATATGAGAGATTGTCACATGCAGAGAGTAATAAGTACCTGTCAGATATTGTTGTCCTTTTGTTAATCTTGGAGAGATGTCCTGTTCTTGATAATATCACTGCCCCATATTCTCCCCTTGTTGATGACGTCATGGGGTTCATGGTAGATCTAATGTCCTGGAAATTCTTTTGTACCCCTCTTTTGTTGCCTTTCAACAAGTGAGATACTGTACATGCTTTGTAAGCTCTTTGAAGACTATGGCTTCAGCAGTCAGTTGAATTTCACATTGTTGGTGGAAAAAGTACTGAAATGACTCGTCTCACCTATATATGTCACACACACTTGCCTGACCACTCTCTTGGCAAGTATGGGTCTTCCCCAAACCATTGCCACAAAGTTTTTCACAATTGTCTAGAATGTATCCTCTAGCATAATACTTTCACACTTGTTCCAGCATGACAATGGCCCTGTGCACAAAGTGAGGTCCATAAAGACATGGTTTACCATGGTTTTAGTGGAAGAACTTGAGTGGCCTGAATAGAACACTGACCTCAATCTCACTGTACACCTTTCAGATGAACTGTGACACTGACTGCACCCCAGGCCTCCTCACCCATCAATAGTGCACAACCTCATTAATGCTCTAGTGGCTAAAAGGGCAAAACCCTACTTCTAGATGAGTGGAGGTTATTATAACAGCGGGGGGTGGGGGGCTGAATCTGGAATGGGATGCTCAGCATGTGCATATGGTTATGATGGTCAGGTGTCCACAGACATATAGTATAACTATAGTACTGGATGGTTTCTGAAAGCTGTTTTAGACAGTGTGGTCTGTGTGTGTGTGTGTTTCAGGAGGAGTGTGTGCTGGAGACAGCTCTGTATGAACGAGCTCAGGTGCTCTTCCGGGTTCTGATGCAGTACTTCACTGACCTGATGGTGTGGGAGGAAGGGGATGAGCTCCCAGAGGAGATGGATATTAGGTCAGCTAAACTGGATTCTTTAAACAGTTCACTCTCATTCTTACTCACATCCTTCTTTTAATTTTCTGTGATAGAGTTACAGCATTGTCACTTCTAACCCTTAACATGCTATAACTCGTAATTATGCTAAATATCCTGCCTGTTCACTGATGTTTAAAGATGTAGTATACTAAAGGAAAATCAGTTTTCCTTGAACCTGCTTGTATTTATTGTTGTCATTAGATCAAAGGATAGTACGTACTACTGTGTGCTTTACAATGATGAACACCACTCGTATGATCATGTGATCTACACTCTTCAAAGGGCTATCAACTGTAACCACTCTGAAGCTCATGCACACACTGCTCTTATTGACAAGGAGGTACTATATTCAACACATGTGCATGTACATGCAAATGGACTGTTTATTACAAACAGTGAAATGTTAAACATGCTAAAAATGATTTTCTTAAAGTGAAGCACTTGTTTTTGTCTCATCCCTGATTCAGGGGCGCAGAGCTGTCAAAAGAGGAAACCTGAGATCTTGTCAGCAAGCCAAAGACCTTATAATGGTAAACAGTTTTAGCATCTGGACTCAAATCCTTTACTCTTTCCTCCATGCTGTCCGGTGTTAGTAGTAACATTGTTCACTCTTACAATTCTCTTTATATTTCACTTGCAGTCCAGCTCCGAACATATTACCCAGCAGCCCTTGCGAGTGGAGCTCGTTCATTCAGCTGTCATGGCTCATCAAACCTTTGCCCTTAGGCTGGGTGCCTGGTTCCAGCAGATCATTGGCTACTCAGGTACACCATAATCTTAATGTTATTGTGGGAGGAAAACTAATGCTCTGATGTGTGAACAGCTGTAAGGAATTGGTTGAACTGATTTGTACCAGTTAGGGATGCACCGATTGTGAAATGCTGGGCCAATACTGATGTTTATAATACCAGTTTGGCTGATAGCATTTTACCGATTCTGATTGCTGATTTCCTGCAGAAACTGTGAATGTGTTGCACCGGCAAGATGTCATCATGACACACGCCATCACACACACACACACACACACCCTCAGGCTTGGCATAATTCTACACGGATTACATAATGATGGTATAAGCAAAAGAACTAATTTGAACTTTTTCTTATCCATATCGCCTCTAGGAGAGAAAGTACTAATTTGCCCCTTTTGGCTATCCATATCACCTGCAGGAAGAAGCCAGAAGTACTCTAGAAAGTCTGTGCAAAAGATGCTTAAAGCATGGAAAATATTTATTAAATCACTTAGCTGATGCTCACTTCAGTGGGGTTTTTGTTTTTTTTTTGTTTAATATATGCAAGTTGACCTAAAACATTTTGATATTTAGCCAGTGCAAAATTGATGTGACATAAGCATTGGCCACTGCGACTGGTGAATGTCATCTTATTTGCCAAACGTAAGTAAAAAAGTGAATATTGGCAGATACCAAAGTTCAGCTATTAATTGTTCCATCCCTAGTACCAGTTGTTGTTGTTTTTAAATGGCAACTTGTAATTATTTCTAAATGCAACTTTTTCAACCATGTCAGCTAAATGTTTAAAAAATACAGTGAAACAATTGGAGTTCAGAACACTTGTCTGTGAACCACGTATTGTTCTCATATTTCATTTCCAAGATTGTCATTGAATTTGTTTTCCTTTGTGAATGATGTTTTCTCTCTCTGTGTTTCACTCTATTGCTATCTCTCTCCCTCTCCCTCTTTCTCTCTCTCTTTCTCTCTCTCTCTCTGTCTCTCAAACACGTGCGCACACAGTGGGCTTTAGGCAGGTGTTTTGCCAGGTGGCCCTGGAGCCCAGTGCTGACAGCAGTAAACCTCCTTTAATCAGTAGACTCATGTTGCATGATGCCAGACTTTACAAAGGCAAGTTCAGTAACTTTTTTTTTTTTTTTTTTTTTTTTGTCATGATACTGACTTTGTTTAAAATGTGCTGAATCTTCGTTTGAATAATATCACTGTATATAAAGTGCCCTCCTGAATTACTGACACCTTTCATGAAAATGAGCAAACATGAGCAGGTGAAAAGAGTAACACATGCCGTAAGTGGTATTCTGAGCTAAAACATAAGGAATGCTGTGTAGTTTTTTTTGTAAAGTTTAAGTTTCTTTCTACAAATCCTCCGTTACTAGCTCCCCAGCTGGTAGCTGTTGTATGATTGGAAGACCCGGCTGGTGAAGGAGAACTGGCAGATAACCAAATTGGGGGGAACTTGGGGAAAATCTGTGATTGCATTCATTTAAATATTCTTTAGATGTGTCAGTAATTTTTTGGCAGCACTGCTTTTGAGAGAAATTATTATTTTTAAATTTGTTCTAAAGAGAACAGTTTTTGTTAGAATCCTTTTGTTTGAGTGATTTTTTAAAAAGCTTATATAGTATATTTTTTATTTACACATTTTTCTGCATGTCTCTTGCTTTTAACAGGAGCTCGCAAGGTTATCCATGAGTTGATTTTCTGTAGCCTGCTGATGGATACTGAATACAAGAGGCAGTTTGCCATGAAATTCACAGAGGTTAATATTCTTTTGTGGACATAAATAATAGCAAAATACAACGTGATACATTTGTATTGAATCCTGGCTTTGTTTTTTGTGTCCTTTTCTCAGCATTACAAGCAATTACAGGAGGATTTCATCAGAGATGACCATGACCGGAATATCTCCGTTACAGCCTTGTCTGTACAAATCTTCACTGTACCCACTCTGGTAATAAAAAAAATACAACAAAACACATAATAACCCTGACAAGAGCATACAACCATCAGGTATACCATTATGACCACCTTCTTTTCTCTACACTCATTGTCCATTTTCTCAGTTCCACTTACCAAAAAGTATGTAGAGAAACAGATTACAGACTGTAGGCCATCTGTTTCTCTCCATACTTTGTTAGTCCCCTTTACTCTTTTCTCTAATGGTCAGGACCACCACAGGACCAGTACCCTCATGCAATTAAGGAATCCAAGAAAGGCAATGAAACCTTTCAGGAGTTTTGCCCTTAACTGTTCAGTCCATACTGTGGGTGTGAGTGAATCAGACACAGCAGTGCTTCTGGAGTTTTTAAACACCTCGATGTCCCTGCTGGACTGAAAATAGTCCACCAACCGAACCTGTCCCGTCACCAGCATCCTGTAAATAGCATCCTGTAAACAGCATCCTGTGAGCACTGATGAAGGATTACAGGATGACTAACACAAACTGTGACTTTACATGTACAGGGTGGAGCAATATGGTGGATGAGTCTCATAGAGTGCACAGTAAGTGAACACAGTGTTTAAAACTGTAGCACTGTTGTGTCTGATCCACTCACACCAGCACAACACACACTTACACACCACCACCACTTCAGTGTCACTGCAGTGCTGAGAATGATCCACCACATAAATAGTACCTGATCTGTGCTGGTCCTGTAGGGGTCCTGACTATTAGAGAACAGAGTAAAGGGGACTGACAGAGTATGGAGAGAAACAGATAGACTACAGTCTGTAACTGTAGAACTACAAATTAACAAAATAACTATATGGTAAGTGGAACTGAGAAAGTGGACAATGTGTGTAGAGAAAAGGAGGTGGTCATAAGGTTATGTCTGACTGGTGTAGATAGGCAATTTATATATTTTTTGCCTTAGACAATAATTCATGTATATTTTACATACAGTCCTCATTGTAATATGACATCTTTCCACATGGGAGATATAGCATTGGGGGAAAAAAAAACCTGTAAGAAAATAGTCTTGAAATAGATGGATCGCATAGTGGTGCGTAAAATGACAGCTGCATAAAGTAAGAGAAAGCGCAAGAATGAAGCCGCAAGTAGCAATCCTCAGGGTCCAAGCAAAACATGAGAACCGTGTTAAGTAGCAAAAAGTTGAATCTGACCACTTCATGAAGTGTAAGATCAGAGGAAAACATCTAGGTTGTTGTGGAGGCATCTTATGGCTTATTTTGTTTGAAATTGGGTAAGTAGGTTTGCTATGCCATTATGAATGAGCCTACGGAATTTCAGTAAGATTGGCCATTTACACAGACACGTATTAGCTGCTGAAATTTGATTGGCCATTGGTGGCCATTTAGTTGAGCAGGCCAAACAGAACTTTAGGAGAAGTGAGCAAATGTAGCCATATTTAAGCATACAAACTTTCAAAATTAAAGAGTTAAACAGTTCTTCAGATATTGAAACGTATCTGTTGCAGTATGGGTGGAATTTCACATTATTTGGCGTTAGTCTAAAGAATGGGGTTTTGATGCAGGGTGTTAAATGTCCTGGAGTTTGAGCCTTTGCATCATAAGATATTGGCTAGTGAACTGCTAGATTTTAGCTATGAACATTATTCATTAGGTAGGTGGCGCTACTCCACCATTATAAGAAAAAAAAATTGTAATTTAAAGCCAAATGATTTTTGAGCTATTGCCCAAAAAATTGCTCTGAGTTTCAGGTGGATTGGTGCTCAAGTACATGATCTCAACTACCAAAATTGGTGAAAAAAGAAGAGGAAAAAAACATGCACAAAAACTATATGGCATAATAACGAACATTCTTCCTGTTGGCTTTCTCTTTTTTTAGGCCAGACAGCTGATTGAAGAGGGCAATGTACTAAAGGTGATTATCGACACAGTCATGGAGATGCTGAGGGAACATCTGGACAGCAACCAACGATTCCATTTTCAGGGTTATAATTCGGATAAGTTTTTGAGGGTCCTAGTGATATTCCATGACCTCAAGTAAGCCTTTGGGTTTGTGTATTGTAGATTATGTATAAGACATTGGCATATAATATAGTAATTTTGTGTGTTTACATTTTCAGGTACATTTTAATCAGCAAACCCACAGTATGGACTGAACAGTTAAGGGCAAAATTCCTGGAAGGTTTCATTGCCTTTCTTGGATTCCTTAATTGCATGCAGGTACTAGTCATCAGATAAAGATTCACCAAAAGAAGAGCTTAGGTGGTTGTATAATTTGTGACAGAATTTTTTCTCTTGTGCTAGGGAATGGAGGAAGTCAAAAGGCAGGTTGGTCAGCATATTGAGGTGGAGCCAGAATGGGAGGCGGGTTTCACTATTCAGATCCAGCTCCGACACATTCTGTCCATGTTTCAGGACTGGTGCTCCTCTGATGTAAGCATTAATGTGACTTTCAGTATGCAGATGAGTTCTGTAGGCATTGCACTTTTCAACTCCTATTTTGTGACTTGCTGAGTGGTTCAAACTTGTTTGACATGAAAACATTCTGAAGAAATAGTCAGCCAGGGTCACTGTGTAAAGCCATGTTATCTTTTACAGGAAAGAGTTTTACTGCTAGCCTTTCAAGAGTGCCACTCTGCACTACAGCGCTGCACCAACCAGCTCTTCCACAGTGAGCCCACTGACCGCTACATGTGCAAGCACATCCTCCACACTCGCTCTTACAAAATCTCACAAGAACCTGTCTCCATCCACCTGCCTATCACCAGACTCCTGGCTGGTGAGTTTCTGAAAATCATCTTGATTGATATGTTTTTATAGTTTAATCATATCATTTGTTTTCCAATGTCATAAAACATTATAAAGAAAAACAGTAGTATTCCTAGAATAGTCCGTTAAAAGTTCTGTCTGGTTGCAGGTTTGTATGTCCTCTTGTGTCGGACAGGAGCTGAAAAATACCTCCCTGACTTTGTGGATCCTGTGAGTAGATCCTGTGAGATCTTGCGACTCATTATGTGTCTGTGCCCCCACCCTGTAAATATGACCTGCTACTCTTATGCTTTTATTATATGTTTTTCAGGAGCAAATATACTTTCCTTTTTTTGCTGAGTTCCCTCTGCGTTGTGTGGTGCTAGCTGCTCAGGTGTCTGCCGAAATGTGGCGCCGAAATGGCCTCTCCCTCGTCAGCCAGGTCAGATAATGTCCCATATCCTCTCTGCCCTCCTTTCAGTACTTTATCACTTGTGAGCGAATTTTTGTTAAAAGGAAGTAGGTTAATTACGGCTCAAGGAAGTTACAAAACAGGCTGATTTGAATGCAATATATGATATCTGTAAATATTTAACCCATGTATTACAACACCTACAGTCTTATATCTGATTTATGTCAGCATGGTTTGAACAGATGGCATTTTCTAACATGGAAACTAATGCCATAGTGTCACACTCGGTCACAGTGTGAATCTCACCACCTACAGTAAACTCAGCAGTGACTCATTAGTCAGAGTAAATTAAACAAATTCCAAGATCTTTTACTTAGTGGACCAGTGTAGTCCTGACACTTGCTTTTGGTGTAGGTGTACTACTATCAGGATGTGAGATGCAGAGATGAGATGTTCGACAAAGACATCATCATGCTTCAGGTGTGTACCAGGCTCCTCTATTGTTTTTCCTCATGTATGTGCAATAAGCAAAAAAAATAAATATTAATCATACAAAATGGATATTTTTGCCTACAGATTGCTGCTTCCAAAATGGACCCCAACCATTTTGTCATGCTAGTTCTTCTGAGATTTGAGCTCTTTGAAGTGTTTAATGGAAACTGCTCAAGTAAAGATCAGGTTTGTTTGTAGTGTTTACATTAAAACTGCTTCCTTACAACCTAGCATGCAATGTCAAAAATGTTTAAAAAATATAGAGGTAATGGCACACAATAAACAAAATGTAAATAATGCACAAATTTAGTCATTATCCCCATGAATTATCTCAGTGTCATAAACATCCTATAAATTTAAAATTCTTCCAACAACATTGTAAACCGTAAAATGAATGGTATTAATAGGTTGCTATTTTACCGTTAGAAATTCTTTAAGCCCGAGTGTCTAGAATTTATACTAGGGTTTATACTGAAGTATTTATACTAGTGCTGTCAAATTAAAGAATTAATCGCAATAAAAAAAATTAACGCCACTAAAAATTTTAGCGCAGATTACAAATTAGTTAAATTACGCAAACCAGCGGCGCCGTCAAATTGACAGTTACATTACTCGTTTTAGGCTACATTTCAATAGCCAGTGTCCCTAAGCTGTATCCCTGCTCCCTATAAATTCACAGGGTACAAAATCCCAAGGGCACTTCATAGGGAAACTTGGTCACTAAAATGGCTCTATTTGAAACGCCCTGCAACGTCATCAACTGTGGACAACCTCCGGATCGCGCCGTCAGCACTCAGCTGTAGTTAGCATGATAAACAATACTCTTCAGCCTAATTTTATATGCTGTAGGCACTTTTGAAATAAATGTGATGAAACGTCTATGAACTGTGGGTGATATATTTTAACTTTT
>JAOVVH010000002.1:14462369-14485732 GCA_028566435.1 Scorpiodoras heckelii
CCTAAGTTAAGGTCAATTTACATGATTCCTCAATAAGAGACATGGCAAATATGGCATCCACAGGAGAGTTGCAAAGCGTTCATGTTTCAGCTTGTTGTTGGCTAAAACAGAAGTCAGATTCTATGTGGCAAAGATGAAAAAAAACATCCAGAATCTGTGATGGAGTGGGACTGCACCAGTGCCCACAGCATGGGTGATCTGCATATACGTGAAGGTACCATTGATGTGGAGGCTTGTATTGGTATTTTGGAGAGACATATCCTGCTGGTTTTTCTTTTCCCAGGAACTCCATGTCTGTTTTAGCAGAACAATGCCAGGCCTCATTTTGTACGAGCTACAAGAGTGTGGCTTTGTAGACATAGAGTGTATGTGCTGGACAGGCCTGCCTGTAGTCCAGATCTGTATCCTATTGAAAATGTATGTCACATCAGGAAGAAGAGAATCAGACAACAGTGACATGGACTGTTGAGCAGCTCAAAACTTGTATACAGCAAAAATGGGCAAAAATTCCAATTGCGAAACAGCAGTAATTATTATCTTCAATTCCCAAACAATTAAAATATATAATTAAAAGAAAAGTTGATGTGACCCAGTGGTAAACATGCCTCAGTCACAGCTTTTTTGAGTGTGTTGCAGGAACAATAAAATTTTTTTTTTAATATTACCAAATGGTATTACATTTGTAATTGTAAACATTGAAAATGTTTTCTTTATCCTTTTGTCTGTTAAATAAATGTTAAAGGTTTTTCTGCACTGTATATTATTAGGATTCTGTAATCATGCATGATTAATAGACCTAAAATTTATGCGTGTATCTGTACCTCTTCAGGCATTGCATCTTGTAGGCCAGGCTTTGCTAGAGGAAAAAAGTCAGTTGGAGGCCTGTCGTGTTGAAGATGTGACTTTTGACTTCAGTCTCAAAGCTCGAAGTATGTCTCTGTCACTGGGGGTGTAATTGGTAGATCAATAGGCTGTTCCATGCACTACAGTTTTTCAACTTCCTGTTGTGCATTTCCTTCTAGAAGTTGGATCAGATCATGGGAAGTCATTGTTCCATTTCCTGTCCAAAATGAAGTCCCATGCTTCTCTTGAAGCTCACAGTGATATGATAAATTGGACACTACAGGTATCACCTGGATATTTACAGTCTTTTTTACAACTTGGATAATTGGGTACTATATAACTATGCTGTTTATTTTCCTCTTTTCTCTTCAGATGTTTGAGATTGTGAAGTGCCTTCGTGAGAAATCCATCCCCTCTGCTTCATGTTCTGCAGATCAGTCCAAGGCAGAGGAGGTAGTGTGATTACAGTGCCCTTACTGCAATACATTACCTTCGATTATATGACAAAATATAATTAGCATATTTTTAGATATTGAATGATTTGACGTAGGTTTAAATCTCTGTTTAGGGAGCACTGTCAGGCATGTTTAATCGTTCCAAATGGAGCAGCTTCTGCTCCTGTAATGTCTGAGAAATGCAGCCTAGTTTGGATACAGCCTGTTATTTGGCACTTGAAAGCATGCTTTGTTAAAGTAGTGTGCCTTGATTTGTTTGTGCAGAGCATTCATGATAAAGAAAAAGCAGAGCGGAAAAGGAAGGCTGAGGCTGCAAAGCTTCACAGACAGAAGATCATGGCACAGATGTCTGCCATGCAGAAGAACTTCATTGAAACTCACAAGATGCTGTATGACAATGTGCCTGAGAGTGGGAGTCAGGGCGAGACAGTGGTCTCAACAGAGAGGTATGGAGAAGTCTGCTTAAACAAGCCTAGAAAATAGTCCTGATACTGGGCACAATTTCAGTCTGTAGTTGATTTCAGACTTATACATAAATGAACTACAATGTCATATTAATTGTAGGGGCCTTTTCTGTCTTTTGTTTTTTTGAAACTCTGAATGCATCAGATGTGCTACATGGCATCAATGAAAACAATGCCAAATATTTGCATCGTGTTTTTCTGAGCCAGGCATCTTGAAACAGTTATGGAGACCTGAAAAATCTAAGTCATACAGCCCCAGCCATCGGGAATATTGTGCTGTTTGTTACAGGGACTTTTAAAAGCTATAGATTGACAGTATTATAGAAGGCGAGTAGTTTAAAGAAACAGCTTTAGTTGAATGTGTCCATTTTGTATAGCAGTGTAATGGAGCTGGAGAGTCGTGTGGCTGTGGGGCCTAAGCAGGGAGTGTGTCCTACTGACTGGGAAACTCTCACCTGCATCCTGTGTCAAGAGGAACAGGAAGTGCAGGCTCAGGCTCCAGCCATGGTGCTTACTGCATGTGTTCAGAGATCTACAGTTCTCACCCAGTGTAGGGGCAAAACCCTCTCCCCAAATGGTCAGTGATGCCATGAACACATGCATGAACCTTCAGTTTCAGGTTGTTTGCTGAAATATCATGTAATAAAATATTACATGTTTTGTTGTGAACAGAAAGCTCCTACCCCTTGTTCATGCCCCCTGATCTAGCCGTGGGCATTCACACTGGGAGCTGCGGGCATGTCATGCATGCCACCTGTTGGCAGAAGTGAGTTGCTTGCTAAACAAATACATTCATATGAGCTGTTTTTTCACCTAGAACACAAAAGCACTGATGTTTCTGCATTATTTCTTTGCACAGATATTTTGAGGCGGTACAGAACACTACCAGGAACCGGCTGCATGCTGAACTGATTATAGACCTGGAGAATGGAGAGTACATGTGCCCGCTCTGCAAGTCTCTCTGTAACACTGTGGTCCCCCTTATTCCCATGGAGCCCAGCAAATTCAGCTAGTATGACAATTCTGTGTACCATGCTAAGGACATTTTTACACTTGTACTTTCTTTTCCAAGTGTTGCTGCAGCAAGTGTGAAGGCCATCACAAAAAAGCTGAATTATATTTGCATATGAGTACATGGCTTCAAATGAGACTTTATTTAGACTGTTGATTTTTGTTAAGAAACATCAATTAAATAAACAATGTGTGCATAAGAAGGGTTAAATAGGTGACATGTAAAGCTTACATTGCTTAGAATGAATTCATCTGTGTGACTCTGGTTGCTGATGTGGAATATTCAGAACAAGTGTGGAAATACCCTAAATCTAGTTATTATGAAATGTTATCAGTATCTTTCACTCTGTCATATGAATTCTCCCCTTCCTGTTTAGTGAGAGTGCTGAGATGATTGGTCAGTTCCTTACTCTTCCTCGTTGGATACAAATAGTGCTCGCTCGTATCAAGGGACTCAGAAACCTTCAAGGAGCTGGTGAGAAGCGTTTCAATTTTCAGAGTAGTAATTCGCTGTAATTTAATGTGTTTCATTTAGAGCTTATGTAAATTGGGACTTTGTATGTATTCAGAAAATACAACTGACACAGGAACAGAGGAAACTGGTTTGTTTGAGGACACACAAACTGACTTCAGGTCAATTCTCAGCTTTGGAGTTCAGTCTCCGTGAGTCCCACTCTAATGTCTTATGAACAAACGGTTTATTTAAGCAACGTATGCAGTATGAAGCATAACACACTTATCAGAATGTAAGTGTTTCTCTGTGTCTGTTAGGCCAAAATACTCAAGCAGTATAATGGAAATGCTGGTAGTGTGTGCCACTACAGTGCACAGGGTGGGTCTGCAGACAGGACCCAATGAGCTTTGCCCTCACGTGCCTGTCATGACCTGGAACACTTGTGCCTACACCATCCAGGCTACAGGTGAGAGGCTTTTCCCATTCGCTCCATCTCTCTACTTGTCCTCTGTAGGCTGTAGAATACATCATTTCATATATTTTGTTGCTATGGTGTTCTCTGTAGAAAGCATGTTACAGGAAGAGGGAAAAGCTCTCTTTGGATCTCTGCAGAACAGACAGGTCAGTTTCTGACTTTTCTGAATGCATGTAGTTCCTGGGTGTTTTTGTGACTATGCGGTGTGACAGTAGTGATGTGTGTATTACAGCTGGCTGGTCTCAAAGCACTGGTACAGTTCTCTGCTATTCAGCGAATGAAAAGCTCTCAACAGGTCATACAAAAGCATTTTACAGACATGCTAGCAGGTAAGACTGTATGTTTGCTGGATGTGTGTGTGTGTGTGTGTGTGAGAAAGAGAAGAAATGTTTCATTTCTGAATGGCCTTTCTAAACAATATTAAACTTTATTGTCATTTTCTCTCTGTCTCTTCCTTAGTATTGTTACCTGTATCTAATGTAGAAAACATACCCACAATATTAGAAGTAGATTTCTTTCATCTCTTGGTAAGTATTGATCAGAATGTGTGTTTGGATGTTGTAATTATAATTAAATCTGCAGTATGTTTTAAACAGTTTTAAAGTGCATTTTATGTTGACCGTTATTCTATCAGCGAGTCCTTTAGAAAACGTTGTGATTCTACAGGTGGGGTTAGTGTTGTCTATACCGGTGTTGTACCAAGAGGAGAATGTTGACCTGCAGCCTTCAGCCATCAGTACTGCTTATAATCAACTTCACCTACTGCACCTTGTCACCATGGCCCACATAGTACAGGTTCTACTATCATCACAGGGTAAAATAAAATGATAATAAACACACATTGCGGATATTATTAAATCAAATCAGCAGCCAGTATTAAGTATTACACGATCTGTATGAGTGTTTTTTCATCCTTTGTGTATATACTTGACCAGACTTGAATGCAGGAGCAGTAGGAGGAGGAGATGCAGAGGAGGTCAGAGCAGCAGCAGACCTTTATTCTACTGTGTCACAATACACTGAGGGGTGAGGCTGTCAAGTAATCACATGAGCTGGGAGTGCCTTCTTTGTAAACACATTGCATTGAGTACTCATGTTTGATTTTTCCTCTTCTTCTACCTCCTCACCCTCTTATTTCTCTCAGGCTGAAGTCTGGTGTATCTGCTTCCATGACTGTAGACGCAGTAAAGAGAGGTGTTCTACCTTTTCTTCGCTGTGCTGCACTTTTCTTTCATTGCCTTACAGGAGTACCTGCTCCAGAAGAGCTGTCGAGTACTGCAGGTGAATCACAGAATCGTTCAGCACATATGCATACTTGATAAAACGATGGCATGTCAAAGATTTCCATTCATCCCTTTCTTCTCTCTCTTATTTCAGTGTCCTGTGAGAGTCAGTTGCCCCTTCTGTGTAGTTACCTCGCTCTGCCTTGCAACCTGTTTCAGCTCTTCCAGGACCACCAGGACACAGCAACATCCCTAATACAGAGGCATGACACTTCCGTTTCATATTTCACTATATTCCTTTTCATTTTATTTCTTTATTTATCTGTTATTGTGAAAGTGTAGACAGCAGTATTGTCTCAATACTTTTATTTTGTTTGTGTGTGTATTTCAGGTGGTGTGGGAATAAAGCTGTATCAAAAGCCCTGAATGGAGAAATGCTCATCATCAGGTTAGCTCAGTCTCACGTCTCTTCAACACCATGCTTTTTCTCGTGCACTCTGGAACTTTGTATAACGTTTGTTTAACAAAACAAACACAGGTATCCGCGGAAGAGAAACAGGTTAATAGATCTTCCAGAGGACTACAGTGTGCTTCTTAACCAGGCCAGTCATTTTAAGTAAGTGCACTGCTTTAGCATGTTTTCAAGCCTGATACATTATTACATCCATAGCGTTAGAGGACTTCTAGCATGACATTAAGATGTATGAAGACAAACTGGTGACAAGTTAATGGGAAAAACTAGTATCTCTGTTATGCTGTGGAATTTTGTTGGTGTGGATTAAGTTCACTTGTTACATTTAATTAATCATCTCTTCTGGTGCCTTTTGGCAACCTAAGTCCTTATTAAGGCATTTTATGCATGTTTTGCTGTTAATTTTTTTTATCTCTGAGTACATACAAATAATGTACACTCACTGCCGACTTTAGTAGGAACATATGCGCACCTGCGTATTCATGTAGATATTTAATCAGCCAATCAGCCAATCATGTGATAGCAGCACAAAGCAAAAATGTCCTTTGTAGATTTTTGTTCTCGGCTGAGAGGAGTGAAACCTGATTTGGTGTTCTGCTGTTGCCCATCCATCACAAACATTTTGTGCATAATGAGATGCTTTTCTGTTCACCATGGTTGTAAAGTGTGATTATATTAGTTAATATATCCTTCTTGGTAGCTCAAACCAATCTGGCCGTCAGCAAGGTGTGTCCAATCACCGAACTGTTGCATGCTCAATGGTTTTTTTTTTTACCACTCTGAAATCTGGTACTGGTCACTGCACTGGAGAATGATCTGTGTGAAAATCTTTCGAGCTCATTAATTTCTGAAATTTTCCAAGGAGCCCATCTGGTACCAATATCCATGCCATGATCAGAGTCACAGAGATCATACTTTTTCTTCATTCTGATATTTGAGGTCAGCGTTGACTGAAACTTTTGACTTTTATCTGCATTGTGTTGCTGCCTCTGGATTGACTGATTAGATATGTTGAGATATTAGATATGCATGAATGTACAGGTGTTTCTAATAAAGTGGACGGTGAATGCCATATGTTCATAAATTCATTTCCTCATCCACGATACTTGCCTAGTTGCCCAGAAGCCTAATTAAACAGTAGCTTGTTTAATCTGAAAGTATAAAAAGCTAGTTATCTAGATGAGTACATGAATACTCATAAGTAAGTGAATACATGAGTTCTCTGGGAGGGGATCTTTCCCTGATAATGATACACATGGTGTTTGCATTTTTGATTTTTAACAATAAGATGTTTTTCCCTGATTACATCTACACAATGCTGCAACGATCAATAAAAATTCATATGTAGTTGTCAGGAATTTGTATACCATAGCTAAGCTTAATATTACGATTGATTGATGGATTGATTGTGTAACAAAATGATCTTAATTCCTTCAATCTTAATTAATTGTGCTCATACCTGTACCTGTTTTTATTTAGGTCATTCCTGTCAGTTAACATATTGGTTGCATATAGATTAAGCAGTTCGCATGTCTTCATCCCATTCAGATGTCCAAATTCATCGGACGATGAGCGGAAGCACCCGACGCTGTGTCTGTTCTGTGGGGTCATGCTGTGCTCTCAGAGCCCGTGCTGTCAGGTGCAGCTGGATGGTGAAGAGGTGGGAGCTTGCACAGCCCATGCTGCCACTTGTGGAGCTGGAGTAGGCATGTTCCTAAGGTAAGGACATGCCAACAGTAGCTTTTGATTCCTTTCTCTGAGGAATATGGACTGTTTTCTACAACAGAAAATAGTAAAAGACTTTTCTACATAACAATAAGATATAGAAAATGTTACTTCACAAATCATTATTGTTATGCTTTTAAGTGAATAGTCTCTTATTTAGCGTCTGAAAATGCAGCAATGCTAATTTATCACAGAACTAGTTTTGCTGAAAACAAATCTAAAGCAATCTAAAGAATGTGCTTTCAGTCCAAAGCTTTAAGAGAATAAACAATTTTTTCTTAATTAATATTTTTTTGAATTTACTGATAAAAAATTGAGGTATTATAGATTATGCTCATGTAGTGGGTATGAAAGGTAAAGGACAAATAAAACATGAACTCATGTCTTAATGAACAGGGTGAGAGAGTGTGAGATTGTTCTGATGGCCAGCAGGACACGTGGAAGCACATATCCCGCTCCTTACCTCGATGAATATGGGGAAACAGATCCTCATCTTAAGTAGGTCCAAATATACAGATAAGATGAATATTCTTTACCTGATTTTTAAAAAAAAGTTTAAACCACTACATGTGATCCTTTTTTTCATAAGGGACGCATGCAACAAATCTACTTTATTAATTAGTTATTTATAAGGCCAGTATTGCTGATAAATTGTGCTTCTCTGTCATGCCAGCCGTGGAAATCCGCTGCATCTGTGTCCTGAGCGCTACAGGAAACTTCACCAACTGTGGCAGCAACACTGCATCCTTGAAGAGATCGCCCGCAGTCTGGAGGTTCTCAATGTCATGTTTGCGTTTGAGTGGCAGATGCTCTGAGCTCATGAGGAGGACACCCTCCCTCTCACAATCTTTCAGATATCCTCTGGGTGCTTTTGCCAAGTAATGTTTCTCTTTCAGCATTCAAACTAAAAGAACAGGAAACGGCAGCAGCACAGGATAATCAGAAGGGCTGTTTGCATTTTTAATCTTAATTTCAGCTTTGCATCCAGAAGTTTATTACTGTGAAGTGGGGAAAAGACACATGCTGATGTATGTTTCTTGTACAGCTCCAGGTGTATCCATGATTAGGGGAATGGTTGTTTCTGTTGTTTATGAGTGTCGAGAAAAGTGAGACAGCTTTCTGTTGTCTTACTTGTGCATACACCTTTTGCAGAAAATGCTTCCTGTTCCTTTGTGTAATTGCTCACCTAGTTATCATCCTCCTCAGCTATGGATTTGTCACCTTTTCTCTGTACTCTGTGAAAAACAGCATCACTGAGAATATAGTATAATTAATGTAAACATATGTACATTTGGCTAATTATTTTGCCAAGTTAATTGTTTACTTCTGGCACAGTGTAAGCTATGTTTTTCCACATATAACACAAATATGTATATAAAACATTAATAAATGCTAAAATTATATTTTACTATAAAAATACAGCAAACAAATTGTTCACACAAAAAGTTCCAAGCTGATCATCTTGAGCCCAAAAAAGAGCAAATACAAGAAACATCTACGTGTTCATATGGTATATCTGTATAAATTTACTGTTTTAATAAGTGATGGTCAAATTCATGGTTGTGTTAACTTCTTTCACTACTTATCATGTTTTCACATCAGTTGTTTCAGAAGAATGAAAGCTGAAATGATAATGGCTTTAATTTTGAAGTTGCTTGTTTGCATTGCTCGACAGTTCTGAAAGTCATTTTCTGGAAAAATAAAATACCGTTATGAAACTCACATGCTTAATCATTACATTATGCTGTTATAGACATTATATTACATACTAGATGAATTACATACTACAAAATAATATAACATTCTTTCTAAAATAATATAAGTAAATGTATAAATACAATTTGTTTATGAACAACACTGTATCAATTGTATATTGCTTATGCTTAGTTTCCTGTTCCTTTCATTTTGGGTCATGTAAGAATCGCAGTACGACATGCCTTGGCTTATATCAGATGTCTAACAACAGGATACAGCAGGGTTCATTACCATTTAAATAAAACGGTTGATTGGAGTGTAGAGCCAAAAATATGAACCTTTAAATCCAGCCGTTCATTAAGATCACATAAGCTTCTAGTGTTTTACATTTTTTAAGCTCTGGTTTTCAACAAGGTAAGAATTTACAACACAAAAGCATTAACTTTAGAATATGTAACAAATGAAATCTTCAGAACATCCCCTTATCACACACGATGCTGCATTTTCATTATTTTATTCTTCTTGTAGGTCTCTCCCACCTCTTCCTCTGGATTTCATCAGTACCTCCATCTAATTATCTGTCCCTTCTATGTTTGTGTTGTACAGTTCTAGATATATCCTGAAGTACCAGAAAAACTGGTACTGGAGCCTGTGCAAAATAAATAGCAACACCACCTATGCATGTCACTGGTTGTGTCTGCCAGTGTGTATATAAAGCATTAGAGATCTATGGAAGTTTCTAGAGCTGTTTCCTACATGAGAATGGCAAGTTCTCACGATTTTGTGATTTTCAACGCGGTTTAATAATTGGAGCTCGTGAGATGGTCAAAGCATTTCGGAGGTAGAAGCAAAGTTTGGATTTTCACGTATGAACATTTCAAGGGTGTACCTTCACTACAAGAACTCTAGCAAAACCTCGAACTTACAACAGCAGTGTGACTGTAAAAAGACTCTCGGTGAACGTGACCAGCGTCAGCTGGCAAGAATTGTTTCACGTGATAGGCGTGTAACGCTGCCTCAAGAACAACGGAATTCAATGCTGTGGCCTCAGCAAACATCAGTGTGAGGACGTTCCCTCCAAGAGCTCGTGGGGGACCTACTACGGTAAGTATAAACTGGTATACCAGTTTTTCTGCTACTTCAATATATTTTACTGACATTACTACCAATGTGTCATATGCTAAAATAAGGAAAGCTTGTGGATACAATTTTCCAGTGATGTGTCTAATTTCTGCTACAGAAACCAATTAAGTTTAGCTTAAATCACTTTTTTAAAATATATTTGTAAAACCATTCAAGTCGTGCAGTAAATTTCATTCAGTGTTGCAGTATTTAAATTTGGGAATTAAAAGGCTTTGGAGGTAGTTTCTCATTACCATTCCTAGTTCACCAATGAGGCAAAGGCACGTTTGATATTAAATACAGTTAATTCTGTGCTTCTAATTAATCAGTCATGTAGAATTTGCACTGACCTACCATGCTGATGAATTATAACATTATGAAAGCAGCATCTAAAATCTAAAGCAAGTATCACCATTCAAGTTAGAAGAAAAAGATCACACGCTACAGGAAGCATTCTTAAAATAACCCAAGCAGTAAGACTGAAATGTGATCACAGAGTGAATTTAAGACTTCATGAATTTAAGACAAGTGCACATCGCTGCACCGGAATAAGGTTAACTGACCACAGGCATTTGCTTGGGAGGTACGTTATCAGGACCATAGTGTGCTGTGGATGGCCTGTTTACATTGGGGTCACCATTTTCAGCCTCAATCTGATTGCACTTTCCCAGGTTTTTTAGGATGTTGAAGCTAGATCGTGCAGTCTCTGCAAAGCTGTTCTCCAACAGCCATCCTTCTGATTCAGATTCAGGGTCTCCTTGGAGCAGCACGTTTTCCAGGGCTGTTTGCAAGTACCGGACACCAGTGAGCACAGAGAGCTGTCATTATAGAGAGAGAATGAGGAGAATAAAGCTGCTTTAGATAGGTTAGTGGGATGCTACATGTGTTAATGGTATTATAGTTTTACACCGATCAGCCATAACATTACGTGACCGGTGACGTGAATAACATTGATTATCGCACTACAATGACATCTGTGTCATTCAGGCAGTGAACAGTGAGTACACAAAGTCGGTGTGTTGGAAGCAAGAAAAATGGTCAAGTGTAAGGAACTGATAGACTTTGACAAGGGCCAAATTGTGATGGCTATACAGCTGGGTCAGAGAATCTCCAAAAGTGCATGTCTTGTTGGGGTGTTCCCGGTATGCAGTGGTTAGTATCCACCAAAATTGGTCCAATAAAGGGCAACAGGTGAACCGGTGACATTGTCATGGGGATTGAATACCCTGTATACCACTGAAAACCACTGATGCCTACATGTGAGCATCAGAAGTGTTCCATGAAGCAATGGGAGAAGGTCTGATGAATCATATATTCTTTTACATCATGTGAATGGCTGGGTGTGTGTATGTCAATTACCTCGGGAAAAGATGGCACCAGGATGCATTATGGGAAGAAGGCAAGCTGGTGGAGGCAGTGTGTTGCTCTGGGCAGTGTTCTACTGGGAAACCTTGGGTGCTGGAATTCATGTGGATGTTACTTTGACATGTAACACCTCCCTAAACATTGTTTCAGACCAAGTACACCCCTTCATGGCAACGGTATGCCCAAATGGCAGTGGTCTCTTTCAGCAGCATAAGACTGCAAACATTGTTCAGGAATCGACTGAAAAATGTGACAAAGTCTTCAAGGCGTTGACTTGGCTTCCAAATTTCCCAGATCTCAATCCGAACAAACATCTGTAGAATGTACTGGACAAACAAATCCATTTCATGAAGGCTCCACCTTGAAACTTACAAGATTTAAAGGATCTGCTGCTGATATCTTGGTGCCAGATACCACAGCAAACATTCAGAGCTCTCATGGACTCACACCTTAATGGGTCAGAGCTGTTATTGCTGCACAAGGGGCACCTATGCAATATTAGGCAGGTGGTTTTAATGTTATGGCTGATTGGTGTATATGCAAGTAGTACAAATTAAGTATTTAAGGCCACTGAATGTTCATGGCTTAGTATAGCTCCATAGCTTATATACTGATTATAAGGAGGAAAACATTTATGGTGGAGTGAACATGCAAGGAAAGCACAATACATTCTTTCCCTGGCTTCACACAGACAAAATCAATTGTTAAAAAGGCTAACACAAAACTTGGTATTATTCAAAATAAACCCATGCCAACCTCAAAGAGCCAGATGAGAAGCACAATAAGGCCAACTGAGTGCATTATATAGGTGAAGTATTCCACCAAAGCCTGGTGACAGCCTTTATTCCATAAGTTGAGCTCCTCTGTCTGGTAGTCGTAGTTAAAGTGGGCTGAGTTGTTGGTGATTTGATACTGAATGCATGGTCGAGGTGAGTTGATGTTACAGCAGCTGAAAGGTACTCCATCAACCAGGTACTTTCCTTCCACATTGCTGCGTAAACGGCTGCAAAGAAAATGGAGGTCACATAACCCATGTCAAATAACTCCTACTTTCAGCATGGATATCTTTCAATCCTTAAAATGTCTTACTTACTCCACCACTTCCCTCTTGGTCATGTCCAGGTAACGAGTGCTGATCCACTGAATCTGAAACCAGTCCCTGTGACCTGCATTACCACAGCACTGGAACTGGATCTGTAGCATGTCAACAGTGCTTTTAAGGAAGCAACGTCCCGGTGTGTCCGTATCTTTATAGTGGCGTATAGCATCTTGTAGGCCCAGTGCTAGGGACTCCTTCAGTTCCCCGTGCATGGTGTAGCACATTAGTGCACCGACCAGCACACAGAGGGTAAAGAAGAATGTGCAAATTATATAAGGGAGCATCACAAGCTTCCAGCGCAAGAATTTGTTGGTGTCTACACAGTCATAGCAGATCTTTCCTCCAACAAAATTGATCACACAAGCTATCAGTCCCACTGCAATTAGCATATCTGGTACAGAATGAACCTCCTGCTTAGCCATTAGCTCCCTCCTCTTGTTGATCTCCACTTTTAGGTAAAGTCCCAGAGTGAACAGGATGAGGCCCATCACCACTGAAATCCAGTTCAGCAACCAGAGCACCTGGGCAAGCCTGTCCCTATGGGTTTTGGTGAATCTTACTCGAAGAACAGCCATTTTGGATGTTTTCCTCAAACGTTAGTTTAGTGAGTGAATTATATTTTCTAGGGTATTGAAAGAGGAGAGGACACAGTTGCGGAATTTAAAATCAGATGTTTGTGCTGAGAAAAAAGTTACCAGGTAATATAGGTGAGGATGTTGATCCAAAATAAGTTCCATTAAACTGGCATTTGTTTCAAAACCAAGCCATTGTTAACGTGGATTTGCTAGCTGCTCAGTCGTGAGAAATACATAAATGAAAGCTAGATGCCTGCCGAATAATATTCTGTCCATTAACAAGATTTTGCTTGGCCTTTTGGGAATACATGTGTGTATCTTTCTCAAGCAGATGTCAACCTGGTTTGTTGATTTTTCTTCAAGTGACCTGAAAGATGCTCACATGCTTCTGCACAGACAAAAGCAACAGAAAATTCAAGTTAGCTTACATACCATTTTACTGTTAGGTTTCATATTTAAACTTTTTACTGGCAGGTTTTCTTTTCAGTTTTATATATTTTAAACAATATATCATATATCACCACAAAAAAGCATATTACGCTTAAAGACTGGAAATAGTCTAAATATTTTTGGCTTTATAATGTGCACACTTCTATGTACTGACAAATACTACGTCAAATATATTACTGACAGTTCTGACATAAAATCCTCAAACTTTCAGCAGATCATACAGTTCTTGCTTTCACTGACACACACACCTCCCTATGTTTGGCCCGACAGGCTAAATGAAAATGATCCTTAGAGAATTAGCAGTAGTAGTAAACAACTTAATACTCACCCCGACATGTGTGCTTCCTTCATGCTTAATTTTTGGTAACACCTTACATTTCACTTTGTTTCTCTATCAGATATTCTCAGTTTCATTGTAAGCACATGACAAGCACATGTTTACACGTTGTTTGGTCAGAAAAACTGATGTGCCTGTGAGATATTGTTACAGGCCCAGACACTATAATCTCCTGTAATCACTAATCAGCCAGTTGGATTTGGTAGAGTACCTTCTGTCACCAACACAAATCTCACCAATGTACTGCAGTATATGTGTCTAGTGCAAGTGATAGTAGTGTTAGTAAGAGTACAGGAAATATTCTGGGTTTTCCTATGCACTAGTAACATCTTCCCGATAATATTGTTTATAGTTTGGGGCATATAATTATTTCTCAGCCTATTTTAGCACAATGATCTTTATTAAAGTAAGAGTTTAGTAACTAATTTCATTTACTCTGTTGAATTGCAAGTAAAATCTACTGGCTTTTTTTTTTTTTTTACGTTTTTTACAGTAAAATATACAGTAGCAATCCTGAACAAGGTAAACTGAGAGCTCTTTTTCATAATCTCAGTATGATCACTTTTATCAACAACTTGAAGGAAATGTTTTCTCTAGGAGTTTATTTTGTCCCTTTCTTCTTTAGAACATTGCTTCAGTTCATTGATGTTTGCAGGCATTAGTTTATGTACAGCTCTCTTAAGATCCTTCCACAGCATCTCAATGTGGTTGAGGTCAGGAGTTTGACTTGGCCATTCCACCAACTTAATTTTTTTCTTCTTTAGCCATTCAAATGCTGATTTGCTGGTGTGCTTGGGATTGTTGTCCTGTTGCATGACCCAATTTTGGTCCAGCTTAAGCTGCTGGACAGATGGCCTCACATTTGTCTCAAGGATATTCTGGTATAAAGTGGAGCTCTCATTATTTCAATGACTGCAAGTTTCTGAGGTCCTGTGGCTAAAAAACCTCCCAAATCATCACGCCTCCACCGCCATGCTTTACAGTTGGTATGATGTGTTTGTGATAATACACTGTGTTTGGTTTTTCAGATATGGCACTGGGCACGATGACCACCTTGATCTCTTCAGTCAAAAGGATATTGTTTCAAAACTTTTGTGTTTTTTTTCCGATGGAATTTTTGCAAACCCAAGTCATATTACTGCCATATTCTTTTTGGAGAGGATGTGGCTTTTTTCCTAGTCACTCTGCCATGAAAGTCATGCTTGTTCAGATTTCCTGATGTTTTCCTGATGTGTTCCTGATGCACTTACAGAGACCTGTAACCTAAAACAATATTACCTTGGACTGAATTTGCTGGGACACCCGGTCCTGGTACGTTTGCACAATACTTGTCTTGAACGTTCTCTATTTGTAAACAGTCCTTCTCACTGTAGAATGGTGAATTTCAAATTGTTTAAAGATGGCCTTATAACCACTCCCAGATTGATGAGCAGCAACATTTGCTTCTCTGAGGTCATGGCTGACTATTGTGTTCACCTGAGGCTATTTATTTGTTTATAGACATTGGTGAGGAACCCGCAACTGTTTTTTAGGCCCTGACAAATAAAATCATAGAACTGAAGGAGGGTGTACTTTCTTTGTCCCATGACTGTAATAAAATACCATATTATGTGAAAATTATCTGGAGAAATGGGACTATGAGAGAAAGCATGAAAAACACAGAACACTCCTTGGACATGGATGTTTTCCAATGACCTTTATTTTAAATAAAGGGCTTTTTTAAGGTGACCTGATTAGTCAGTGTTCCAACAGAATCTCATTAGTTAATGTGCATTTAATAACATTTTGTATGATTAACAGTTTGCAGTGTACGACTGTTCCTGACTGATAGTTACAAACACTGAAAATTCATGTAAAATTGTCATTTCAACTATATCATTGGTGTACATTCTAATTAACATTACATTTACATTTATTCATTTGGCAGACACATTCATCTAAAGTGACTTAACAGTGAGGAAAAGTACTCAAGTAAGCAGTAAGTACTAAATCTAAATCAACAAGAAAAGTGTTCCCTCATGTATTAAGGTCCTTTATGTTTATGTTATAAACAGTAATATGTTTATAATAATAAGTAATAAGCCCCTTTATGTTATATGCATATTTCATTTGATACAACAAATACCCCCATTCAAACAGCCAAAAGAACTGTGTACCAGTCTAGATTATTGGATTATTCTGACGTAGACAGGATTGTGTCAGAGAAAATGCATACAGAGGCCCAGTCAGCAGATTTAGACACATTTCTCATCTTAGTGCTGGAATATACATTTGCTTACAGGTGAGTACTGGATTTTTACACACTATGAATGTTTAGCTGTCAGTGACATAACACCACTGAGATAACAACACTGGGATGAGTTTAATGTAAGAGAATTGTAGGAATAACATGAAATTTTAAATGTGCTTCATGGTTTATTACTAATAATAACTAGTGAAAGTATATCACGCTGAACAGATTGATATATTTAAACAAAAGCCCTCATTTCTCCAGCATTTTCTTACAGCATATGTAGTGAGACATTTGCATTATCAGGATAATGCTCAATACAGACGTCCTCTGGAACAAAGCTTTAACGGACAACAATGTGAGAGGCATCACTCGTTGGCTACAGAGTCTCACCACTGAAGGCAAGAATAGGCATTGTAGGACTATTCATGTTAGCTAATCATGTGCTTATACAGAAGGCAATGTATGGCAATGACTTTATGCTCTGGCTTAACTACATATTCAATGCCATGAATTTGAAGGTCAATGTGATGCAGACAAGAGCCTTGCTAAGTTTAACTGTTGGCTTCAGTGTTCCATAGAACTGACCAAGAAAGAGTTGCTAACTCTCTGTAAGTAAAACTCCATAAAATGATGCATCGATTTCTATTAAGATAGTTATGAATAAGCGATATCTAGTATACGAAGTATGGCATTATTTCTTGTCTCTCTGCCGCCAGGCTTTGGTCACTGTCAGGGCCTGTGGATGTTTCTAGATCAGTCATCCTTCACTAAATTATGTCAACTGATACAGAAACTCAAGAACCTGCTCTTATTGGCTCGCTGGGGTAAGACACACACTGGTCATTTCCATTCAGTTCATTTTAGCATGTGGCAGGCTTTGAAATATTACACTGTGTAATATCAAAAATATATCTAAGAACTGCTTGCAATGTCACATTTAGAAAAAATGTGAACAAGTACAGAAGACCTTAAATACAGATACTGTATTTCCTTATCATTTTCACGTTTTGCTTCTTCATTCTCCTTGTCCTGTCTCAGGACACACGTGTGTGCTGTGTCAAATTAATGCCAAAGCTATGGCACAATGTGGATGTGGGAATCTGGATCTGCAAACACTGAGACAACACATCCTGTTGGGAAGACTGGTACAATGGTGGAGCTTCAGTGGACTTCTTCCGCAATACCCAGGTGATGCTCTAGATGACACTTTCCTTGTTAACAGTGACCAAGAGGAAAATTAATAATGATTGTACAGTATGTCAGTGGTTAACCATAATAGTCATGACTACACTTTTGGATCAGTAATCTAAAGAATGCACAAAACAGTATTTTTCAAATCTATACATGTGACTTTTCACATATCCTAGCTTGCTAAGAGATATGGTCAGTGTGCAGGGTCTGCCATGGTTAAGGGACTAGCTCAAAGGTCCAAACACAGCAGCTTGGCAGTGCTGGCATTTTATTGCATGACGTTCTGATCACTAGCCCAAAGCTTTAACCACTTGAGTCTAAAGTCTTTATAAGAAATCAAGATTTTTACGACACGTCAATACAAAGATACATAATGAAGATGTAAAAAGTATGGGGGGGATCTAAAAGAGACGACATTAGTTTTTATACCTTTAGTTACATATTTCTTCATATTATTGTTCTTTTAGATGCCAATGAGCTGAAGCAGATCTCTCAGATATGGCAGAGGATGAACCAGCACTACAAGACAGCTTATCTGGAGCTGCGGTAATTCACAGAACAAATAGTCAAGTGCATGGGGACAGTATTTTTCCTTAATCCCCTTCTACTTTCTTTCCCTTCTGTATTACATAAGAGTTTTGCATTTTTTCCCATTCAGCAGAAAAGTCTTCACAGTTTCTTTAAAAAAGTCTCCATAATTTCTCTTCTTAGATGTGATGTTAAGGATGAATATAGAGGAAGCTCCATTATTCAGGGTATGGTGGCTCATATGCACAAACAATATGGGCCCCTATGGGTTTCAGAAGACTGCACTTACCAGACATACCCCCCACCTTCACTACACTCTCTCCTACAGCTAGTACTGGTCCCTTATACAGATTCCACATCTGCCCTAGCCATTGTATCCTTTTTGTTGTTCTTTAGTTTGAATAAAATGATAATGCAATTGATTTGATCAGTGGCACAGGTTAAGCTCCTGGATAGCTGGAATTTCAGTATATTGAGTTCTCTTTTTGTCAAATGGAGAGAGGCAGGTTGGGCGGCATGGTGGCACAACAGCTAACCTTGCCGCTTCACTGCTCCAAGGTCCGTGGCTCTCTCTTGATCTTAGTGAAGAAGAATGAATAAATAAATGAGTGTGGGATATATTAGGTTCTCTTCTTTAACACATTTTTTGGGGATAGCTCTCTTTAACTCTATCTTCAGATCATGTATTTTGTTCTGGATGTGTCTAACATGCAGTGCAAAAGTGCAGACCTCCTGGAGTCTTTCTGCCATACCTTTAGAATACCATTAAGCTTCTCCCAACATATCCGTGGATTGTGGCTCCTAGACCATGGCTTTGTATCTGTATGCCATCCTCTACAATCACTCATAAAACATTATATAGTTGTACATTTTAGTTTGTCTGTGATAAACAGGCTCTTCTTACAAATAATGTTCTGGAAAGCAATTACTTTCCCCCCACATAGAATTCACTTGGAAAGCTTTTGAGCCCAGAGACCAGTTCAGAATGGTCATCATGTCACAGTTATGCTGTGTTAAGGAGCTTGCTGAGGCAGGGGCAGAGGCAAGCAGCACTGAAGTACCTTTACTACATCAAGCCTGCTATAGAGAATACTCTGAATGCCAGACTGTATGTGGATGTGTTCTTACAGAACAAGTATGTGGAAATTAATCTTATTGACTTCCATATAAGGCAGTGTCATTATAAATAGGATTTATACCATATACTATGGTACACTCATTACATCTTATTTAAAGATAAATATATAATAGTGTGTCATATTAAGCTTCTGCTAGATTGTTCTGGTTTTCTGTTTTTGCATCATTTGGACATCATATTCTTTCAGCCATGTTGCTGAGGCTCAGATTCTGCTCAGATGTTGCCAAATGGAAAAGGAATATCAACTCAAGCATTTCATATGTGACTGTGAATGTCCCAGTCTCTGTGGAAACGTACTGGCCAATGTATGTAAGGTGATGCAGTAAAATTGAATACTCAGGGCTCAAAAAGGACACTATATGTAAACTAGTTATTTGTGACAGAAATGACACATTATAAATTTATGATATTTCAGCTATGTCCTTTCATTGCAGGATATTCTACATCTCAAATCATTGGAGAGACCAGATTCAAGTCAACCTGACAGAATAAACCAAATAAATCTTGGTGATAAGGTTGCAGGAAGTACGTTTGTTGTAAACGGTGAACTAATTTGAGTCATTGAATGTTAAAGACTTTATTCTTATGGGACCTTTTAATATTTTAGATTAATGTTTTAATATTTTCTTTTAATATTTTCAGGACATGCTCCTAGTCCATTATCTGCACTGCTCTACCAGTATCTGTTTAATGGCTCTCTGACGTCTGGAGATTTTCTCAGACTATTTAGAGAAACTGTGACAGAGATGAACTCATCAGAAAAATGTACAAGGTACAAGGTATAGAATACAGTAATGCACGGATAGTTATGATGGTGAAACAATAATATAAGAATAACTAATAAATAAGTTATTTATGTTGTTTCTGCTCATGTAGGATGATAGTGTTCTGGCCAAAGTACTTGGAGAAAACTAAAGTAAACAGGAATACTTCTCAGTCACCTGAGCTCTTTTGTCAATTACCCCTCACTCCTAATCCTGAAGAGCTCCAGAAGGAACAGTCAGCATTGGAGGTGTTACAGAATGACAGAATGGTACTCTATGTCTATATATATTCACTATAGCACATTAAGGTACTAAACAATATGTCAAAGTAATACACCATACATAATAACTGTGGTAACCTACTGTTATTGTACTATTGGAAATGCTATTACTAAAATAGTACAAGATTCCATACAAAGTTTTTTCGGGAGCCAGCTGGAATTTTACCAGTCTATCATCTGTAGTTCCTTTCACAGATTCATTCTTCTTCTCTATTCATTTTTAGGAGATTCATGTGTCTCCAGCAGATGTCTCTTCTGGCACCACATCTCCACACAGCATGGAGTCTACATACTCCTACATTTGTTGCCCCTCTCCACCACCTGCTGAGAGGAAACAAGAAAAGTCCAGGGATGAGGATCATGACTTGTCGATTGACAATCACATTCCGTCTGAATCTGATCCTCAGTGCTTTTCTCATATAGCGCTGGCTGTATGTCACACCTCAGAGGTGATGCTCATCAAAAGCATGAGCGGAGAAGGTGTAGATGAGCTGGTCACCTCTGAGAGTGAGTCTAGCTGTTGTTTTTGTGGTTTTATTGTTTGTTTTCATTAAATATGACTTTTTTTTATGTTCAATGTTTCTAATTTAGATGGTGTTGAGGAAGTTTTGACTACTGCAATACCAGGAAATCTTTTAAATCCAGCTGAATGTCACATGGATGTTAAACAAACAGAGGATAGGTATTTTATCTTATGTAAAGGCCTCTTTTTAGGCTTTTTAAATGGTTACATGATCTTGATATATTGCGGTTTGCATTAGATCAGTGTATACACTGCTACAAGCATTGTTACTGTGTATAAGAACAGACATTAGGGAACTTCACAGCTTAGACCCTTAAACTCTTCTTATTTAGTAGCTTTAGCGAAACTGTGCAGTGAGAAAAATAGGAAAGGTGTGTAGTTACACTTACCTGCTGATTTATGCATTTATCCAATCAGCCAACCATGTGTCAGCAGCACAGTGCATAAAACATGTAGATACAAGTCAGAAGCTTCAGTTAATGTTTACTTCAAACATCACTTCAAACTTTGACCAGGCATGGTTGTTGGTGCAAGATAGGCTGGTTTGTGTAATATCTCTAGAGATGTGCAACATTCTCTAGATTTTACACACATTATACACATAAAACATTCTATCCATTTCCGATGAGCCTGTACCCAGTGTCTATTCTTGGCTGACAGGATTGGAACCTGCTCACAGTGATTGTAAAGAGTGATTATTTGAGTAACTGTAGACTTCTGGTTAGCTTGAATCAGTCTGGCTATTCCTCCTCCAAACACTCATAAGTCATTTGTACCTGCAGAACTGCTACTCACTGAATGTGTTTTAGTTTTTGTGAGTAAACTCTACTCAAACCAGCTTGTCTAACACCAACAACTGTACCACGGCCAAAACTTCCATTTCCCTTAACTGATGTTTAATATGAACATTAACTAAAACTACTGAATTGCATATGGTTTTATGCATAATGCTCCAGACACATCATTGGCTGAATGTATGATTGAATTAATAAGCAGATGTAAAGGTGTTCCTAATAAAGTGGAGTGTAAAATCTAGTTTAGTTTGTGTTTATGTTCTTCTCACACTCCATTTTCTTGAAATATTTGATTGCACTTACTGCTCTGAAAGACTAACATACTTTTCAAATGGATTTAATTTTGAAGGGCATCAGTTTAACAAAAAATGGGTTTAATAAATAGTATGTGTGTAGTATATACTTTGGGCAAATAATACAACTTTGATGTGATGTGTTTTGCCTTAATATATAAAATCTACAGCAATAAGGACAAACTAATAGTGCCCTATAATGGTGCGATCCCTGTGGATGGTGACAGTTTTTTCTTCCTTCCTGATTTTGGTGAGCACTTTTCTTTCACTATTTAATCCATTTGACCAGTAAAAGTGCTCAGTTGTTTGCTGGGTGTCCTTCATAATCTCACCTTGTTTTTATAGAGAAAATGATTGATGATGTGATCCAGGAACCACATTCTGAGAGCATTCGGGCAAAAGATGAGAGGGAACAGTTTAGTGATTTATCTTCTGAGGGTGTTTATTGCCAAGAGTCCATTTGTGATGAAGTGTCTGGATCAAGCAGCTTTTTGGACTTGAAACCTTTACGAGTGAGTGATATCTGCTCTGTGTTAATGGCCTAATAACATTACAAATAATTAGTCATATTTTAATGCTGTTCACCCTGATTGCCAGTCAGTAATTTCATTTAATTACTTGCATACTATATTAATTTGTCTGGACTACAACAGTATGACTTATCCTCTATTGAGTAGTTGAGATTTCAGGAGTCTGCCCTTTCTGTGTTCAGAGAGCATTGCCTTACACTCCAGTTGAGAAGACTCTCAGGTCCATCTGTTATGATCTCCAGGATGCTATGGACCAGCCAGAGATCCTCACCTCCAGAGATCCTCCGCTTACTGAGACTGTGCAGCAGCTCCATGATACAAACCTCACATTGAAAAATGGGGAACCAAACCAACTACCATCTTTAGCATTTGTCAGGAGCTCCATTCTGGTAACAGATTTTAACCCTCTGAGGCGTGGCTCTCGTCCTCATCAGCTTGGAGCTCCATTGTTACCACTCAGCCCTGCTGAGAAGACCAAAGACAAAGCAGCCAGTGAGGCCAGAAATGCAGGAATTAAGGAGGTAGTGTGTTTTAAGACCACGTCAGAACGAGTGGGGGACTGTAAGCTGGGCAGCTGGTGGAAGCAGGCTCTAGAGACCAGAAGAGCCTCCACAGGACTGCTGCCTGCTATTGAGCAGGTCCCTGCTGTTTCAAAAGGTTACAACTTGGTACATAAATCCAATCAATGCCTGAAAGTCTGATTTCATTGTTTAGGATTGTTTAAGCTACACTTTTCTTTTTTCCTTGCTAGAGAAAAGACACTCTCTTGTTCTAGGATGGCCTCAGTCTCATGGGCTTATCAAAGGATTCAAACAAGAGGCTAAACAGGTAAGAATATGTACTTTATAACTAGTATTAGAAATGACAATGCACTCCATCTTTCATAGCTGCTTCCCATGTGGAAAAAAGCTCGAAAAATGCATCGCCCACACAGTGGCAGTGTTGGATTAATGTTATGAACATATATATATATATATTATATATATACACCTGGACAAAATTGTTGGTACCCCTCGGTTAATGAAAGAAAAACCCACAATGGTCGCAGAAATAACTTGAATCTGACAAAAGTAATAATAAATAAAAATTCTAGGAAAATGAACAAATGAAAATCCGACACTGATTTTGAACCGTGGTTCAACAGAATTATTTTAAAAAGTAAACTCACTAAACAGGCTTGGACAAAAATGATGGTACCCCTGTTAATAATGTGACCAAAGGGACATGTTAAATCAAGGTGTGTCCGCTAATTAGCATCACAGGTGTCTACAATCTTGTAATCAGTCAGTGGGCCTATATATAGGGCTACAGGTAGTCACTGTG
>JAOVVH010000002.1:14628298-14652714 GCA_028566435.1 Scorpiodoras heckelii
CACACACACACACACACACACACACACACACACACACACACACACACACACACACACACACACACAAACACACAGAATAAACCAACATCACCATACCACCAACATGCACAGCCTACATACAAATACAAAGAAACATGTTCAAAACAACAGACTGGTTACACACAAGCATACACATATATCCTGTGGGGACTATGTGGTGGCTGTTTGTGGCATATTTCAAAGCATAAAACATTAAACCTCTGTGAGTGTGGGAGAAAAAGACCTTTAGTAGGCTGGTATTAAATATTGATGGACTAATGATATGTAGATTGTTTATTGACTGGCTCCTGAATGGAAATGAGGGATGACGGGAGCGCTTGTGTCAACTGTACCACTCATGCTTTAATGACTTGTGTCTGATTTTGGAATATGGTTTGAATATGATGTGGTGTTAGCTGGGGTTGTAATTAACAAGCATAAACGGGCAATTAAAAGAATAATGAACTATGCATGCTGCCTTGCTTAAGTGTTTAGCAGTAATGGGCTTGCATAAAAGAGTATAAACCCTAGGAGTGCCACAAAAGTGCTCTGTTAATGCCCACTAATGGCTTCAATTATGGTCAATTGTTGTTTATTCAGAATGAACACAAGCTTCCCTGAGTTTCTGACAGTTGACACAATGAGAACATTTTCCAGGTGGTGTTTGTCTATATACTGTAATATCCAATAAAAAAAGCAATTTTCACTAAATATGATGTTGTAAGGACTGGATACTGTTTATTTTGAAACAGTTGCCCAAAGAATATATTTTGTACTGCTTTTATAGTAACACTGTTTCTTGATACCTGTCTATAAATATTAATGGTCTAGTATGGAATATACTGTTCATGTATTTCCATGAAGTATATAGTATATGAAAAATGTACATACACAAAAAGAAACCAAAGTTTTCTCAACCTGATTTTATGTGGAACCTGCATGAATTGGGTAACATGATTGGATTCTGTTCAATTTCATACTAATTAAATTGTTAAAAAAATAAAATAAAAAATCTAATCTGCCCTCTAATAGTAAACCCAGTGTTGTATCTTTTTATATGGCTTGAGATGTGCAAATAGTTATAAATCTTCAAATGTGAGACCTATTGATGATTATTGGAAGCACTCACAAATTCATCTATGAATAATTATGGAGAAAAGCAACATATACAGACATCAAAACCTTTAAATGTGTCTAACAACACTGGGAATTTGTTGAATTGTTTATTGTTGTAACTTAAGTTCATTAAAGAATGTGCCTAACAATATGTTTTATATTAAGAATAAAAAAAACACAATAATCCAATTCTAATGTACAAAAGTAATTTTATAAAATGTTTCCTCTTTGAAAACAATTCTTGTTGTGATGTGGTACCCTATAATACTTTGCCTGTGACAGTTATCAGAAGAGGATGTCATCTCTCGGGAGAGCACTGCCATATCTCATGCAATCAAAAACATTCTGAAGTTTCCTGCAGATTAATTTAATATGTTGTCCCATGTTTCATTAGGTTTGCTGTATTAGCAGACTTGCCGTACCAGGCAAGAACAAAATTCTATAATTTTTCGCTGAGACCACAACAGAGACAGGGAATGAATGTGTAAAATCAGGCATGCAATATGAATAAGTTTAAATTAAATTTTCTGGGTTGAAATTTATAATATTTCCCTATCTATATCCTACAATTATATTATCTAAAAACATTTTCATATACTTGAGAAAACAGCTCAGATTCCTAGGTTTAGTTCATCTCTTGTGGTAGCAATATAACTTTAGGATGAAGTCATGTTTTGCCAAAGAATGATTTAGTGCAATCACAAGTATACCTGTAATATATGTGACACTAATTATGCATATATATGCATATATTACTCTGCAGTCAATATGAATATTATCTGCTATAGCACATCAAAGTGAAGTGCAAATATTAACAGACATTACTGCAGAAATAAACTTGGAGACAAGACTTGGAACAAATTGTACAAATTCTGCTTTAAGTATAATAATTACAAACACAATATGTTTAAAATAGTAACATGCAATTGTATTTGTTCTTATTGACAGTGAATATGATATTTATTAATTTCACATTCAGCTTTAAAAAAAAACGTGCAAACTTCTCCAACGGCCAATTGCAATCATGTTTTCCACTTAAAAACCTGGAGGTATTCTGCCTCTAAACAAACAAAAGCAGACCTTTTTAAGAAAGAGCTGTTCATGTGAACCAGGCTATGATCAAAAGAGATTTCAGAGGCCCTTAGAAGTAGAACTGTAGATATGGATGAGACTGGAAAAGACAGCAAAAGCATTTTGAAAAGCATGGTTTTCACCAACCCACAGTAAGACAAATTGTCTGTAAGATCTAAAACATCATCAAAAATTAGACCAGCACAAACAACATGCTGTTTAAAGTATAAACACTGCAAAACCACCTCTATAAACTAATCCCAGTTGTGAAGCACGGTGGGTGGAGCATCATGCTTTAGCGTTGTTTAGCTACCTCCAGGCTTTGACAACTTGTAAGCAGTGAGGGAACAAAAAACTAATATTATTATTATCTATTTTTAATAATCTTAAATCCACATAGGCAATCTAGGAAGTTGCACAATGAAGACCCATTGCATGTTTATTATTACATTTAACCTTCAGCAGATGCATTTATCTAGAGTATCTACAAAAGCATACTAGCAAACTTGTAAGTGTCTTAAGGACTCAGTAAGTGAAAGACTAATGGTGGTTCATACATATACAGCTTATATGAAAAGTCCCTGTTAAAATGGCAGGTCTTTGTGAAGTGAAAAAAATGAAACTAAGATGTCAGAACTCAAAACAATCAGAAACATTTTAGGGAGAAACAGAAAAATAAAAAGTTACAATAACTTGGTTGCATAAGTGTTCACACCCTTTCATAACTGGGGGTGGTGATGTGTTCAGAATGAAAAAATCACATTCACTCTGATGTTCAAATGTAATTATCATACATCGGTTATCAACACAATTATTCTGATTAACGCCAAATAAAGATCAGCTGTTTCTGTAGGATTTTCTGGACATCATCTTGGTTTCATCTGACGGCTGATGGCATGGTTTGCAAAGAGCTTACAAAGCATGTACAGTATCTCACTTGTTGAAAGGTAACAAAAGAGGGGTACAAAATAATTTCCAAAACATTAGATGTATCATGACACACCATGAAGGCCGTCATCAACAAGTGGAGAAAATGGGGTACCACAGTGATATTACCAAGAACAGGACATCTCTCTAAAATTGACTTAAGGACATAAATATCTGAAAGATACTTATTACTCTCTGCATGTGACAACAATCTCTCGTATTCTTCACTACTGGGCTTTGGGGTAGGGTTGCTAGATGGAAGCCCTTTCTCACAAAAACCATCCACGACCAACTTAATCACCCCAAACCATCTGACAAAATGTGTTCTGGTCTGACAAAACCAAGTCTGAAAGATATAATAATTCAATAATTTCAAAAATATGTTTAGCACAATGGTACACTATGCCCAAATGAATCATGCTGGTGGCAGCATTATGCTCTAGAACTGCTTTTCTTCAGCCAGAACTGGAGCTTCTATCAAGGGGGATGGAGTCATTAATAGCTATAAATACCCATTAATTTTAGTCTAAAACATTCAGGTAACTGCTAGATTAAAAGGAATTTCACCTTTCTGCATGTCAGTGACCCAAAGCATACATCCAAATCAACAAAGGAATGGCTTAACCAAAAAAGTTCAGTGTTATTGAATGGCCTAGCCAGAGTCCAGAACTAAATCCAACTAATGTGTGTTGTGGAATGACCTGAAGTGGGCTGTGCACAGGACATGCCCTCATAATTTGACTGATCTAGATTATTTTGGCAAGAAAGAGTGGACAATATTGCCAAGTCAAGATGTGCCATGCTGACTCTTACCCAAAAAGACTGAATGGTGTAATAAAATCACAAGGTGGTTGAACAAAATATTAGTTTAGGGGTTTGCAAATTCATGTCACTAGGTTACTATAAGTTTTTTTCTTGTTCTTGTTTCTGATTGTTTTTAACTTTATTTGAATACTTGGTAATTTCACATTAGTGAAATTTCTAATGAATTTCAACAACAGTGAGAAAAGATCTGGCATGAATCATCTTAGTTTCATGTTTTTTATTTCACAAAAACCTGCAATTTTAACAAGGGTGTGTAGACTTATAGCCACTGTACATACCGTATATCCAAAAAGTTACACTGTGTCCAAAGCAATTCCTGAGCCTGGTCAAGGGGTCAACCATGAGCAAAAGACATGAAAAGAGCTAGGAACATAGATGGGATTTTAAATGATCCTACATGTCACTGTCCTACTGGGTTGTCTGCCTCTGCGATTATAATGCCCATAGCCCAAATGCAAATGCAAAAGATTTCATAGGTTACTGGGAATGTGTAGGGTTTAAAACTAAAATGTTGAAACATGCTGAAAATAAGTGAACTGTGTCTCTGTCAATTAGTGGTCAATTAGCTCATTCCTTCAAAACTATGAGATGTCTTAGCAACAAATAATAAACACAGCCATTTCAGTGTAATTAGTTTCTAAGGGTGTGGTTTTGAATCCAACTCAGATCACTTGGCAGTAAATCATTCTACATTTCTTAATGAGAAATGAACTCTATTGCTGCTCAGAATAGAAAAAAACTCTGATGGTTATGTCCTTGTGTTTACATTCTATATTTGACTGAAGCCAGATATCATGACCAGGCCTTAAAGAACACTTCACCATAAGTGTATGTTTCTGTGGCCTCATTAAAACATCGTTCTTGCACTAAGTAGCAGATGTTAGTGCAGGTGCAAAACAAAGGCATGGTTTGCAAAGAGCAACACATTAAAAACCTCACCTGTGCATAAATTATCTCCATTGGATGACACCTAAACCTTAAGTCTTACACACTTCACAGGGGAGAGTCTAATTTCACTATGGTAGCCACAAACATATATGAGCCTAGCAATAATACAACCCAACTGTTGCATGTGTTCCAAAGACTTAGACTAACTAGCTTAGTATGCACATAAAAAACACAGCAAAATTTATTGATAATGAATTCTTACTTTTGTATGAAATATCCCCTGAAATTTATCCACATATGACACAGTTGAGTGTGTGTTGGCCATGCGATGGACTGGCAACCTTTCCATGGTGTACCCCGCCTTTGAACGATGACGCTGGCAATTGCTCCAGCTGTAACAGACTAGCTTTACATAACTTGCATCAAAATGATTTTCACCTATCAACTAGTGATGAGGCACTGTGTATAAAAAGCTTTCTATTTGTAGTGAGATTTTATTTTCAATTGTTAAAAGTGGTGGGGACAAAATTGGTGATTTTAAAAAGTGGTGTGGGTATGTCCCCAGCATCCCCTGTGTAAATGACATCTATGGTTTTGACCATGCCAGGGCCTAATGAGCAGCCATACAGTGTGTGTCCAGATTTTCAGGTCTGTCAGCTTTTTGTAATTCTGCTGCACGGAGACCCAATCACAGACAATGGAGTAATAATCTTTTTATGAGAGGGTATAAGAAGCCAAAACTCACCATGGGGCAATACAGTACATTGTGTCAGACAGAAATATCTCTCTACAGGAGGATTCTGTGGCTGTATGCTGGTACATCTTTTGGGCTCCAGTAGAGACATAAACATTAATAAAATACTAACATTTGAAAGATAATTATGTTGTTGTCTCCAACAAAGAGATATGTTCTCTCCAGGTAAAAGTTATGAAGCCTGTGTGGTGCCATATATTTGTTTTGTTTCCAGTAGAGAGGAAGTTGTTCCACCCTTTCTGTAACATGAGGGAAAAAAGTAAATAAATCATCAGCATGGTGTCTGAAAACCAGCAACATGTGCTCTTTAAAACCATAGCCTATTTGTCCATTGACCAGGAATATGTATGTTATCGGGTCATGCATTAAAAAATCTGCATATGCATCATATAGTGCTGATAAGTTGGGCAGATTCGGGCATGTTGTCACACTTTTCTGTGTTTCTTACATTTTTTGGGCATAATATATTACAATCAAATAAATGTCATAGTAAATGAAGCCTCAATTTCATTCACAGTGTCAAAAATATTATGACTTTTATGATACAAGTATCTATCTCAGAACACAAAGTAAAACAAACCTCTGGTGCTAAAGGTATGAGCAATATGAACCACTGTAGCAGAGCCATGTCACTGTGAATGCTGCAAATTTCAATAATTAAAAAATAAATAACATATAAAATATATGGTGTAAAGAATGGACATGCATAATTAAACTAAAATGATTCTATTACAGTAAATGCCACTAAAGTAAAAATAAAATTTCATGGGTGTGAACCTTGATTGTTTTGTTGGAAACAATATTAATATTAAGCCCTTTCAAATTGGACTAGCTTTATAGGGGGATGTGAGGTAATGTAATTTTACCACAGGACATTTGTAATATTTATGGCTGATTTATACAGGATACGAAATCTTGATACAAATGACAGAGAGGGGGTGGCTACTCGATTTAGACACTGCTGTCTCACTCAAAAAACATCCGTAATATGTCATTTCAACTGCTCATAACTCATTTGGGCTGAACTTTGCTTTGTGTGTTTTCTTCCCTCTGGTTGTCACCATGTTTTCTAGTTATGAGCAGCAGAAACTACATATTACACACATTTTTTGGGGTGTGACAGCAATGGTAAATCGAGAAGCCACTCTTATCTCTGCCATGTTCATACAGAGATTTTTTTTTTTATCCCATGAGAATCAGTCATAAGTATTACAGGCATCCTGTGGTAAAATGACATTGCTCCACCTCCCCATGTAAAGCTAGTCCAATGTGAATTGGGCTTTACTTAGCTACACACTCTTAATTTTACAATCAAGTTCAACAATATAATTGCAAATTTTGTGCAATGAATTTTTCCTACTTCTTAGTAGAAATAAAATATTGTAATTTTGCTGAATGCATATGATATAAAAGATATTAAACTAGCTCTACTGTATGACCATAAGATGTGCTTCAGTGAACTGGTTTAGTCATTCCCATAAATATTCTTTATTTATCACAGTATAAAGATGGGTGACAAAAAGGAAAGAAAAGGGAAAAATCTGTATAAAATGTTTTAGGTGTTGGCTCACTGTGCCACTGTGAGCTGCCTAAAAATCTTCAATACACCTTGGAAATGATACAAATCTCTGAAACTGTAGTGATAGCGTGAGGAACATCATGCTTCAGAAAGATTTCTGCAATTGATGATGGTGGTGGAGAACTCTGTCTGACTTGTCAGTCCAAAATCTCTTACATGCAAGGTGTTCCTATTTATTTATGATTTTAAATATAAAATTTTTTTAAATTCTCCCTTTGGTGTTCATCTGGGTTCAGATGTTTGATTTATGGTGCATTGGTTCACATTTTGTTTCTAGTCCCAGTCTGAGCTGATAATGCCTACTATAGGCTACTAGAGTCATCTAGAACAGCTTTTAATGTAAATATCCTATTTGCAGATGAATCAATAGGTGAATCCCTGGTAAAGTGTTCATTGCTTGTTCTTCACTGGAACATAAAGTATCCCTTCCAAAACATGACAATATATTTTTAAAGCTATGAGTAATATTTGGTTCAAATCCTCGTGATGAACACTGTAGTAGATGGTCATTATTTTAAGTCCCTTGTTAACTTTCTGTAAGTGCTTCAAAAAAAAGCCTTTTCGCATGAAGGAGTGCCTTACTACAACATTAACACGCCATATTCAATGAAATATGCCAGTGTAAAGCTCCCCAGAGACAAGAGAGAGAGAGAGAGAGAGAGAGAGAGAGAGAGAGAGAGAGAGAGAGAGAGAGAGAGAGAGGGAGGAAGGAAGGAAGGAAGGAAGGAAGGAAGGAAGGAAGGAAGGAAGGAAGGAAGGAAGGAAGGAAGGAAGGACGAAAAGCAATAGTGTTCCTTAAATTTGAATGAGAATGCAAGGCTCATTGGTTCTTGTATCAAACTGAAGTTAACTGAACCATTTAGGATATGAATCAGGCAATGGACTGTGGATGATAGACTATGAAACACCAACTTACACAGTTATAGATTATAGACTATGTATAGTCCAATATACAATGTACATAATACACATTATCCTAACAAATCACATTATCCTACTAAAATTGTAAACTAAAGTTGTATGGTTGTGCAGCTAATTGCACGCACAATCAGATTTGCTGAAAATGTAATTGTTTTGCTTTAACAAGTTCTGGTAGTACAGCAACAGCCATTTATCTTTCACAGAGGTGTAATTACAGGTCTTCATTGCACTATAACTGAACATCTAGTTTCTGTACACTAATAATGTTGGATATTTTTTTACATTTTAACATCCTATCTTTTCAGTTGTGTGAGTGCTAAGAATCTAATAATCGAATACAAGATTGTAGCTGGAAAAATGTATGTGGTAGTGGAGTTTCTTACTACCTGTTTTACTGTCAGCTAGTGTGCAGATGTCCAAGGATGAGGATTCAGGCAGTGAAGGAAAATTCATTCATTCATTCATCTTTAGTAATTGTGTGAGGTGGAGAAACAGCATAAATGAGACACTAAATTCACACTTAGAGGCAGTTTAACATAGGCAAGCCAATGAGTGAAGTATGAAACTGAAGCACCTGGAGGAAGCCGATAAGGAAACCAGAAGAACATGCATAGAGACAGTAACCAGAGCTCAGGATTGAAACAGGAACCCTGGAGCAGTGATCTGGCAAGACTACCCACTGTGCCATAAAGCCTGACAGTGCATGACATGCTTTGAGAATACTTGTTAGCTCTTCCTTTTATCAGCTTGCTGAACTTGTTCTCATTTGCAAAATGTCACTAGAATGCTAGTTTAGACATCAACATGTGACAGATTAACTGCATCAATCTACAAGCACACTGATCTGAAATCAAACAAAGTGCAAAATGAGGGTAAGGTAGTGATAGAGCACACAAAAACTGTCCTCACAATGAACGTGATTGTGTAGGCATGGAGGAGCAGCTCCAGAAGTGACATTACAGGAGTGATATTGATGTGTTTTAGTTGCAGTGGCATATATCTGTTGGTTCCTATAACAAGAAGCATGGTCTCTTACTTTATTATTGTGGCCGACTCTGTACTCTGCATTGTGGCAGCTCTGTAGAACATTCCCTATTTTTCCCCACAATCTATGAAACATAGACACAATCTATGTTTCCCTACACTACAGTCAATGAATACATTGTGCACATTGTACTAATAATGTTTATATAAATGTGATTTTGTTTAGTTGAATTATTTTGGTGTAGGACTATGGCAGTAACTTTCAAATCATGATATGAACATCATAGTATTGTCAGTTCCCATGCCAATTTCAGTTGCATGACACTAATGAACAGGGATTGAACTTCACAGGATTGAGTGGCCATATTGGCCAGTAGTCAGTGGACTCTATGACACATGGTTTTATGACACAAGGCTTAGGTAATGCTTTACCTCATTTACTCCCACCCAGCACTGACAGACAAGGTGATGTCTTACCAAAAAAAATGTGTCACCACAGGCAGCTGCTATCATGCTGCAAATAATTGTCTGGTCCACTCTAGTCAAACCCCCTGGGGCACTACATAGCCTCTGGCTATTGTTTTCAGACAGGGCGAAAATGAAAAAGAGACAGTAAGAAATAGAACAGAGGGAGAGAGGTGACAGAGTGAGAGCGCGAATGTTAATAAGGAGCTGATGACAAATACCTGTTCTCATGGGAAGATTGGCAAACTGAAGGCTACAAAGAATAGGACATCTCCAGAGGTTTTTGGCTTTACAAAGCCTTTCAAGATGACAGACTGGCTATTTCTTGAGCATCAGCACTTAGCCTGCCAATGTGAAATTTATTTGCTTTGCTAAAGTCACCAGTCATCAGTATTACTCCATAACTACTTATATCAAATAAGATAGTTTCTTTTTACATGAACCAATTATATATTAGATATTTATGTTACCTTCTTGGGCACATAATTAGGTTTTGTTAAATAACAAAATTTATTATTAGGAAAAAACTGAAAAACATGGCAGAACCACAACACTGTTGAGAGGAGGTTGTCCATTAAAAAATACCAAGCAGCCAAGGTCAACTGTCAATGTAATGCTACCACCACCTGGCTTCATGGTGGGTGTTCTCAGGGTTCAACTGAGCAGAGAACCTTATTCCACATGTTTATTGGATCTCCAACATGAATTTTGGCATACCTCAAACAGGATTTCATATGGATTGCTGCTCCTTCATAAAGCCCAGCTTCGTGGAATGTCAAGGCTTGGTTGTCTGGGTAATGCCCTCCTTACTGGTGACCGACTTTTGTCAGTGGTCAGACTCCTCTGCACAGAGCTTGTTCCATTTTCTTTCCATTTTTAGTAATAGATTTATACTGCTCCAAAGGATGTCCAAAGTTTGAGATATATTTACGATGATATTATATTATTTTATGATTATATTTTTATGATGATTAAACCCTGGAGCTGCTAGTGTGTCTGGAAATCCCAAATACTTTATAACATTCACACAGATGAACACAATGAAGCTATTTTCACACTTCGGTAGTACAAATGCATTGTGATAATGTCAACATACAGTATTACATCTTCATAAAAAAGAAAGACCAAGTAATACGGTTATCATCAAGCCAAGGACCAGAATTTTAGCTTTGTTTAAACCATATAGCCCAAGAGTAGCATATTTGAAAAAGCGTATTTTGATAGCTATCATAATACGAGATAATAAATATTAATTTATAATATAAATAACAGGTTCTGTCATTTCTATTACTACACTGAATGTTTGAGATCTTTCCTGGTCCTTAGCTCAATTACAGAAATGCTTTCATCTTCCTCTTACATTTTTATGGCTTTGCCAGTGTTTCGGAGCCCAAGGTTGACTCACAGAAACCTCCTGACAGCTTTTCTAAACATTTAGCTAAAAATGTGCTCTTGATTCCTTGGTGGTTTTACAAGCTTATCCGACTTGGCACTATATCTGAAGCTTCTGGCATTTCAGATGCCCCGAGCTCTGCAAAACAAGGCCAAGGAAAGGGAGCTTGCTGGTTCACTGCAGACGTATACAGATTTACAAGTTCACTTATAGCCTGAAACATTCTTCCAAACAGAAGCACTTTTATGTTCTTTTTTATACCTTCAATTTTGTCAATAAGAGTATGTGTAACAAAACGTAAAAGGGTGTCAGGGGGTCAGAGGGCACAGGGTACCACCTGAGGCAGTGCCTAAGAGGTGTTAAGCCCTTTCTCTTAGATCTCCTAGAGGGAACGAGCGTAAAACAAGTCCACAACACCACCCGTTTCCACTTCATTTGTATGCCGCCTCACAGCAGGAACTCAGCACAAAGAGCCTACTAGACACCAATCAGCTCACTCTGAAGGTATCAGTGGAAACAAAGGATAAAAAAAACACGATTGGTGATGTTATTGAGGCAGTTTAACTTAATTATAGGTCTCTCTCATGCAAGGAGATACAGGCACATCTGGCACATAAGTCTGCAACCAACATACATTCTCTAAGACTATGCAAGTCTTCTCTCTCTCTCTCTCTCTCTCTCTCTCTCTCTCTCTCTCTCTCTCTCTCTCTCTCACACACACACACACACACACACACACACACACACACACACACACACACACAGAGAGAGACAAACATTATTTGCTGCTTACACAGCACTTTTGTCTTCACCTGAGACTTTTTACTGAGACCCAAATCCTCACTGTAATAACAGGTTTGCAGACCTTCCACCATATGGCAGTCCTTCTGGCCTTGGCACACTCAGCACACCAATGGCTAGATTCATCTTCAGTCTGATATATATGAGGAACAAAGTTCTAATGAGCACTCTCAGGGCCACACACACCTACAGGGCACATCTGTAAACCCTAAATGAAAATGCACATACACTTTCCATATGCAAGGATTCACTGCACTCATTCACTCCTGCACTCTGAGAGGCAAAGCTACAGAGAAGTGAAAGAACAAGTCATGACACACTTCTCTTTTGGTATAATAATGGTTGCTAATGTATAAATCCAGGAATCTCTCTTTTTCTCTTTCTCTCTCTTTGTTGCTTTTTCTCTTGTGCAATAATTACAGATCTATATCTCACAAAACTCCTTTTTTTTTAAAAACTTGCTGAAATGAACTTACTGTGCTATAATTAAAGTTGTTGGCACCTACAGTAATTTCAAATCCACAACACATTAAATCAAATATGTTGATGTAATTATGTGAGGGTTACAGTAAAACTGGAGCTTAGGGCTACATTGTTGGGAATATTAAATCAAATTGCCCGACTTAGTTTAACTGAAACTCTCTTATTATGCTGATGAAGAACATGGTTTCAGGCAGCCCAGTGGAAAGCAGCATATTTCAAGGTAATTACATCTTTGTGTTCAAGTAGGCTGATGTGCTCATGCATACTTCTCAAAATGTTGTATCACATGCATAGATATGAGCTGAAAAATGGAATAAACTAGGAACATTCTGTATTATTGAAAATCAGCCTTTAAATAGGTTAAATGAATTCATCCCTGCACTACAGAAGAGTTCTGTGAAAATAAGATCCAGGGTCAAGCCCCAGTTTTATGAGTCTGTATCTCTGAGATACTGACTTTTTCTTCTCTCCTGTTATCTAAGGTAAGATTTGGTCTGCTCTAGTGTATGCAAGGTTCATATCAGAGTCAAGTGAATTTTCCAGTCAGCTGGCTGATTCACCTGGCAGTTCTATAGAAAAGTGAAATGGATGGGAAGGCATGTGTTGGCCTTCAATCTTCCCAGCAGTAAGTACAAAATGAAAATGAAAATGTATGTCTCCCTTTATTTTGCACCTGCACTAACATCTGCGATTTAGTGCATTTAGCTACACAGCCTCTCTCCTAATGAAATAGCTAAAGAATACATGACCCAGAGGAACACTTTGAGCTACTCAAAGGACAAGTCCTTTTCTCAGATGAATTTTTATTGTAAGTGTCAATACAAGAACAATGTTTCGATGAGGCCACAGAAACATACACTTATGGTGAAGTGTTCTTTAAGGCCTGGTCATGATATCTGGCTTCAGGATCACAATGTGTTGTAGTCAAGCATAGAATGTAAACACAAGGACATAACCATCAGGGTTTTTTCTATTCTGAACAGCAATAGAGTTCATTTCCCATTAAGAAAAGTTAAATGGTTTACTGCCAAGTGATCTGAAGTGCTAGTTTTTCTATGAGAGCATACATTACCACAGTGAAAAATGTACTTTATATAACACCCACCACAATCTTCCACATAAAGCTCATTATCATAATAATACAAGGAACAAAGCTGATATATTGAATTCTTTCATGCATAGCTCACAAATTAAAAAGGACAACTTTCATTGTGATACATATCTTCACAATCAGACAAAACAAACAGAAGCAAAAAAAAAGGGAAAAAAAATCACAAGCACAGCACACACTCAAATGTGTTCCATTAAATATGGTAGCGACTGCCAGACGAATGTTCCCATTTATATCAGCAGGGTACCAGAACACAGTGAAGTGGTAGAGCGCTGATTTCAATCTGCAGGGGTCTGCTCATAAGCTTATGTGCTAGACAGTGACCAAGCCTGAAATGAGAAGAAAGTACTGAAGCATTGATGCACATAAGCAAAATGGCTTAAAAGTACATACTTTGAATAAAATATATAATAGTCCATTCCATAGTAACTATATGTTTTGTTAATGCATATACAGGTTTTTGTTAATGCACAGTATCTGTGCAACACAGGACAAAAATTCTAGAGGCACTTTATTTGAACTCCATTGATCAAATTCTTGTTTGCTTACAGTTGCCTTCCAGTCCTACTGGCAAGTTTCCTTTTCATTTCCAGACAGTTAACGTTTATCTATTACAAGAAGCAAGATGTGCTGCAAATTACCAAAACAAACCACACCATCAGACTGAGCTTAACTCAGCAACTTAAACATGTATTGTACATTAGCGTCTTAAAAATCAATTTCAGGAACAACAGCAGGTCAAAGAGCTTGAGATGTATGTCCTAAAAAACAACTGGTATCAGTCATACACGAGTGATAAATGCTGCCTCCACAGACAGAATAAGGACATGTTTAAACACACTGAGGACATTTCTGTCATAAAGGAACCTATTTAAACTAATACACTAGCCTTCAAAATGACAAACATACAAAACAGAAATAATATATAAAAAATGGATGCTTTATAATCTTGCTAAAACTATCATGAACATACAGTACACAAGGTCGAAATGTCTAAGACCACTAGTGAAAATGCATTTATTTTGATGTTTTTGGACTTTTGGACTTTTGGAATTGTTCCAGACTTTTCCAGATTTTATTTGCCCAAAAGTAATGATAGATGACTACTGCATAAGAACCTGATGAGAATAATATTATAGAGGACTAATCACAGAACACAGAACAGTCCTATAGGAAAATAAAGTAAAAACAGTTTATACTACATACGCCATTTTTTCAGTGGACATAATCAGTACATTTTCCACATTATAAATATTTGTCAGTAGTGGATCATATAAACATATGTTTATAATGTTTTATGTTAAGGTTCCCTTAACTAACATTACTTACTACATTAGTTAACATTAACAAAAAACCGTGAACCTCAGCATAAACAAACCACATTTGATTTTTAACAAAGTACATTAACATATGATTTGACTGACCTTTTTTTTTAATCTTTTTCAGTGTTAATGAAATACACCTTCACTGACTAAGGTTTTATTCAATCCATGACTAAAAACAAATTCACATTTATTAATTAAAAAATATTAAATACAGCATCTTGCTAAATGTTGATTAATTGCTAAATGCTGCTCCACACCTCAGTTATGAATTTTGTCAGTTAACAACCTGGGATTAATTTTATTCATAATATAATAGTGGAATAGTGGGAAATGCAGGTGTTGATTATTTGCTTTAATTTGTTTAATAAAATAAAACAAGGCTTTGTATGTTGCTTATGGTATGTTGCTGAAGTACATGGTATGTTCATGTAAAATAGTGTTTAATAATACCAGTTAAGGGAACCATTATGCCCATATGGCAAATGTCTCAAACAATGATGTGGCTATTCTACCCTAATTTAAGACATGTCTAAAGCTCAGTTTGTTGATGGGTGGGATTATTAGATAGATGAATTCAGACCCTCAGTGTGAAACATCAACCCCCAAGACACAGGTGGACACAGCATCCCTCATTTATTCCAAGTGTAGGGTCAACTGAGTTCAGACACCATTAGTCAGGTGTGACAGCATTAATCATACTGCAGAATTACTCTTCACTATCAAACATCTTAGGAGACTGTGAGCTCATGCTGAAGAAATCTGCTTGGCTCACTGTTGTTGAATCTGGTTTCTTAACCTAATATCTTAAGATCTGCATTTGGATGTTGTATTTTGCTATCATTAGGGCAAGAAATTAAATATCTAAATATTAAATGCTCAAGGGCAGAGAATAAAAACTACTAAGGATATTTAAGACATAAAGGTACTTGGGCACTGGGAGATCCTAGACTGAGATAAATGATTTCCTCTTGATACCCATCTGTTTTAGTCGAGTATGTTCCTAGACCACTGCAACTATTACTACATAATAAAACACAAGCTGCAACCAGTGGAGGATATTTTGCAGCACAAATCAGTAAAAGCTATTTTATAGTGGGGTTTATTAGCCTCTCACTACGTTTAGTCACTGTTTAAAATCCTCACTGCAGAAAATCATGTTTACTATTGGGCTTATGAAGCAGTAGCAGGGATAGATTTTCAGAGGATTGCATACTTGCTTTGCATGTTGAGAAGGCAGTTGTGAAAGTCTGTTTCTCTAATGCCAGTGTCCAGGAAATTTAGAAAGCCACAATGTTTATAGCTGGCTTTGAAATAAGCAGAGGCAGAGCTTGGAGAATACAGGATACAAGATTCTTAAATTGCATCTCAGCAGTGTTTTGTACATTGTTGGCTTTGTACAGCTCAACAGCCAATCAAACAGAACATTATGCAATAAAGGGCAGGACAGGACAAGAAGACAACATATGCAGGAAATGTGCATTATAGTGTTGTATTAATTAGTGATGTACATAATAGTGATGGTATAAATTCACAATCACTAATTTATAGTGCGCACATTTAGCAGAGTATATGCAATAGTAAGCCAGTAACCCATCAGCAGTAGTGACTGAAGTAGATGTGTAACAGCAATGAATGTACATTAATACCAATATAGTGCAGAGGTATAGAGTACAGTCTGTGCAAACATTGTTTACAATGAATATCCAAGGGGTTTGCAGCAGCCTCTGAAAGGCAGTTCTGAATGAAATTAACCTTTTCGGAATGGGCTTGTTTTAGTCATCAGAACCTATGTATATCTTTTGCCAAAAGGAAGGGACTGAGATATGAGGTGTGCTGGGTGGGATGAGCCAGGTGACGTTTTTTTAACTTCTTTCCTGAGTGGGTCTGATGTACAGAGATTGCACACATGGAAGATCATGTCTGATCATTTTTGTGTACAATCCATTCAAGTTTCCTCTTGGCATTTGAGGTAGAATACCAAACCCTCCTACTAGGCTGAACAGTGGTTGAATTCTTGTCTCAACACAGTAGTTTATGACAATGTAATGCAGTAATTTGAACAAGGCCCTGAAATGGCATGGTAGCATTTGGAGGGAATGTCATGTTTGATTAAATTTCTATAACTATGCAAAGGTCATTGGAAATACAAAGATTTTGTGCAAGTGGATGCATGTCTGAACATCCACGATGTGACTGTAGGTGATGACAGGATGATCAGACATGATGAACAGGTGATAATGACAGGAAAGTGTGTCAGGTTAGAGGTCAGCTCTACAGAATCTCAGTCTTTAATGAATGATGGGTCTTAAGTCTTGGTTGTCATTCAATTTATGAAAACAGCACTTCACTCAGAATTGCAGTAAAAATTATGAATATTAGGAATCATATGGAACAGTGATTTTAATATAACAAAAAAAAAAGTTGACAGAATTCAAATGGAACTTGAGTGATGCATTTCTTCCTCTAATATGAAATGAAATGGAAATGCTACACATCCAGGGAAACCCACAACCAGTGAGATGTTCATGGTAGTTTCATCTCAGCCAAGCTGACAGATAAAAAGGACCAAACATAAATAGCTATGTAGAGATTTTTTTTTCTTTTAGAGTAAGAACAGGTTCAAAAACTGCAGAAACTATTGGGCTTTTTCCAGGCGACTGCTTATAAATGGAAACAGCATGGATTCAGCCTTTTGCAGGTATCTTAAAATAGCAACACTTTAGCCTTCAAAAGTACATAGTCTCCAACTGATAAGTGACTCACATCATTGCAAAGTATTTGGAGAATTGTGATTATTCTCACTAAGGCTTTCACTTTCAAGACTGATTTTTAGGTGAACAACTTGCAACAGTTTTTTTTTAGTAGAACAACATATTTAGACAAAAGGCAAACCTGCAGCATACAGTACTGTTGTTAAAATGACAAATGACCTACAGAATGCTTTTGCAGAATTACAGTTCAGAATCATTTAAGAAGCTTTTCTTTGCTATGCCCCGTCAGGAAGCTCCTTGTGAGTACCCCTGCTGGTCCAACAATAATGACAGGTCATCTCTTCAGCCTCAGGACAGATGGCTGCATGACTGGCCCCACTCCCTCTGTGTGCAAGGTCAATCTCCCACCCCTTTATTCTTCTCTTCTCTCTTGGGCCCCATTGTTCCTTACATGACTTTCTTCGAGACATCCTCAGCACATGCCACCCAGGTGATGAGGAGATGCTGACCCTGTTTAACCGAATTCTCCTTTGGGAAAAAGGCTGGATTGGTTGAGGAAAACTGAAATGGGAGAATTAACAAAAACACATGGCTGTGTGTTACTTGAATTTGGTCAAACATATTGGACCAATTAATTATATCTGACAAATATTTGGAATAATGTGGATAAATGTCTAAAATATTAGTCAAGCATTCAAACATTTCTTCTGAAATTCATTTTAGCACCTTCCGGTAACGGAAAATGCCCTTGGGACAGTAAACAAAGCTGACAGAACATGTGTGTGGTTTTCAGTAGAAATTTATGTTCCATTTATTTTCATATATTTTGATAATAATCTCAGTTTCCATCAAAGTGATTACTGAGGGTTTGGATGTGGTGGTTTTATCAGTTTTTCATTTAGCACATTAGATACATATGAAAAATGATGTCAAAGTGACTCGCTGTTTAAAATATAAATGAATAAACAATACAATGCTGTAAGGTAATATGTTTATTCTTAGTGAATCAACTACATCAAATAAAATGGCTACAATGTATTTGATCAAGTACAGTGAAATATATCAGCTCATGTTTTAATCATTATGATTCATATTTATATTGGATTTTTTGGCAGGAACAATGCACATATTCAAGACAACTTTGTTAACATATGAAGTAACCTTGAAAAACTTGAATACCTGTTGTTGATCCAGTTTGACAATCAACAAATTCAGTCTACTGACTATGTTGCAAAAAGCCTGGGTTATTTGGTGTTGCACTGATCCAGTTGTTTATAAAAATTATGATAAATTTTCTGCTCAGAGACAAGTACAGGTTTATTTCCAGAAAAATAGTAACCAGACATCCTTGTAGATCCCAAATCATCTAGTACTAAGCCTTGTGGGAATTATAACTATTATCTGTACAGGCAAAATGAAATATTAATCTAAAAGAGCTGGTGACATTCCCATATGTAAAACTCCTCAAGACTTGAAATAACAAAGAGGGACTTATTTATTTGAGTATCATTGCCAATTTTTTTTAATTGCTTCATTTTGGCACAACTAACCATCATCACTACAACAAGCACAATCACAGCATGTGGTAAAATCAACACCTCAGTACCAATTTAAAAAAGTAATATTGCTTTACTTCACTTCCTTATTTCTTGCCAACTGTCTATGCATTAGCTGTGCCAAGAATCAGAGACAAAACAATCATATTGAAAGTTGGTGGCCTAATTACCAGTACATCGCAATCTGCCATCTTCAATCAATACATGGTCAGTTCTGGAAGAAAGAAAGCCATTCATCCTAATCCAGAATAAGAAGAGAGCATTGATATTCTGGTGGGACTGGACATATTGATGGCCAGGATCAATGATCTACGATCAGAGGCAGTGTGTACCTGCCAGAGAGAGAAAGATATACCCGCCTGGAAGCTCCATCTATAAGGTCCATTATCAGATCACGTCTGAGAGGGAAAAAAGAAAGAAAAAATTATTTCAGCTCCTCCCTCAATCCAATAACCCAAGACTCCTAGCCAACTTCAAGAGCTTTGCGTATGCAAGTTACAATTAAGATATAATTAATAAAACAGTAGGTAGCTGTGATCACAATACCAAGTTGGAGAGGTGGGGAGTTCAGGGCTGATAGACAATGACAAGACAGAGATACCAAAAGAATCACTGAGCAGTTCCAGGCAAGTGAATAAGCAAAGGCAGCAAAATAAGCCAGGGCTAAGAAAATCAATTCTTCCACAAGTGAGAAGCCATTAAGATGTGATTTTTATACCTGCACTTCAGCACACACTGTAAACTTGTCTTGAATATTTATGGTAGTTTTAACTGTCCACCACATCACTCTCTGAGGTGTCACAAAGCAGCTGTAATCAAGACTTGGAGACGAGTCCTGTTCTCTGGTTCTCTCTCTCTCCTTATAGTCAATAACTCTGCATTCTGCTGTGCATGTAAATGCTTACTGCCTCATTCAGAGTGTCATCATCTGCCTCAGAGTGCAGAGCAGGAAAACCATCACATTTCTTACAGTTGGTTTTGGCATAACATTAAAATATTTAATTTTGTCATATCCTATCCTTCGTCGCCCTAGGTTTTCTGGTTCAATCCTAGGCTCAAGTTATTGTTTCTGTGGTATTTTACTTGTATTTCTCTTGTCTTGGGCTACATCGAATTTTTCCAAGTTTCTCTCACCTTCCAAAAACATGCCGGTAGATCGATCATATACATTCATAGACATTAATATTGGTTAGTGAAGTCCATTATCTCTAACTAATTAATTAATTTGATTTTACAGTGTAGAGGGAGGATTATCCAGATGGTTTAGACTCTATAATAGGACCTGAGCTTGTTCCAACCAAAGGCTGCTTGTTTACCACCTGGGTGGGATTCTTGAATACATCCGTTACTGTTTGTTTGTTTATTAGTTTTTAACGTCATTTCAGCATCGGTGGCTATACATGACAAGTACAAGGTTACATCAATACACAAGTCTTTCATCGGTACACAAGTTCAACTTTCAAACACAGTCATGGGGCAAATTTGTATGTCCAATTCACCCAGCTTGCATGTCTTTGGACCATGGGAGGAAAACGGAGTACCCGGATTAAACCCACACACACCCAGACCAAGGAACCAGACCAACCCCACCTGGGGATCGAACCCAGGACCTTCTTTCTGTGAGGCAACAGTGCTACCCAACGAGCCACTGTGCTGCCTCCATTACTGTAGACCTGTAGGTTTGACACTTTTTTGGCATGAGGTCCTTACATCTTTTTGGCAATAATTCAGTGATCAAAAACATTCATTTGCAATGCATAAAAAATCAGTGAACAAAGTCTAACTATAATAATAGGAAATAAATAATATATACACACTGATCAGCCATTACATTAAAACCACCTGCCTAATATTGTGTAGCTCTGACCAGTCAAGACATGGACTCCAAAAGACATAGATACATGTGGTTATTGAAAACTAAGGTCAGAAGCCTTTATCTGTATTTCCTTTCTGATCTGTCATGTTAGATCACAAATTGCTCAGCCATGCTTTATTGATTGAGAAGTACCAAAGCACTGTGCGTTAATTAGAAATCTACATGATTTCTAAATCAGTATTAGCTGACCAAGCTTTAACAGCAGTTCCCAACTGTACTCGTGTCTGCCATATCAACTGTAGCCTCATCTGAACTACCAACACAGCAAAACAAAATGAGCTGCTTGCTTGCATTGGTGAAAGGAAAATATAGAGATTAGAAAGACTGAACTTTTTCTTTCTAAACAAAAAAAGATCTCAATTCTTTTTACTTTTTCAGACTTCTATCCTACAGGTATTTTCTGAGTTTTTAGTATAAAAGAGCTAATATTGGCAGATAAAGGTCTCATGAACGTGAAAATTAATTCTCCCTCTCTTTTCCAGAAATATAGCTTGTGTATCTCAACCAGAAATACTGTTACAGCATTTAAAGATTTAAAGATGCAGGAGAATCACAGACATTTTGATGGCCAGAATCTACACTGAATTGATTAGGCTTATGTCTTTTTCACATATAGCAAACAACTATCCAGAAATTTGATTAAAGCCTGACATCCAGTATGTAAAAATTGCAAGGAAGGTATTTGACATTTTTAAGTCTTTGTATTTGTTAAGATTGATGTTTAAGCAATGTGGTTTTTCAGGGAAATATCCAAGAAATCCATGCCATAGCAATATCTGATGACTTCTCCCAGAACATTTCTAAGAGACATTGATTACATTGTCCACAAATCCTGATTTATATCTGCTCCTATAATCTTCCAAGTCTGCTAACACATCATCAGAGCCAAAGACTAGCTCTGTATTTCATTCTCCCGTTTCTAGAACATCATTTATGTCACTCTTTTGTCCCGCTGCACACATTAATTACTGTCAATTTGAACTCAGCTTATGATCTGTCCTGCTAAATGAAAGTTCCCTATGCAGCTTAACAGAAAAACAAAGCTCAGGCATAAGTAAATGAATCGTTTATGGCATAGGCACTGGAACAAATGATTCTTCCTAACAAACAGCTCTCCAAATGCCTGAGGGCACAGAGGAAAAGTTTGCCTTCCTGGTCTCTGTGGGGTGATGCTTTGTTCCAGCCACAATAGTGAACATCTTATAGAACATCAAAGGAGCATGGAGTGTTTTCAAACCCCCCACTAATGAGCGAAGACTGCTCTGCATGAGTGTGTTTATGTGGAGGGGAATGTACTGTGAGGATGTTCAGACACTGTACAGCCAAGGGTCTGCTTTTAATTCACATTCATATGTAATCAGCAGTGTGTGTAGTACTGATGGAAGAGAAAGTGAAATAGTTTGAAAATCTATTTATCACAAATATGTTGATTAAAAAATGAATAAAGAGCAGACGATACTTTCAGTCATTTAGAAGGAAAAGTAATTACACTGATTCCTGTACATTCTTGAACAGTGTCATGGCAAGAAGGACAGTTGAGCATTCCTACAGCAATCAAATCTTGTAAAGAAAAAAAAAAGGCCAGGTTTACCTTGAAATTATTATGTGTCAGGGAAGCAACAGAGTTTATTTATCAGCACAAGCCCCACTAGCAATGCATCACAGGTCATTGCAACTAGCCTTGGTATTTATTATCTGACAGGACCTCAATAATATCATTATGGATTATACAGTAACTGTGCCCTACAATTTACTGCATTTTACGGCTTTAAGATTGCTTGGACCCCTTGGTCCATAAACGTGAAGGTAGATGATTCTTCATGGACTGAGAGGTGTAGAACATTGCTTTACCTTCAGATCAGCATGTTTTTTAACCCAAAGTTGCAAGCAGTGCATCCCATACCCACACACCCCCATTTTATTTTTTAACCGAAGCCATCTCCACTTTGAAAGGGCAAAACTGAATTGATTATTGATTCCACCACCCCAAATTAGCATAACCAGTGTGTGTTTCCATTAGAAAATAAGAATTCAAAGCTTTTGTGCTACCCTGCTATGCATACCACCTGCCTTTTCAAAAGAGTCTTATCAGAAACTCTTGAAATAGTAAGTCTAATCACATTAGCAGGCAATTAAAATACAAAATAATATCCAACCATTCACAAATGAGCTGGAAGTCAAGGTCAATGGAGTGATTTTTTTTTAGCAATTAGCAACTATCTACCATGGGGTGTTGAGAGATTGAACCTTATTATTCTATTAAAATTAATGTATTTTTACTCAAATGAATATCAGTGTAGTTATGAGACTGAACAAAGTGTTAATACTCGTGCCAAAACAGCCCCTCCTCCAACGATTAAAGACCAAGACTTCCAACTGAAACAAAGCTTCTGATATTTAAACTCCTCTTCCTTTTGCTTCCCTTTACTTTATCTACTAGGGTGCATGAGCACGTCCTCCCGCATCATTAGTTTTTATGGTAATTCCACTGGAAAAAAACATGGCAGAAATAATTATCTTGATTATTCAGGATTGATTATGTTGCAGGGACTTTGCAGACCCTCTCATCCCTGGCTGCAGGGCATTTCATTCGCCCCACAAGTGGAAGTGATTGTAATGAGCAGATGTTTAATTATTATTATTTTAAATACAGCCCATTCTAATGAAGTGCATGTGATTTGTGCATAATCTGCAGTTGTGTTCTTATCTATACCCAGTCTTTAAAAAGCCATTTATGTATTCTTCTTTTATACATCTTTTATATTTTCAGTTTACTCTTCTTGACAAAACATAGTATTTTGTAGATTATAGTCCCAGGCAGACATGTTTTAAGACACAGAGAAAAAGAAGATAAAATATATCCATATTGAGTTTGGTTTGATATGGCAGAACCAGATAAAAAAAAAAATCAAAAACATTTGACAGCAGAACTCACAGCAATCCACCTGTCACAAAAAGCTCAACCACATGGCAGGTAGGTTCTCCGTTCTCCCTTAGTGTCTCTACAAGAAGCAATAGCAACAAACAACAGGCAAGCACAGCCTCATCCTATGTGCTCTTCTCTCAAATATTAAGAGGAGAATGCACAAGGGCAGCAGTCTCAAAGGACAGCATCTATTATTCATCTAAAGACCTTATGAATTAGAAATGAGATAATCCATCTCTATACATTTACATCAAAAACAGTAAAAAGATTGCTGTCATTAGCAAAAAAAAAAATTCCTTTTTTGGTTATAATATTTGATCAACATGCACTGAGAGCAGAAATGATTAGCAGTGAAAAATAATCATTCAGTACATAAACCTGCATGTGATGTGTAATTCAATTTGTAGTTGTATTTACAAAGCCCATTTCCAGAAAAGTTTGGGGCACTTTCTAAGAATGCAATAAAAGCTGAAATCTGTAATTTGTTAATTCACTTGAACCTTTATTTAGCAGGACAATGCCAGGCCTCATTCTGAGTGTATGTACTTGACTGGCCTGACTTCAGTCCAGATCTGTCTCCTATTGAAAATGTATGGCACATCATGAAGTGGCGAACCAGACAAAGGCGACCACAGACTGTTGAGCAGCTCAAGTCTTGTATACAGCAAGAATGGGCAAAAGTTCCA
>JAOVVH010000002.1:14680873-14692582 GCA_028566435.1 Scorpiodoras heckelii
GTGTGTGTGTGTGTGTGTGCGTGTGTGTGTGTGTGTGTGTGTTTGTGTGTGTACATGTATATATATATGCATGTATTACCAGATACAAATGTATGTACAAATAAACGCACACACAAACACACACACACATATATATGTGTCACGACATATATGTGTGTGTGTGTGTGTGTGTTTGTGTGTGTGTTTATTCGTACATATATTTGTATCTGGTTAAGTTATACAAGCAATAAGCAGCAGTTAGGAATGTAAAAGGCTGTCATAAAAACTTGTTTTAAAATCCAAGTCTGAATTTTGATATGACTAAATCTGCAGGGAATCATCCTGACTTTTTCCTTAAACCCCCCTCATTGCGCTGCTCTTAATGTTCCTCACTACAAGAAAGGCCGGAGGCTCTCAAGGTCAAAGTAGACTTTAAAAAGCCTTGATCTACCAACCTATCACAACTCTCACAGCCAGTATGGAGTGTCTCCAGGGTATTGTCAAACCATGACACTTATTACTGCTCCCTGAAAGCTGAACTTCCGCAAACAAGCAGAAACCCTCATCACACACTAGAACACACAACATGGGAACTACATGAGGAAACGTTCCATGATTACCAACGTATTTTGCCATATTCATAAATATCAAATTTTAATGTCATATTTCTACCGTTTGTTTGTTCTGCTGCCAGGTGAATCTGCTCGAAGATTTTTGCAATGTATACTAAACTAAAAAAAAATCTGAATGGTAAAAAAGTGGTATGTGAAATGTTGGGCTATCAGGACAACAACAAGGACAGACAAAGGCAAAAAGAAACCATGTCAGATTTTCCTAAATGTACAGTTTAATCATAGTCATTTGAATGATACAATCCCCTTGCTTGCTGTCAAAAAGCACTCACAGCCAGCAAGACTAAAGGACACAGATCTGATTAGCAATATAGAAGCCAGATGCTCCAACAGAGCAGCCAAATCATTACTACTGTATGCTCTGGTTTCAATCAAATTAAATCAACAGTGGGGAGGAAAGATGGGAGCAGGCTGGGGTTATTGTATTTGCTCTGTAAGTAGGGGATTACCTAGCAATATGCAGTCCAAGTCTAAATTTAAGCAGCTCTGCTGAAATGTATTAGAAGAACACATTGCGAGGATATCCTCTAAAACTCTGGCAAGCGCCATAATCATAATCGGATAAATGGGGAAGACCATATTATACAGTAATTAGACTGTGCAGTTTACATCTAGTGCCAGAAACATGTTGTGTTTTGCACTGTACTGTATCTCTCAACTGGGATTCTGTAACCTGGCTGTCTTAAGGTTCTCATCTTAAACACGGTGTGTGAGCATGTAGGTGATTGAGTGGGTCCTCAATCAAATAGCACATTCCTGTGTAAACTTCAGAGCAGGTGGCAGCACAACAGGATTATGTGGTGACAGGGTAGCTTGTGGTGTGTGTGCATGCATGCATGTTCTGCTGGCATAGTTAATGACCATCCAAAGCACTCACTACTCATTACTACTAATTCAGCACCTGTGGATTACCCACGATAACCCTTTTTCTTTGCTGAGCTTTTGTGGGGCTGTATGTCCTAAAATATGTGTGTGTGATTAAATATAATAATCATTACATGTATAAGCATCACATAGAGAATGAACTATCCTAGAGTTTAGTCTTATGTCTTAGTCTTCTTGCACCACTTACACTACATTTTTACAAGATCAAATGCAGTCATATGAGATAACCCACTGTATTTTAATATACATGTATAATATACTAACAGTTTGATGTTAGTAATCCAGCTATATTAAGATATAGCAGTTCCTACAGTGTGAGCAACACTCATGCTGCTTTGCAATGTGCCACAACACTGAAGCCAATCATTAGAGGGATTACAAAACTGACTATTTTTACATTTTGCGCACGTGTGTTTGTCACATAATTGGAATTTTGACATTGTAATATTTTCATTGATATTTCATCCAAATAGATAAAAACCATTACATGAAACATGCCTATTATTTTCTTTTAAAATAAAAAAATTTACCACACTGAATTTCTTTGATTTATGGTATTTAAAGCTGAGATGCACACAACAATAAGAAGGAACATGTTTTTATTCACAACAGAAAAAAGTCATACCAAGTTGCCATATCATACATTTGTACAGTTTTTTGAAAATCTTTTACAAAACAAAAAAAAAACATTAGAAAATATGATCTGATATGAAATATGACATACACTTAGAATAAAAAAGGTTTTGTTTGGTGTTAGTTGGTTAATTCATGTTTATAACTGCCCATGACAGTGAACTCCAGCATCATCATTAAAAAAGGTATGTAAAAATGAACAAGAAAATATATAAGAAATAATAAAAAAAATCTCATGCAGCATTGTAAGAAAGGGCCTGAGCATGTATACTTGTAAAGGTTAACAAGAAAAACGTATTCTAATACGATATGATGAACAGTAGAAATAACGGCCTTTCGTCTTTATGCTGGTATGAAAAAGTCACTCACAAATATATTTTGAAAGACAGTTAACAAACAGCCATTGTGGACAATCTACACCTGTACAGTTGCCTGCATGACATCAGGAATACAGAGGTATTTGTGAGAGTTTAGGCAAGTTAATCTGTAAAGAGCATTTTAAAAAGGCATAAAGAAATGCTCAGAAACTCCAAATAAGGCCAGAGCATTTGTGCTAAAGGCAAAAGCATTTTGGGGTTCTACATGAACAGACTGCAAGCATGCATAGAACCAATGCCTGGCACTAGTACTCCAGTGTTTCTTATCCACAGTGGTTCATTTAAAACAACGTTAAAACATCTGTTGCAGTTTTATATAGTCAATTTAATCAGTGTATGGTCTTTAACAATGGCCAGTGCTGACTATTTCAGCTTCTTGTTTTCACTGGATGAACATGATCACCTCTCCCTCAGATTCTGAAATGCTAAATTATTATCAATTTAAACTATTTACAGAACATGTTTTTAGCTGTTGCTCTTTTATCTACTGCTTGAGAGGCATTTCAGTCTTTGCTGAACTCTACACAACCTGTTAGACTGCATGAATCATCAGCTGCTTTATGCAAACAACAGCTAGTCTGCAGGGCTCAGTGATGAATTCACACTTCTGCTGTCTCAAATGTAAACAAGGACCGGATCTAACATCATCTTTTATTCAGATAGAAATGAATAGTTATGCTAAATGACTGAATTTAACTGTAAATTAGATAAAAAGCTAGATAAGTCACATTCTGGGCTTTTCTTTTTGGGCTCTCATTGGGTTCCTTATGTGCATTCAATATGAGTGAAGAAAGAGAAACAAAATAAGAGTGTCAAATTAAACACCGAATGCAAGACATGATAGAATGTGTTCTTATACAGATATGATCACGTGTCATGTTCTATTCACCTTAAATTACTCAAGGCAACTGAGTCAAAGTTGAACGGATTTATGTTAAATGTGGATTCCACCAAAGTTGGCAGTGGTTGACTTACAACAGTATTACAAACATAGCTCTTAAAAAGACATCACAGATTTGCTTGATATGTAAGTTAGAAAGTCAGACACAGTCACTAGAAAGAGAACATAAGGCTCCAGAGGTTAGATGACAAAATGCTGAAAGGTGATATTAAAGATGAAGGCAAAGTCTAGGAAAATGCAATAACATTAGCTTATTGCTTTCCTTTCCTACTGCCTATAATATTCCCACAAAATGGTATTTTACAGAATGTTTAATCATATAAATACACTATACAATGTAATATAAAATCATTTCTTCTTAAAAGTAATATGTTAAGGGTTGGCTTAGGTATGCTGGTTAGAGCAGTAGCACCAATACAAAAAATAATGATTGAAATTATATCACAAAGGCACTTTGTGGTATAGCAGAAAAATTCTTGGCTGAATGATGACAGTCTGTCTTGTTCCAACATATTAGATGATCCAAAAATATCAGGTTGTTGCTTTTTTTATATTCAAATCCATTACACAGAGCGAGGCACTATATATTACCAGTACCAGTCATTTCTCAAGGATGACACAATCCTCCTCTATGCAGTGTTCAGTGCTCCAGTCTTTTAAGTCTTTTTGTTCTTCGTATCATTGAATTGGCTGCTACATTTCATTTTCCTTCTATTCACACTTCCAGGACTCTTTCTCACTTCTACACCTCCTCATTTATCACATCCTATTTTCATACCTCCACTTCTCGCAGTCCTTCTTGAATCTCAGATGCTACTCTGATGTCAAAGCAGGTCACCATCATAACACGTGACTTGCATAGGTTGACGTAGTACTCCAGTTCACTCGTGACTTGCTGTAGTGCCTCCAAGTACTCCTGTGACTCCGGCTCCAAGTCCTGGTCCACCTCAACTGTATAGGGCACAGCAAATCATTTCTTAATAGAGAATCATTTGTCTCAAGTGTAATACTTAAATGTGAACTCTGAAACTCACACTCTCCAATCCACTTTCTGGGGTCCATCATTAGCCTGGCTTTGGTGTCCTCCAGTTCTTCCTTTAGAGTAGCGTGTTTAATTTTAAGATCTCTGATCTGTTGTTGTCGCCGCTCAACATCCTTCAACTTTGTGTTAAAATACAGCAGACCCTACAAAGAAAGGTGATTGGAGAGTTAGGCAGAAACCAATGTAAAGTAATTCCATTTCAAATCATTTAGAGACTCACACTGGTGAACTGTACTGTATAATTGCTAGTGCAGAATTTACTCTGCAACTGAATTACAGGATACAGAAGATTCAGTGATAGCGAGATCTGTCTGGAAAGTAATAGGAATGAAATTCCCACGCTCCATAGGGCTTACATAGGAGGATGGTGGTTCAAGGTCAGTTAGAGTTGGACATTAGGACAAGTTTCAGTTGCATTCTAGCCTTTGCAGTGCCCAGACTTTTGTTTTTGTGAAACCCCGCTGAAGTGCCTCTTCACTGGAACAATGCAAGTGAGTTTGGCACAAACGTTGGATTGTTTAACAAGAGAGCACAATTTCCTGAACAAAGTGATCACAGGAGATAAATCATGGGTGTTCGAGTACGATGCTGAGACAAAAAGACAAAGTGCTGAATGACACAAGACAACATCACCTAGCCCAAAGAAAGCTTGCATTGGGAAAATCAAAAATCAAGTCACTGTTCATCATCTTTATTGACTCTCAAGGGATCGTCCATAAAGAATTTGTACCAGAAGGCCAAGATTAAAACATGTTTGAAAGGCCACCACTTCAGCAGAGTAAAGAGCATCTATAGAGCCATGACCAAGACTCTGAACACCCTCACCCTCAAAGGTGACCATTTCAATCAACAATGGTAGAGATGTTGGGAGGTTTCCCAAGGATCATATTTTGAAGGTGATAATATTGAAATGTATATTTTTTCAATCACTTTTTAAAGATTATTCTCATTATTTTCCAGACAGACCTCATATATAAGGATCTAAAATAAATTTTTTTTTTCCTGGTATTGTAATCCAAGAATACATGCTTTTTCAAACAACATGAATTGGTAATAAAGTCTCCAACTTTTTATTCCCTTATTAACATTAAGTTACATCTCTCTGGCCTGCTCAACGTACCTTATCAACATCCTGAACTGACTGCTGCAGAAAAAAAGAAGAGGAATGTAAGATAGGTGTATAATGAAATGTAATCATGCAGAGTTCAACATGCATCCAGTATTGAGAGTTGGAAGCTATAACGGCACACTTGTAAAGAAACAAGCTTAAGGTCAAAAACTCTTCTTTCCTGCTTTGGGGTTTTGCTGGTTTCAGACCAAATAAAGTTTTAGATCTTGTACTATGTTATTGTGAAAACAAATCTAGAGTAGACACAATATGGTCAAATGCATGTGGACACCTGTCCATTACACCCATACTGATGTCACAAAGCTGAAAGCACACGCTTGTTAGAATGCATCGTATGCTGTAGCTTTGTGATTTTTCCTTCACTGAAATCAAGAAGCCCAAAACTGCTCTAACATGATAATGCCGCTGTGAACAAAACAAGCTCTGAAGACATGGTTTGCCAAGGCTGGTTTCGAAGAACTTGAGTGGTCTGCACAGAGCCCTGGACTCTGAACACCTTCAAGATGGATTAGATATGCTGACTGTGCATCAGGCCTGCTCACCTAACATCAATGCCTTACCTCAATAATGCCCTTATGGCAACCTATCCCAAAGGAGTGAAGGCTGTTACAGCAGCAAAGGGGCCAACTTTGGAATGGAATGTTCAAAAGCACATATAGGTATAATGGTCAAGTGTCCACATACGTTTGAATATTTGTTACAGTACTGCTTAGGACACACCAAAATTGGAGAAAGCAGACAATATGTACAGTATCATATTGGTATGCTTAAAGATGCTGTATGATTGGCAGAAGTATATAATTTTTCTCTCATATTTCTTTCACCTGCAGAATGGAAACAGTACTGGTGTCATATTCCCTCACTATATTTTATCTCAGAATATCAAAAGTTTAAAAAGCTGATTACTGAGAGACTCTTAGTGGCATTACTGGCACAGAGTTTTATGTTCAGGTCTCCTGAACCATGAGACCTATTGTCAAGGTCACACAAATCCTACTCCCTACAAATTATAACCACCTTTTAATAAGATGTATGGGGCTGACATGGGGCTGATGTATGGGGTTTTAAGAGTGATACATATTGCTCAGCTAATGCTCATATTATCAACTTTAAAATAGTGAGACTAGTGGGACTTGTAAATGATAGAATGACCAGAAAAAAAATATCTGGGACAGTTAAGCTCTTTTACTTAAAGAAGACTCAGCGTGTATCAATACTATCATTTTCAGCCAATAGTCATAATGAAAACATTGCATCATAGCAGAAAAAACTTCAGATATTATTTTATTCATAAGCCATTTATTCACCTCTGTTGGCTGTTCTTGTCTCCGCCGCTGCAACCTCTCTACATCGTCGATCTCATACACCTTGATTTCGAAGGGCTCTTTTAATGGGCCAGATATAGGAGGCAGGTCCACCCACTGGCCTGTGGCTCCAGCCTTCATCCCCAGAGAGGAGGTGTCTGGTAACGGAGCAGGGATGAGACGCCGCCTCTGAATGCCTAGAACATCCAGATGATGGAGAGACGATACATCAATACATGGATGTATTGATGGGCAGAGTGGAAATTATCTCAAACAAAACAACGTAAAATAAAGACACGTCAAAGAGGAGAGATTTCTCTACTTGAAAGTATATGTGAAATGATTTAGAATGGGTCCTAAGAAACAAATCTTTATAAAACTGGGTGACATACTACATACTACTCACCATTTGATCGCTTTTTGGGTGGTTTTGAGCTCCTGAGCCGCATACTGGAAGACATCCCACTCTCACTCATAGAGTCATGAGCTGAAGATGCACTTCCAGTGGCCTCACTGTCTCTGATCATGCTCTCATACCCACTACTCCCTCCACTGTGGTAGAACAGTGCAGTTCGCCCCATGGCAGGGGGCAACTCTCCACTCAGGACACTGCTGTTGTCACTTCCATGCCCACTGCTGTACCTCTGTGGCCGCCTTGGAGCAGTGATCTTGCTATAAGGAGAAGGCAGGATGGGGATGGGTGTAGGCTTGTCTTCATTAAGGTTAACACCGCTGTCGTTCCCACTGTCAGAATCACCAGAACCTCTTGGTTGTTTTCCAGAAGAACTACCCAATGCCAGCTCACCTACTCGGCTGTTAGTTGCCCTCATGGCTTGCTTAGTGCCCATAATAGTTCCCCTTGTAGATTTACCATTACATCCTGTTCCTGGACGAGGTAATGCACTCTTTCCGGAAGGTGGGAGGCTAGCATTCCTTGTTGCAGATGTTGTGAGAGACTTAGTTGAGGAACTTAGGGCTTTGGAATTGCTTACAGATAATGTGCGACCTTTGTTTCCATTTACAGGCACTGGTCTTGCATTAAGGCTGTTTTTGATCGGGCCAGTTTTTCCCATGTTGAATTGATTAACACAGGGATTTGGAGAGGTAGTGATTGGGGAAGAAGTGGCAACAGGTGATCCAAACTTAGTAACAGATTTGCTTGACTTTCCACCAAGACTGGCCCCACTGTTCTCTCGACTGAGCATAGGTTTAGATCCTAAAGATGTCAAACTGTCAGACCTTTCTAGGGATACCTGGCTTCCATACATTTGCCCAGCTTCCCCTCTTGCTCCTCTGGCTTTGAGACTCGATGTTGCTTTTAGTAAACTATGATCTAACCTCAAATTTGATGTTTTTAAACTGTGTGAATCCCCTCTGTACCGCAGATCATATTCATCCTCTGACTTTGCAGGCCTGAGTACCAGAGACTTTGCTGTGTCACACGCAGACTTTAAGGCACTTGGTGGTTGCAAGATTCGACTCTTCTGATCCAGACTGGACTTACGCAGGGGAGGTGGAGGAGGTAATACACCACCGGGCAACATACTAATGCCCTGCTTATTTGTTTTGCCATTTTTTTCCAAAGATGAAAACTTCAAGCTACCTGATGATCCAAAATCAAGGCCAACCTTGACATCAACAGATGCATGAATGACTGGAACAGTCCCAAGCGTGGTTGCACCTCTTCTGAGCTGTGGCATTTTGCTGGGTGTCTCCACCTTGTTAATGCAGCTGGATTTTTCACATCCGTCTACCACTCTTTGGGATGAAGTAGACCCCTGTGTTGTGGGTATTTGTGAAATACTGTTAAAGACTGTGCCTGCTTTTCTAGTGGGTATACCACTCATTCCAGTTTTCAATTGTTTGGAAGAAGGACTTGAATTTGAGGCCACAGACAGCTCTGAAACATTCTCCTTTCGATGCCATGGGTCATCTGATCTGCCCTCCAGCCTCAATGGTTCACGTCTCCAAATGCTACCATTACTGCTTTCATTGATGCTACTGGTCTGGACTGTAGATGAGGTAGGTTTTATTTTCCTGGGAAGACTGCAATGAACACTGTACGGGTCTTGCAGGGTATGGGTTGGGGATGAATTAATGTTATTTGGTTTTGCCATTTTTGAAGTATTTCTGATGGAAGATTTTGTGGACTCTGGAGAGGATGAAGATTTACTAAATGAGAGTTTACTTGAAGTTGCGCTGTCACTATCCAGTTCTGAGAAACTAAAGCCACTATCATTCAAGGAGTTATTGGGTTCCTTCTGGGGATTGGTTTGGAACATGCCAAGAGAATCAAGGTAGAAAGCACTTCCTGGGTCAACTGGTATACCATCAGGAAGAAACACGTCTGCCGACTGTGCTCCTTCACTCTCTATGGTGCAGACACTCACTTCACTAAGCCAAGAACTGACAGAAGAACCACGGCTGTCTAAGGAGACAAATGTTTCCTCTGTAAATGGTGCTACCATCTCAATATTTAATTGAGAGGCACCCACCGTGGATGTATAGGCATCAAACTCATCATTGATGCTGCTTATTATGCTTACAGGTCTAGATCCTGAAGCAAGGGCCTGTACAGAACAATCACTGTTGAAGCTTATGATACTGGACGGTCTTCCATTGTCCATAATACTTCCAATTGATAGTTCTTCTACAAGGGTGAACACCAGCTCATCCTCTCCATTCAGCTCAACTGGCTGCTGCAGAGTTACTGTAGTCCTTAAGATATCCCGCTCCCTAAGTGTGGACTTTATTTGGCACACCTCTAGTGGGGTCTTGGGGTTTAGCTGATGAACCCTGCTGAAAAGAGGAGAACTTCCACCTGAATCACACTGCTTGTGTTGATGGCTCATTCCAATGGGTGGCATCCTTATGGCAGATTTTTCTTCTAATTCACTAGCCCTTGTAGTGTCCCTTTGTTGTGGGGGTGATGAAGCAGGCTTGGGTAGTTGTTTCCTGTTAAAGAATACCTTTTCTCTCACCACTGGTTCTGAAGTTTGAAATGCTGCTGATTTATCTTGCTTCCCTGGGCTGCATGGAGCTAAGCTGTCTGTTACCAGCCCCATTTCATTATCTGCGCTTGTACAACAGGCAGTCATAGGCATATCTCCATCTGACATTGAAGCATTTTGCAATTTGGAATGTTCATTTTTGGACTTATATTTGGGGCTGCTGGGAAGTTTATTTTGAGCATAAAGTGGCTGTTTGGATAATGTATTGTCCTGCTGGGAAGTAGATGTTTTGGTAGGAGCCTTGACGGCAACTGAAATAGACCCTTCTTTGGACTTTACTGAGATAGTGTCCATCTTAGGGCTTACTTGGCTTCCTCTAGCTTCACCAACAAACGCACTTGGTTCTTCGCTCCCATCAATACATTCCAGTCGCTCTTGGAGCTCAGCAAAGGTGTTGCACTTGAAATGGTCTCGGTCAGTTGGTCCTTCCTTACCACGCTGCTTTCTGTTAAGGGACGGGATAATAGGAACAAAGGCTGGTGGACCCTCATTGTCACTGAGTTCTCTGTCAGAAATTGTAGCACCACCAGGACCAACATAAATAACAGTATCACAAGACTGTTCACTGCTTGAGGAGTAATCTGGATCACTCAGAAGTGATGGTAAATCTGGGTCAAGCGCCACAGTCCGTGGATGGAAAGGTCTTAAATGTGGGGGTCGGCGAATTCTTCCTTCATCACAGGAGCTTTCACCTCCAGAGGAACTAGATGCATACTGAGCAATAAAACAAATTCATATTAATAATATGAACTATGGTGCCTGAGATATAGTTATTATAACTAAATATCAACATTAATAATCACTTAAGATTTTTTGTCATTCTGAATTACTATATGATTTTCTGTCAAAAAGTGTAAAGTGACTTTTATTTATACCTGTATCTGTTCTGGATTTGCCAGTAAATAAATATATTATAATTTCAAACTTTATTATCATATGCACAGTAAGGAAACATGTTTCCCTGTCCAATGAAATTCTTACTTTGCTGTCCACATATAAACTATTTATTTAGTTTCTTACAGTTAGAAATCTAATTCTTTGTATATTATTGTTCTTCAAATTTCCACATTTATTGTTATATTAATGCTATCAATATTTTTACATTTTTAAACATTTCAAAAGCATATGTGCAAAGACAACTTTGAATGAAAATTACAGCAGGTTTTATTTAATTGAAATGGTTTTACCCCATAAGGTTCTACTGACCTTGGACTTTTTCTTCCTCATCCGGTGAATTCGGGAGGCGAGCTGAATAGTGGCAAGTGAATCGGCATAATGACCAGGTGAGTCTGAGACATGTGCTATCATTGTTGTCCTGCAGTTGATGTTGCCAAGTGAATCACGAAGCAGCATTGTAAGCTTACTATCCCTAAATAATTCAAAAAAACATAAGTAAGAAATATTTTTCTAAAAGCTTTTAAAGCATGTTTTTTCTTGTTTTGACAGCATCAAATGATCAAATAGTGTAAAGAGGTGCAAATTTATACAGCATTATGAATGACATCAGCAGCATACACAGCTGACAGTAAACCTGTCAACACCACTCAGCGTGTGTAATCTTGCTACTGCCAGCTTTGATTACGTGTTCACTCTTTTTCCTTTGGAAAACTGAAGAACAATAAACCTTGTCTGTCATTTTTAAGTTCACATGAAAAGGTACAAATAACAATATGTATATAAGATCCTAAAAGAGACAGACTTTTCAGACTTTTTCAATATCACTAACATGGAATGCATGTACTATTTCACACACACACACACACACACACACACACACACACACACACACACACACACACACACACACACACACACA
>JAOVVH010000002.1:14711178-14726416 GCA_028566435.1 Scorpiodoras heckelii
GTTTGTGTGTGTGTGTGTGTGTGTGTGTGTGTGTGTGTGTGTGTGTGTGTGTGTGTGTGTGTGTGTGTGCACATGTGTGGGTCAAATAGGTCCTGTGGCTTATTGAAATGTAGGCCCTATTTACCATCCTTGACATTAGCTGACTAGATAACAAAGCTCTGCCCATTCAGGCAAAAATAAGATCAGTCAGGCTGATATCAGAATGCGTTACCCACATAAAACCACACATACCCACCCATGTTCCACGTGACTATCTATTACTCTAAAACCAGCTTCCTTTTTTCCCTCACAATTCTAAAGGCTATACATTCTCAGTAAATATATAGGATCTGGAAAATACCATCCATGTTCAACATCGTTTCTATACTTACGTAACATATTTTTTTTACAAAAAAACTTTATCATGGGCCCGTAATGCACATTATTGACTTGTGGCCCTATAATGTGAATGCTAAACACTGGAACATGGCCCAGGGCTTGTACAGATTTGGCTTTGGTCTGTGCTAGCCTGATGATATCACCCACTGGTAGTATCACAGGGCAGTTCTGCTGCAGTTAATGGGGAGGGAAATTAGATAACGTCATTAAGAGAGTACCAGGAACCTGACAGCCAGAATCTCACAATGTAAACAATTAGTTCATTTTACACAGCTATTTAAGAGGCAACATTCTGAGAGACATGAGATACGTGTGCAGTAACAGTCTCAATTTTCTGTTCTGTTGTCTGCACTATAGTGAGCTTGCCATGCGAGCACTTTAGATAACATGGTGACAAAGCCATGGTTTAAAAAAAGGATTACTTCATATAATGGGCACTAAAGGATGATGTCATGTTCTGCAGTGCCCAGCTATATGGGTTTGACTGAGATTTAGTAACAAGGTTAACACTCGTGCATCACGCAAAAAAAGGATTTCACTACACTTATGTGGTTTATTCCAAACTAAAGAATGTCTGTGAGTAATAAATGTGTCAGCATTACCCCTCAATCCAACATGTTTGAGATCAAATCAAACAATCAAACCCATTACACAAACCTTTGAATAAGTTTAGCTATATCCTAAAGCATGCTCAGTCATGCAACTGTATCTATATCATCATAGAGATGATATTAGTGGAGTAATCAAAAGTTCTTTAAATAACCTCTGAACACATGACTATTCTGTTAGTCGAAAAGAAAGTGGTGCATTTCCTTCCCATTAACCAAAGTGAGAAATTAGTAGGACAGAATTTTATGGAGACTGTGAAGGAGCCACTGATCTGGTGTTACATACTCCTACTGAGTGTGGGCATATTGCAAGAGCGACATATGACATCAGTCAGACTGCATATGGTTTTGGCTGTCACTCTCCACATGACTCCCGAACAGCACAGCTCTTGGAACCCCACGCTCCTGCTGAAACACTTCAGATATGCTGTCCCTCATTATTCACTTTGAACACATACTGTATGTTTATCTCCATTGACTTCTGTCGTTTTTTATCCTCTATTTGCCTTCTTTTATTAAATCATTCATCAGTGAGTGCTCCTCCGAACATCAGCTCAGTCTCAGTCTTTTAGCATTAATAGTCATGGATGGATTTATGAGCTCTTTCGCTCACACAGTCTGAGTGAAATTTGGCTTCAGCTTCGAAGGATCTGTCAGGTGCAGAGCTTATTGTCTGCCTCAGCTACATCCACTCATCTATATCCATTACATCCTATCTCAACCAAGAACAACAAAACTGATGCCTCTGTATCTGAAGATTTTTTTTTATCACAATCATTTGGGAGTAAACTTCATTCAAAAGCATTTAGGAATGCTGTTATTTAACTGATCACCTGTAAAGAAGTAGAATCTTTAATGAGATGTGAGGGATGAATAATCAGTGTACTGTACAATTGTTTACCACAGCTAGCAATGAAAAAAAGATTTATACTGCAAAATAAAGAACATTCTGCTGCCCTGTGTTTATAACCTGGCTGGCAATCACAATGTTTAAAGGATTGTGAAAGAACAGTTTTCACCAACATCCTGACCTCTAGACTCCAGACCTATCCTTTGGTCCTATCCTTGGTCCTAACCCTGCTCCTGGAGAACCCACTGTCCTGCACATTTTAGCATTTTCCTTGCTCTGACACTCCCACTTTCACCTATGAAGAGCTGTTAATTGGATGATTATAGTTGAATCAGCTGTATTGGGAGCAGAGAAAACACTAAAATGTGCAGGACATGGGATATTCTAGGACCAGGTTGGGGAACCTGTGCTCTGTGTTAACCAAGATAAGGACCAGAAGGAAGAAATCAACCTGAAGCAGTAAGAGGCAGGAATAAAATAAGAGCTGAATTTGGATGATGAGACAAGACAGAAAGAGAGAAGAATGAAAGACAACTGGCTCAGCCGTGCCTTGATGGAGCATTTGTGTGATCAGTATATCCCTCTCTAAGCTCTGAGTTTTGGTCAGGAGCCAATCAGTGGCTGTCAGAGTGAAGGTAAATCATTTTGAACCTAAGAGTGTGTCAGTGAAAAAAAGATTGGTAGGGTAGTGCTGAACCAAGGCTTTATTCCCTAAGCATGTCTGGGCCAGGAATCCCTAGCCATCTCAAAATAAATGAAGCTGTTTGAGTCTAAATGGAAAACATTCTAATTAAAAGGAAACAGGGAGAGAAAATCCCATAGTCCTTGGTGCACTTTTAAAAGCACATTTACCTTTTTTCCAACCTCTGTATATGTATGTTGGAGGGGGTAAAAATAATCCCTTCTTTTATCCCTATTTTGTATTCAGTAACTGGGTCTACTTAAGTGAATAAAAGTTTAAATGGATAAAGACAGAAAAATAAATGAACGAACAACCCCAATTAAAAGAGCTAAGCCTAATTATGAAAGAGTCTACATGTAAGAGTCTACATAGCTTGGTCAACTTGCTTCAAAGCCAAATTTAAGGCAGCAGGCCCATTTCATAAATAAGCTGTGAAGTATATCAGGCTGACACACTGTCATTACAAAAGCACAAACTAGACTAAACAAAGCCGAAACTATTTTACATGACAAAACTAAACATGACCTTTTTCGTTAAATGAGGTCTGGCCTTAGGAAAGCATGCACTACCCACAAGTAGGTGCCAAACTTTAAACCTCCTACTTCCTCTGCTAGTTATGTCACTAATAAAACACTAAAACTCAAAGAGTTTTTTCCTATATCCTAACAATGCCAGAGGCCAAGCCTAGAGTAGATGACTCCGTCTTAAGTACTATAAAGGAAGTAGGTAGGACTGGTTGGGGGCTGAGTATTCTCTTCTATTTGCAGTTTCCTAAATTGCCCTCTCAATGGCATCCCCAAGCACACAGGATGTGCAGCTAATCCTGGCTCTGCAGCTTGTGGTTTACACAAAGTGGGGAGGACAGGGAACTAGCCGTAAAACATAGTCGGACTGTTTTTGTTATTTAATGAGTTGCAGCGTTCGTCCTTGAGACTCTGAAGAAGAGAAAAGCCATGGAATGAGGACCAGGGTGTTGTGATCATCTTATTATTCATGAGCACCACAGAGATCATAATGGGTTTCATATGTGAAGAGTGTGCTTAAAAGAGTATGCTAACATATGAAAATCTGACAGATCATTAAGATTTTGCTCACTCTCCAGTCGACCCTTTTTGCCTCCTTGTTTATGGAGATTATCGTCTACTTTCATCTCTCCTCCTTGTTTCAGTGAATGGCTGCAAACAGCATGGCAGCTAATGAGCCCTCAGCATCAGGTTTCTCTCACAGATTAGTGACAATGGGGAATTTGGTTGCAGCACAAACACGTGTGGCTGCTGGCACGAAACAGTCCCACAATTCAGTACAGGACACGCACATCAGTCCTTCAGTGAGAGTCTTTCACTCTTCTTGGTCAGTTTTCCAATGAAGTTTAAACAGCATGTATAGCAAATCTAGAAAAACAACATCGGACGATGATAGAATGAGGCATGTGCATGAAGAAAGGAAAGAAAACAAGAGCACTACTCCTGGTTTCCACCCTCATCTCAACCTCATTAATCACTGTCTGCCACGGAGGACACCTTGTGCTTATTTGTTTGCACTCTTTTACTCTCAGGGCTATCACAACATTCAGCCCCAGTGACTGCTGGGAACATTTGTGTGTGATTAATCAAAGTAAATGCTAGAATGGCAGGCCTGTGGAGAGAAAGGTGGAGCACAAAGGACATACTCGAGTTGAAGGACAGGTGTGATGTGGACAGGCTAAAGAAGTCCTATGGTGAACAACTTCACATGAGCAACAGGGAAGCAAAACATAAATAACAAATTTGAGTCAAGAAATAGCAAAGAAAGAGTAAAGCAAAGCTCGGAGGTGATGAATCATCCATATTTTCCTTTTAGTGCACCATCCCAAGAGTAATGAAGCTGTCAATAGTACTTACAATGCAAAAATCACACTGTCATTGGCAGTAAGATGGATGTTGTCCAAACCTCACAGGGTGATGTCAATTTTTCAAAGACATGGTTCACAGCACAGAGGATAATTAACCACCATTTAAATCAGTTGCAGGAACTATAAGGATCACATTATAATACAGCAGTGGACTGGGACAAACCTTAATCAATATCAACACTGCTCTTCTTGCCAAACTGAGGATTTAAGAATTTACTCTATCTTAGATTAAGCACAACTCATAACTTAAATCAGGAAAGTGTATTTAAAGAAAGAAGGAAAATTGGGGAGGGGGAAAAAGACAGAGACAAAGGTGAGTCAAAGAGACTGGTGATTAGTATTGTATAAATGGATTTTCAGCAGGCTCTAGTACACTGGTTCTTGAACTGATTACAGCCTATAATCCATTGTGCTGCAGACAATCTGCATGTGGAACAGACAGAATTCAGAAAATAAACAATGTGTAATACCATTAACTCACTCATTCCCATCTTGCCTAATACTGACCCAATGTTATTCAAAGACATTTTCGATACTCACTAAACCAAGCTGAGATCCAAATACTCCAAGAGCTGAACTAGTTAAATAGAAAAGAATGAGCATTGAATTCCTTTATGTTCTTAGTATCTTTGTTTTTTATTTTTATTTACATTTTTTTTTAAAGTCCCATCTAAAACCTGCAAATAAATGTACTGAAGTTAGTAATGGCATATGTCTGCTTTATACTGATTAGACAGATAGGCATCCTGTACATGCACATAAATTCAGTATTCGTTCAACTTGCAATATTTGATTCAGAAAAGGGAATGGAACAAAAACTTAACTGGCTGTTGTGATCAACTTCAAAATGCAAAATATGGCACAGTATATGAATAGTGAATAGTGAAGTGTGGGATAAATAACAATGAATAGTAACAGTATTACAGGCAGTACTGATTTGGGAAATCAACCAGAGCATGAGTAAATGGAAGTATGTCTATTATCAAATATTCATACCAGACTAAGAGATGAAGACTGCTAGAGTAGAGAGAGAGAGAGGAGGATGAAGCTGCCACCTTTGCTTTCTTCTGGCCAGAAGAAAAAAAATTTAGACTGCATTGCTTTAGAGTGATGTTCGACTAGAATAATACAATTGATCATAAAATCATTCATGCTTATTGTGGTCCATGGGTTAACACAGATATATACTTTTTCCACTTGAACATTGTTCTACAAGCCATATAAGTAGAAATCCTATGAGTGATTAATTGTCCCTATATTTAAAGGACATTTTAATTTGACATTTTAATACATAATTGCTCCTGACTATCATTAAGTGACAATTAAAATGAGATACCAGAATGGGATTTAAAGCCTGAACAGCTTGACGAACTAATGCTATTAATCTAATGAGATTCAGTTGACCATATCTTGCCATGTAAATGCTGCAGGGATGAATGCAAACAAGGCAATTTCTTGTAGACAACAATGTAGCCTTAGGGATCTCCAGAGAACTCTGCTGAGATGTTGATTGATAAACACAGATGACAATGCATTTCCATACAACCGAAATTGTGTTCAATCTGCAAGAACAACTTTTCAGCATCTGAAGACCTGCAAACACAGTTGTCTCTCTCCTAGCAGGAGGCCAGCATCAGGCCACAGGGGAACTTCCTGTAAGATTGATTTGACAGCATTTCTCCCCTATCTATTTCATGGTGTGGTGGAGAATACTGAGGCACTGCTGTAATAGTACAGTCATGATTCAGCAGATTTTGAGTGGCCAGAGGGTTTGCTAAAGCCTGGTCCTCTTCCTCTTGGGACTATGGCTGGACTTCCTGACACTGCACCTTCTGTGTAAATCTGAAGGCAGTCAGAGACCTCTCTTGCCCCCATGTATTTTCCAGTATATACTGAAAATGATTCAAGGAGGAAGGTTCCTGAATCTGTGACAATTCATCTCATTTAGGTCTGTATTTATGTGCTTCTTCACTAAACTGTATCATTTCCCCTAGCTGCACAGGGTCAGAACAGTACACACGTGAGATGATATTCCAAAGACAGGCATTCACACAAACAATAAAGCTATAATCAGGTCCACTACATGATTTTGGCCCTGATTTCCAGGTCAGTGACAAATTTTGTTTCATGACAACTACTTGAAATGTGCTCCCAGTGGTGCGATTTCTCAGCCCGAGGGGAATTATTTAGGCTCCGATATTTTCAAGCATGTTTGATTTTCACTGCAATTAATTGCATAGTGTGAACCCTTCTGCAAATAGTACAGCAACAAAAACAGCCAATGAGAGTCAGAAAAGAACTCAAATTCATCTTTTCTTATGCACAGTAGATCCTGTAAATCATCCATCTATTTGGGAGGGCAACAGAAAAATGTCGGCACAACAATACTGCTAGAATCTATTTTAATTTTTTGTCACATCAAATCCAACTGGCTGTTATATACAGCTAAACTAAAACAAACACCATATGATTCCTGGCAGTGCATAATCTAAAAATTCTCAATTAAAAAAATTATATTAGCAGAACAATGCTTGCTGCCCATATCTCCTTTCATTTCTACAAAATAATGACAGTCACATGATAGAAAGATGTCATTTATTTTTGAAAAACTGGATTTGAGGATCATCCACACTCTTCAGCAGAGGTGGAAGATTGTGCAGTGTATGTTCCTTGGCTGTGAGCTACTGTCCTGTGAGTGAACACCAAATAACTAACAGCAAGCGATTAAAGTCATGTAGCTTGAATGGGTCAGTAATTCTGAAAGTGGTGTAGTGTACGAGTGTGCACTCAGCTTTAGTGCCTATGGTTTGAGTTGATGTCCCTATAACAGCTCATACTATACTTGATCTAAACCAAAGAGAAATGAAACAAATACATGCAACTCTTCTGCCATCATAACAGCACTGAATCACTTCGTATTGTTCAGAGTCCTCCTTGAAGGCGATCATCACCTGAGTGTGAACTCTTTGGTCATAATAAGGGCTATTTACAAAACGTCTACGTAGGTGGAGGAGGAAATGATGCCAAGAGCAAGGACTAAAGAAACCACGCTTTGAGCGGCATGACTTTTAAACCAGGAGTTAGAAGTCAGAACAAGTAGCCACAGAGTTTATAGAATTGCAAGCCAGTATCACAGGTGAATCAGACACATTGAATATGGGTGGATAAGCGACTTGTGGTTAGTGATTCACCCAGACACATCAGTGCTCTTTTCCACAATCCCCAAGGACAGGAAATGGACTAGGCTAGAGCACATCCCTGGGGCTCAGAGTGATAGATCCATCAACACCTCCACCATCCACCCCCAGCACTCAAAGCAACATAGCAAACAGCCCACTGCAAGCCCTTCACACCTGGGCTTATCTTGCAGAGTACATCCCTCCCTACCCAACACTCAGCCCCAGCTGCTCCAGCTTATACTCCATGGCCATTACACACACACACACACACACACACACACACACACACACACACACACACACACACATACGTATGAATGATAGCCTGATTACAACTGGAGACCCCCAGCTGGTCTTCCAACTTCAAAGTAAACACTAGGTAAAGACAACAAAACAGAAAAAACTGCACTCACAACAAGCTACTGCTGTCCTTATCACAGCTCAAACCATACTGGATATAAACCATTGTTTTATAAAGAAAATATTTTTGAGAGAGGAAAATGAACCAAAGACATGCAATGACCAAGTCAGTTTTTGATCAACCCTATCAGACTAAGTTGCAGACAAAAACTTGAGCAAATTACATTAGTTTACAGCTAAAAAAAAATCACCTGCACTGTGGTGAGATAACTTACTGCAGTTTCCTGGTGGTGCTCCAGCCTGTGTCCTCTACAGTCTCTGCTTGCCAGCTGGGAGAAGACTTCAGAAGCCTCAATCCTAGCCTGCCTACCATGTTTCAGCCAGTTTGTGTATCGTCCTCAATGTCTACTTCTCAATGTATCTTCCCAGAGTAGGAGCAGCCAGCTGCTCTCTCTGTATCTGTGTGTGTGTGTGTGTGTGTTTGTATGTCCTCAGCCTTGGACATCACCCATGCTGCACTGCTGTCAGTCCATGCTGCTCTGCTGTTTCTCTCGATCCTTGTGGTGCAGCTGTACACCAGGCTTCAGCTCTGCTCCAGGGCAGACACCACTCAACCTTAATCTGTTCTGTCAATTTGTCCCTGATGGGAATTAGTGCAACAAAATAAAAATCTGCCAAACACGTGGACGGTTTCCTAAAACGTTCCCCTCTACACTCTCTTCACCTGTGCTCTATACTTTTTCCTCCCGCTCTTTGCTTTCCAATGTTCTGCCTCTCATAATGATATTACTTCTCCCCCTTTCCTAATCACTTTCTACTTACTCACTCTGTCTCTCTCTCTTTCTCTCTCTCTCTAAATCCTCATCGCTGACATATAGAACCGATGTTATCAGCTTAACTGACTTCTGTTTGAGTGTGTGCGGGCATGTGAGCTAAGTGAGAGTGAACTCTGAACTCTCTCTCTCTCTCTCTCTCTCTCTCTCTCCCAGTCTTTTGCTGGTTTTTCCACTTCTCCAAACCATCCCCCATCATTCTCTCTCCATCCCACCCCCATTTTAGCCAGGAGAAGACTACGACCACCCATTAGCATAAACACAGGCAACCTGAATGTTAGAGAGGATGGTGTCCTACTGTTTACAGTTCCTAGCAGCATTATCCATGCCATTATCTATGCTACTCTAAAGCAGCAATAGGAAGCAAATCAGCTTAACAATGTGATTAAAGAGATGCATTCTTGTACCTAATTGATTTTAAATGGGCCACCCTAGGGGCATTTGCAAATTACGGGCAATACTGGTTATCCATGGGTAACCAGAGTAATTTAGGATGGTAGATCATAATCATTAAGTAACTGTTAAATATCTGCTGAAGAAAACTCAAGCAAGCACTAATAAAAGCTTCATTTATCATTAACCACTCCAATACTTCTCACATTACATTGTGATGTCATGTGTATAAAAGTGGAAAAGTGCAATGTTTAAATTTCTATATGACTGAATGTGATCACATTGCAACAAAGGTGATTTCTTTAATCAGTCACACACATTTGGATTGAAACTAAGGCATTGTTGTAAAGCAACAGGTTTGTTGCTGATTTTGAGCAGATCTCTACTTTGTGTTTCTTTCCTACACCACAGTCATGTTCCTTCAGCACATGCCATCGACTTACCTTTGCATGTAGTTGCCAAAACCACTTTGTTACTATGGTTACTCCCTAGGGCCTAGACCACAAAGCATTCTGACAGCCACAAAGGCCAAGCTGCATATGGGACAAGTCTGGATTGTTATGGGGTAATTATGGTGGAATTTCTACTCCAATCATAGTCATTACCACCTAGGCTCACCTGGACAAGCAGCTGGCCCAAAGCACGATCAATTCCTCATGTGGTCTGCAGCCAAATAGCTACCTGTGTTCATGTGAACACAGCCTAAAATTCAGTCTTGCATGGAAACTAGGAGTGTAAAGCAAACAGCTAGTTTCAGGTATCTGTACCTGTTAAGTGCTCAAAATATTTATTTCTGTATCTGGATTTGGATTACCGTAACCTGAACCTTGTTGTTGTTGTTTTAATTAACTGTTAGACAACTAGACAATACTAGAGGACACTGGGAAAAAATCCAGAAGTAGAAATGCTAGCACTGTCACTCAGTTCTACTCACCTCATCACTCCAGCTCATAACTGGTCTCAGTTATTAGTTTTTGTTTATATCTGAACACAACATTTTCTAACAAATTAACAAAGTAATAGCCTAATTTAAACCACAATAACAGTAATGACTGCTCTGGTCTTTTTTTGAGCCTCGCCCTCTCATGAAAGTAAATACCTCTCACTCATGGGACTGTTTTGTTGTCTGTGCTATACCGGTCCCAAGAAATATCTGTAGTCTAAACCAGTCTCAAAATACATAAATAAATACATTGTGTATCTCCTATTCACATCTGTATTTGTATCCGTTTAGAACAGACTATTTGTTCTGAATAATGTGTTCGTATTTGGTTACAGCACTACTGGATACACACTTTCTCAATGCACACTCTTTCAGGTTCAAGTTTCAACTTTTCAAACCTAGTGCACAGACTGCTCTTAAACTTATCGTCCTCTGTCACATGCATGTATGTTCACAGAAAGTAAAAAAAAAAAAAACACAACCATTATTCAACACTGTTTTCTTCAGCTCTCTTTTGCTCTCTCTTTCCACCTCCAAACTGACAGTGCCTTTGTTCTCCCAGTCTAGTGCTCTCTCCTTCTCATCCATTTAAAAACCAATGGAGCATGGGCTGATCCTGAATGGGCATTATATACTATCAATCAATTCTAGCCTGATTTACATCTACTATGAGCGGCACTAGAAATCAGCACTGCATGAAGCTAGAGCATGTCTTACATATCTGTCTGTTTTCATTATGGCAGCTGTAGAGGATGTCAATATACTGATAATATGCCTTGTCAAACAGGAGCATTTCGTAATACTGAGATCTTTAAAAGCCATGTATCACTCTGCTCTGGCTTTCAATATCTCCTCATACCTCAGCAGTGTCTGCCTCACCTAATTTCTTAATCCATTCATATTAAATTAGTCAAAAGCATCCCCAAGGCTAAATGAACATATTAGTATGACGTATGAAGAACAAGAATATAGAGACACTTACCACAGATGTTCCATTATTAAATACAGATGCCTTCTACTGTTTTAGGTCTGCAGAATATTTTCTAAACTCTATAGTTCTAGGAACATTTGGTTATAAGTACAGTGCATTCACACTGTTGAGGTTTCTGAGTGTTCTGATATGTTTTTACATTTTTTAATGTCCTTATATAGCTGTGGGAACATTAATACCAATATTTCTGAATGTTAGTTTTTGTCTGACTATGAACACTGTGGGAGCAACACTGCTAAATACTGTTAAAAAATGCTGACATTATGGCTCAGTCTCATGAAAGATGCTAAACAGAAGGATTAATTTAAAAAAAGACAAAAAGTATACTAAAGTTTCCGATGTAAAAAATTCTTAATATGTACAATCTGTAGTTCATTACTTCAGTAGGCTTCAATTTAAATTTAAATGGTCAAGGCTAAAAAATAAACATTCAGTATTAGATATGCATGCTGAGTCACTAATGAATGCACACAAACTGTTCGTGCTGAGAAAAACTGACAAGAGCAAAGCAGCAAAAGAGAGAAGATAAGAGCAAACAAGCTGACTTCTTTCTCTCCTCTGCGCCACTCTAATTGCACTCTAATTAACATTTCATTTACAAGAGAGCACCGCTGACACCACAAGCCTGCTGCATGTTGTACAAGTGGGCAAGAAGCTGGCACACACTGAGTGAATGTTGATGAGATAGACTTTCTCACTCTCTTTCACTAACATTCTCTATTTTTTTACTGGACAGAATCCACAAATTATTTCTAAAGAGCAGGAGAACCCATGTTCGCTGTATTTACTGTATACCACAAAATGCCTGTGTGAATTAGGTTCATTTAGCAGCCAGCTCTTCCTTTGAACACGTAATTTCAATCACCCTGCAACAAAGAAAACATGATTGCACAATGATTTTTTGGATGGTTAACGGGTAGAGCTTTCTAAAGGTGTTCTAGAGGAAAATTAAATTTGAACATTAAACCCTCTGGAGTAAGGAGTGCAATCTAAAGAACCCCTTAAGATGTAGAAAATTAAAAATAAGCAATCATCATTAATATAGGCCTGTATCCATTGTTCATACTGTACCAAATAAGTGGCAGTTATGCTTAATGGTAACATAGTCATTTTGTTTGAGGTTCTTTGTTTCCTAGACATTTGATGACTGCTTGGGGTTCTTAAGGTATTAAGTAAGTGCACTGCCAAGAAAAACTCCAGAAATTCTTGGCAAAAGCTAATATTTGTGATATAATGAAAGGTTGCAGTCATCATCCTTTCCCATTTCTCTTCTCTTCTCACTTGAACTTGTGAATAAAAAGGAAAAAACAAGTCTATTTTCCCTCCCAGACTCCTCTCTTAGTGACAAAGCAAGGCCTCCCTGCGTATCCGCTTATTTGAGATTATGTCCAAAGAAAACACAGATGTGCTTATAGATCAGGCTGCAAAAATTAACCCTGCCCCATTCTGAGGTCTTCCCACTCTCTGTTTTCTGCATGACCCGGAAGTACTTTTGCAGGTGGCAATGCACATTGTTGCAGCTCTACCATCTTCCTCCTGCTAGGGAGAAGCCAGTTAATCACACTGGTCACCCTATCCCAGTTTGGCATATAGGGAATTACAAATCCATTTTCAATGCTTATGAAATATCCCATCTGTCATGTCCACACAAACATGGACAGCATAGCAATACTATTCCTCAGACTCACACACAGACCTGCTGCAACATTTCACATTAAATTATTTAAAGATACATTTTCTCTTTAACAACAGACTCCATGTTAACACACTACTCTGGTCTTACCTGATGAAGAAGGAGGTGGCAGCTGAGGTAGGCTGGCTAGAGGACAATGTTACTGCTGGGCCGAATTGGACTGGACTCCTCTGTCTGCATGGGTTGATGGAGACAGAAGGGGCGGCCGTGTCTGAGAGCGGAGTACACGGTTCAGGCTCAGCTACAGGACCATGTGTCTGGGAGGAACAGAACAGAAATTGATTCAAAATATCAGTAATCCACATAAACACACTCATGTATAAACAATGTTTAGGTTTATTATGTTATGTATTAGTTTAGAGATAATTAGATGCTAATTATCACTTCAATCATTGCCTGGGACAACTGAAAACAAACTCCAAATGGGGATGCATCAAATTGCAAGTAGAACAGGTAAAGTAGGAATAATAAGACTCAGAAGAAGAGTAAACGTCTCAGGTGGAAAAGGAATCGAGTGACATATGCAGCTGGAAAAGAGAGACAGGATGAGAAAGAAGTGCACTCTCCCTGAACAGAGACAATGAGGGCACCCTGATGCTGCTATTCACCACTGAAGAGGCTCCAAGTGCATGTGCTGAATGTCAGCAAGACTAGGTGGAGACCACAAGCAGCCAAAGAACTGTCTGTGACACCAGTGAAGGTTTACAATGGACACAGTTGAGACAAACTTGAAAATATTTACTGACATACTATCAGTGCCAGTAAAGCTTTCTCTGATGGTGTAATAATATCTGTTCTCCAAATTTAGATTGTCTTGTATTTCCAAGTGTAAGACTGAGCTCTGCTTCTCAGGGTATTCAGCATTTGGAGGGAATCCTTCAGGTATTTAATTGAATGTGAATATCATATTAAATTGTGATTAGTACGCAGCGGGTGTAATCATGCATCAGTGCCGAAAGCCTTATGCGCAGCCTTGACTCACACGATCACATATTTACATACAGTATTTTGTACATTCCTACATAGCAATACAGGTTCTTTTAATGGCTGAGTGCTTACTCTGGATTTAAACTGACTATGAATTGATTTCACAAGAAGAATCTGGCTACTCGTATGATGTTCCCCCAGCCTCTCATTTTGAAATGTTTTCGAAAGTGGCTATTCACAGTTTGTATGGCACTGTTGAAATCACATTAAGGCCCTGCAATGTATTATTACCTCCACCAAGGGGGTTATGTTTTCAATGTGGTTTGTTGGTTTGTCTGTCTGTCTATCTGTCTGTCTGACTCAGTAGGATTACAGAAAAATTACATGGCAGATTTTCATGAAACTTGGTAAAAGGGTGTAACATGGGCAGAGGAAGAGTTCATTACATTTTGGAGTGGATCCATATATTATTTTTCTCTTTCGTTCACATGGTGTTATAGGGCAAAAAATGAGCTGAGCTTCCGCCATGAGCTGAGTTTGTAGAGCATGCACAAACCCGTTGTAAAAGAATGGTCTTGGTGGTCTGTGCTCTCTGAGTGCACTTCTATAGTATTTACAATGTGATCTATTCCATTTTAAATGTTTTCTTAGCAGCATTAACCATGGTGAATTATTATTCCAGTAACGTGAGCGTGCAGAGAACTGGATATTACAAGCAAAGAAGCTCTGAATATATAACCTTAATGAATGGTTTAGGTCTTGTGCAGGGTAAAGTATACAACTCATCTTATTACAGACATAGAATATGCTAAACTTAGTGATGTCTAAAGGGTAAAATCCAACAAGATCCATGCAGGAATCTGAGTAACTTGCTGCTGCAACCTGACCTTAACAACTTCAGTGTTGTGAAATGGCTTTATTTAGCCAGGCTCCTTCTTTGTCTGCTAACTGAGTTAGTATCTAAGCAGAAAAAGGCTGTGATCAATATCAACTGCCAAAAGCTTGTTTTGTATGTAAGCTGCTGGGCCATTTCCCAGACTCTGCCAAGACTTAATCACTTTGAGCAGCTGACATCTTTTAACTTAAACAAGGCCTGCCATTTTAAGAAGATGTGTTTTATCAGTGCATTCCAGTCACTTTCTCCATGTTTACTGTGGATTAACAGTCTGGCAACTAAAATAACATAATTTACGATCTTTTTATAAAGCATATAGCCTCCAGTGTATGCAGAGTGCCAGCATCCTGACAGGGAGACTATTTATACAGATACAATGACATATGAGCTCCAGAAAACTTGCGATGCTCAGACACAGGAAAGAGGGTATTGCAATAAACTTCCACTCACTCTTAACTCTTGGAATGTTTATATCTACATTCACTTGGAATAGAAGGCAGGACTAGATGAAAATTGGCTTTTTTCTCTTGAAACTAGGCTGTGGTGTGTGTGTGTGTGTGTGTGTGTGTGTGTGTGTGTGTGTGTGTGTGTGTGTGTGTGTGTGTGTGTGTGTGT
>JAOVVH010000002.1:14734052-14746184 GCA_028566435.1 Scorpiodoras heckelii
AGCAATATAACTTGAGGTAGCCAGAGGCCATCTCACAGGCTTTAATGTTTCCAGTATCGCATACAACACATACACACACACACACACACACACACACACACACACACACACACACACAGATCACACATACATGCATACTGTCCTCTCTCATTTATTTCTTCACCTTACTCCACTACCTCGGGCCACTTTTCTCATGTTGCAAATAAGCAATCCTTTGTATTCAGCATTCTAAGCTCTGTGTGCACTGTTAAGCCATGATTTAGGAAACATAATAACATTTCATGTAGTGACCTCTTTCTGCTGCTGGTGCATTGTGGGGGTTGTAGGCTAGGTCAGCACACTGAGGATCCAAGACTTGAGTTATCAGGAAGGTTAAATGGAGCTACACTGAACTGGATTGTGCTTCAGGATCCAGGGATGGAAAAGTAAGGCGAATTATAGATGCAGCAAGTGAATGAGTAGAAGGAGAAGAACGAGAAGGATAAAATGAGAGAAAAAGAGAGATCATTAGGGTTAGACTCCTGGCCTGGGGGTTTGTAGGCCATTGTATTACTTCATTGCCAGTCACTTTATGAAGCTCTGGGGATGAATGAAAGCCTACACTATCTCCTGATTAGGAGCCACTAAAGAACAACAGAGAGAGCTGTCGGAAAAATGACTGCATGCATGCCCTCAGTCTGTCTGCCTGTTAAACTAATGATGATGAGATATAGGCAGAGAGGGGGGTAGGGAGACAAGGTCTACAATGAAAGAAAACAGAGGACTGAGAAGACAGTGGATATGGAAATATGGGTGATTTATGGGGAAAAGAAGAAGAAAAAAAATACAAAGTACAGACAAAGGAGAGCATAACAAGACAGGAGTGTAACATCAGGCCACTTCCAAACCCTTGACCTCTGTTTATCTGAAAAATATGGTCTCAACTATGAGCACTCAAAAGAGCAAATTAAGAAAAACACAGACTTCTCTCATTTGTTTGCTTTTTTTTGCCAAGTAATAATTTTACCATCCCCATTTTAGAGACCAGAGCTATCCATAACACAAACATCATGTCTCTAAATGTCAGTCCTATCAAGCTCAGAACTTTTCTTTTCAATCCAAGTCTGATGTTAGAGCTAGGAGTAGCAGTTACTACAAAACAGGCATTGTCCTAAAATTAATTTCTTGCCAATATTTTGCTGTTTTAGAATGATAATGAAGGCATTAACACTGTGGCCAGGAAAGGCCAAATGAAAACAATTTTATATTTGTGATTCTTAACAGTGTTACTGCTGAAGCTCTCCACACTCTCTGCATCTTCTCAAGAGGGAGCTTCAACCAAACGTCCTAAATGTAAACTACTTGTTTGAGGAAACAAACGAATTAAGCAAAGAATACTTCTAAAAAAGATACTGTCACTAAAAAATAAATGTATTAATATATATGGGCATGAACTTCACTATCTTCTTAGAAACAAAGCCATAACCATATCATTTATGTCTTCAAGACAGTATATTCATTCAAGTGTGGCCAAAACCTATTGCCCATTAGTCACCTACTGATCAACAAAACTGATTATGATTATAAAATTTTTTTATGCAGTTAGAGTGTAATATATGTAATATATAAAGTACCAGAAAAACTGGTATCACAGATAATATTCGGTTTCCCCACAGGATCTTAGAGGGAATGTTACACAGTCCTCACGTTGATGTTTGTTGAGACTCCAGCATTGAATTCTATCTTACTTGAGGCAGTGTTGCACGCCTTTTTATGTCTTTTTATGGCCAGACTGCTGTCGTAAGTTCGAGGTTTTGCTGGAAATTTTACAGTCACAGTACACCCATGAAATGCTCGCACGGGAAAATCCAAACTTTGCATCTACCTCCAAAATGCTATGACCCATCTCACGAGCTCCAACTATTAAACTACACTGAAAATTGCAAAAACATGATAACTTGCCATTCTCATGGTGGAAACAGTTCTAGAAGCTTCCATAGATGTCTATTGCTTTATATACGCACTGGCACATGCAACCAGTGACGTGCATAGTTGGCATTGCTATGCATTTTGCATAGGCTCCAGTACCAGTTTTTCTGGTACTTCAGTGTATACAGATGTTAAAACTGTAGTTTTTCATTTACAAATACCAGCATAGTGCAATGGTATACTGCCATGCATGTGTGGTGGTTATGGCTTTTGATCTACATTTTATCTGCATTTTACATCTTAAGTACTAAAATAAAATACATACTTTAAAATAGTCTAAGCGGTTGATGTCAGTCTCATATTGCATTATGTTTTATAGAAAAGTTTTAATTTAGTTTAATTAGCAAAATATGTGAAATAGTGCTACAGAAATTTATAAGCTGAACTGTTTTGTTCTGTATTCAGATTAACGTTGAGGTATCACCATTAATCCATAAACAACTGATGGATGAAGCCAGAAATTGTCCAGCCACATATCTGACAGCATATTGTATTAGACACAACAGAACAACCCTCATTCTATGATGCCTCATCATGTCTCTGCACTTTAATTCTCTATGTGAAGAAGAAGAATTTTAATTAAAGCTCCGTCTTCTTCACATAATCCTTCCATAAACATCATCTACAAAATGGAAATTTACATTGTACTAATAGGTGGTCTGCATACAGAATACACTGCACAGGATGTTGCTTTGTTAGACAAGTGTAAAGAAATCAAGCAGGTGACAAAACATTCATCAAAGGCACCAAACAAAACACTCATGCCCATAAATAGAGTTTATATGTATAAGAGACACTGAGGACTTTTCCATTTACTTCCACTTGTCTATATGTGTGTGTTGGGTACTGAACGCAAACATAAAAGTGATGTTTTTTGTGTCTGGTAATGCTCCGTCTGACATCAGAGCTTGGACAGATGCATAACAAACTCACCACTAATGGAAGAGGCACACGCTGTGCCCAGTGAGGATTTAGAATCTCTACAGTGAGGCTTAAAAGCAACTTAATACACTGTAAATACAAACTGACATATTGTTTTCAGCTTTATAGTGAACAGCTGGGGGCCAGCAGGATGCCAGGCCACTTTTCACGCAGGTAAGTGAAATAAGGGGTTTCCCCATGAGCAGAACAGGGGTGTGGGGATGACAAGAGCAGCTGCTGCTACAATGCCCACAGTGACACAGGAGGAGAGCAGGGTTTTCTCACAGCAAGCCATTAACACAGATTACACTGACTAGGCTCTAAAGACCACATCCAGACCTAATCTCGACTGACCTTCTCACACACATGCCCAAGTCAATCCTCAGGATCGGAGATTTCTCTCGTGCTGGTTGCTGAACAGGACCCCTGTGGGCTTAATCGCTCTCAGGATCAGACCAGCAAGGAGAACGTGCATGTGTGGTTGGTGATTAGTCATTCCTTGTGTTTACCATTTCCATGGGTGCTAAAAGCTCCTTAGGCCTAAATCTAATCCTGTGACCAGATCATGCTTTCTAAACAACTTCTCAGAAAGTCATCAGGTTGAGTTTTAACCTGAGATTCATGAACCTCCTACACTCACTATACCAATACAACCCCAGCTTCAGGTTTAGTGTTGTTTTCTTTTTTAAAAATGGTCCATCGACTTTAAGTGCTCACTCCTCTACAAAGAGAGACAGGGGCCTGTAGTGAAATGAATGATAAGTGCCAAACCAACACCCACACATTTATGGCAGCGAGCCAGACAGAGAGGACACATCCATACAAACAGGAGACAGAGGGTCCCCAGAAAAACATATGCTGTTCTCTGTTTCAGCTAATTTGACATGGCACAGTTGTTCGCTGTTATTTGATTTATGATTCTCTGAGACATCATTTCCACTACTATAATCATGACTGATATTCAACCCTGAAACTGTACATTATGTCTAAATAAATCTTCATTTATTTAAAAAGCAGAGTATCACACACAATTTGATTCAGTGCATCAAACGCAAACAAAAGCAGAATTTTTCAGGGCTGTACATCCATCCATTATTCTTTAAGAAATGTGTAACTACAAGAAATGTGTAAGTCTTAACTACAGGCTCAAGCTTTGGTCAGAATATATTTCAGAGCTATACTTCATTAATGATTAAAATACTGTAAATCTGTGTAAATTTATAAAATGTACAACACGATAAACATTACTCATTCAGGAACAAATCCAAATAATGTTACGTTACATTATCCAGCCTCTGTAAGAAACATGGAAAATCACACCTCTTGAAAAGTCATAAATCCTAAAGTAAATTATTCATACTGAGATGGCTAGAAAAATGAATTACATTATTAACTGTGAACCACTTATCAGCATTGAAGAGAATTAGTGTTGCCATTATTTAATACAAAGTATCAGTATGAGCTGATATTGCCCTAAATAGTGCTTAGCAATCAGACTGGACTATATGTACTTTCCATCAGTTATCTGGTGTACGTACAGTATTATTATAAATGCTGTCAATGCATGTGAGTGATGATTTCTTTATTTTTATGTAGAGTCATGTAAGTTAGGAAGATTACTTAACATTGTAAGTGCATAATTAACTATAACCAGATAAGGGCCAGTAAGAGATCCTTACAGAAATGCAGCTTTTATACAGTTCCTCCATTTCTTAAAGTAAAACAATGTCAGTATCAGATCAGTATCAGCCAATAATTAGAACTCTCACAGTGAAGATCAGTGCATCTATAGTGGTAATAAGTGTCTAGTAATATTGTATGTGTCTGCAGCTTAAGGCCTAGTCACGACATCTAAACATGGTATTAAAGATACCATGATATGTGTATTACTATATTGTATGCAAGAGGCTAAAATTAGCTACATTCAGGCATTAAATAACAACTCCACCAGAGCTCACATGTACAGTGGAATGTTTCTGTGTCTCCATGATAGAGACCGTCATCACTTGCTCACTTAATTGCCTTTTTCAGCTCACAGGCTTGTAAAAGAAACATGTTCTTTGTCAGAGTGTTTGGACAGCCACCCAGTCTCATTACTACCGGTACTCACCTCCCAGACTTGCCGGCACTCTCACTTACTCTGATTTCTCTCTTTCCCAGTCTCTCTCTATTTTGCTCTAGGTATAAACAATGAGCAAAATATTTTCTGTTTTTTAGATACAGCAAAGACGTGAGTTCTGTACATAGCCGTTGTGTGCCACTTAATAAAATTCTTTAAATACATTTACTTATCTTTAACACACCTCTACTTTTATTATTAAATTGCTTTCAATTAAATTCTTGATTTGATTTTTCTTTTCAAATTCTTTTCAAAGTCAAATGTTCACAAAATTTACACTCAGATTTACACTCCATCCCAAAAAAAACCATAACTTATACTTTACCCTCAAGCTGCAATATAGTTCTTCATGAACATTTCAAATGATCCCATGTCATTTAGCTATGCGTTGTTTTTAAGAGCCTCTTCTTGTTTCACTGGAATATTTTGACAGATGTTTGTGTAATACCAGCCAACAGACTTGATCTCACAATCAGCGTACCTAAATCGTGTTAAATTAATAATTCACAAATGTATATTTGAGGGTACATTTTTCCCCTAAAGTACTCCTTTCCCTAAATATGTTCATTTGAAATGTGCTTAATAGCAGCTCTGCACATTTAACAGGGGGCCATGCATACAGATGTCAAACAGATGCTAAACTTTAGTCCTGCGGTGTAGCTCCAGTTTATGAAACTACAATGAAACATTAGCTTCCATTAAAGCTTTATATTATTTTATGTCATGCCTAATCTGAGAGTACAGAAAACTCAGATATTCAGGCTTCGTCTCTCTGAGGACGTGTTTATATGTGAGCTCAACTGCTTCTGCAAGTGCCCACTAAAGCTACCTGATGAAGAGCCATGAAAAATACCTATGAGATGAAATTCCTCACATAACCTCTGATGATTTTCACAGATTTTGATGTTTATGGAAATATACAGAAACAGCAAGTAGATCTTTGAATTTTCATTGCATCGAAATGCCTGGAGATGTGTGTTTGTGTGTGCATGTGTGTGTAGTGTGCAGTAATGTGCACCATGGAGATGCTTCTTCTCTATTCATGAGAGGACTAAGGATAAGCTACAAGCTACAGCTCTGTGAATTTATTTACCAGGTATAGAGTGAACTCATCCATGAAATGACGAGTTGTCCAATGCCGAAACCACAGCACCACGATACGTCTTTGTGGTTTCGTTTATACTCTCAACTATTTCCTTTCCCCCACTTTAATCTTCTTCATTCATGGCCCCTCTGACCTCTTCCAAAGACTTAAGAGTAGTCTTAATGGACAGAGGTAAAGAAAATGCTTACAGGAAACAAACCTATCTCCCAGTTCAGCCAAACAAAACAACATGGAGATGTTTGAGGATAGCATTTATAGTCTGTGTGCTCTCAATTCAGAAAAAAACAAAGGCAGCTATGAAAGCCATTGCACTTTTTACGGCAATTCATGACCCTTTTATGTACATAGCTTATACCCAAAAAAGGACAACTGCAGGCTAACAGTTAAATGGATACAGCAGCCAGTCCCCATAAAATCTGAGCCAGGAAAGCACCACTAAAGTGATCTGAAGATTGGTGATGGACTAAGAGATCATAAACAGAGATCTACAGCATCAAATAACATAGGTTATTTATACCTAGGAGGTTTCACTACAAAAGAATAAGCACAGAGGTGCACACTGTCAAAAAAATAAATCAAAACCTTTACCACTGAATGGTACTGCACTGCCATTCATCTACACCCATTAAATGATCACCAGGCAACATTTCTGTATTAAGCCTCCTCTCTGTTTCCTAACAGCTGAAAGGGCTGGCAGAGGAAGCTGGAATCAGCCTGTCTTTGTCTCACTCAAAGAAGTTAAGAAGTTAATTACTGAGTCAAGAAGACGAACAGGAAGAGGAAAACACTCCAGTACAGATGACCCCCCCATTCATAACGCACTGCACAAGTCCTGATGAGATTGCTCTCTCTATTTTTAGCTTTATCTAATGCTGCACATCAGCATGCAGCCATTAGACTTGGTCGTTCACAGCTGAAAGTGGACAACCTTCAGAGAGTGCCGTTGTTTCTTTAGAACCACATGATTGCCACATGCAACAGTCAAATACATTACTTAACCAATTAACTTAACCAACTCCTTCTTTAACCTTTATAAGAAAATGGAGGAAATGTCAACCTCGGTGCACAGAAGTACCAGAAAAGCTGGTATACCAGTTAATACTTGGTTGGTCCCCCAACGGATCTTGGAGGGAACATTGCAGTCCTCACACTGATGTTTGTTGAGCCCCCAGCATTGACTTCCGATGTTACTTGTGTTCATGTTCACCCAGAGTCTTTTTACGGCCACACTGCTGTCGTAAGGTTGAGGTTTTGCTGGAATTCTTGTAGTCACAGTACACCTTGAAATGATCATACATAAAAATCCAAACTTTGCTTCTACCTTTGAAATGCTACGACCCATCTCACAAGCTCCATCTATTAAACCGTGTGGAAAATTGCAAAATCGTGATAACTTTCCATTCTCACAACGGAAACAGCTCTAGAAACTTCCATAGATATATATCGCTTTATATATGTGCTGGCGGATGCAACCAATGACGTGCATAGGTGCCGTTGCTATGTATTTTACATAGGCTTAGTGCATTTCAGCACATATTGAGTCAGTCGACATTATCTGCCCTCACAACTCCAATAACAACTTGAAAATTATTTTTAGGACATTAAAGCAATGGGAATTATAGCATTTTATTTTAGTTGACCAGCACAACAATGGGTCCAAGTAAGAATCAGGAAATTAAGCATATGAAGCAGTAAATAAAAAAGCTGAACTCAATAGACCACAATTAATCCAAATAATTCAGTGTGTCAAGCAAGAATATGAATACTGCAATGTAAGTAATGAAATTCTAATTTCCCATTATCCATCTATTAAGTGGTTTTCTTTGTGTGGCAGGTATTTAGAGACCATGGAGCTGCTGATAGAAACATCTGAGGCAACTGCAGCATGAATGGAATGAATGCTGTCTTTGGGCTAATAGAGACGTCTAGACAAACTCAATAAAGATGCTCAGATAGGGAGAGAATCCGTAGAACCCATCTCTATCTAGACCAGGCACATGGACAAGTGAAGACACACACACACACACACACACACACACACACACACACGCACACACATACACATCCACTTATGAATAGTAAAAGGGGGTTTCCTCCTATTTTTCTGTCCGCTTTTTGTTAAGAGATTTACTTATCAAGAGTACAGACAATGGACATTTAGTCACTGCGTCTGACAGGAACAATAGAGGAGGCTGCAAACGGCCTTGTAGCGCAAAAGAAAAAAAGTCACTTCACTCCACATTCGAATGAGTGAGGTTAGAAGGGTGAGCGCGGCCCTGAGTTATAATGGACTGAATTGAAATGGCAAAATTACATGAAGCGAGAAAAAGGCTCAGTGTGAAGAAAAAGAACAGACAGGGGGATGATTGCCTTTGCTTTTTCAACTGTGGATTGCTCTCATTTCATTGGCAGTGTTGTCTGGCCAGGCAAAAAAAACCTGTCCTCTAGACTGAATATTGAAAAATAAAAGAAACATATGTTCATGTGTCAGAGGCTTCTAAGCTCCATTTTTTTTATTGTAACTGTACAGTTATGTTCTGCTCTTTTTCAACCATGCCATATAATCCATCCAGTGTCATTCTGTTGTTCTGTCTAGTTGGCAACCATTTAGATGTCCTGTGTTTTTGTATTCTGTGTATTTACATTTTGTGTTATCCTGTATACCATTCTACCGTATACTGAAGGTGCCTTCACAGCAAAGCTTTTGGTGTGAATTCTAGTGCAGCTCACATTTGGTGTGAAAGCTATCCGATCCAAAACCACGAAGTAAACGCTATTGATGCATCATTTTGTTTGTTTAGCGGACAGCCACCTGGCAATTCACACTTGTTGCATCTAAAAGCTATTCAAAAAATAACTGCAGGTAGCCAGACTATTAGCCTACCTTCAGGGTAAGCAAAGCTGCAAATTCATATCACATTGCCACCTGTCTCAGCAAAAACCTCCTTATCCGAGCAGCTTGCATCACTCTCAGAAAGTGGGATGCATTTATGGCATAGTGAAAATGCAGAACACTGTTATATTGGTGCTGACACCATATTAACAAAAAAGATTAGTGAGAAAACAAATATAGCGTTGCTTCCATTCTGCTTCCTTTTTGTTGTCCCGATATTGGTAAATAAATGCTGCACGTTCCTTATGTGTTGAGGATGCAAACGGACCAGGGTTTGCCACCCAAAAATATAATGCGAAAGGAGACTAGCAGGGGAAGGAGGAGGGTGGAATAATCGCACTCGGGTGCAGATCAGAAAAAACAGCAGAGTCACCCTATGGTCCTGAAGGAGTTTGACTTCATTCCAATGTATATGTTATATATAAAAATAATAATAAAACCTCCAGGCCTCCCTGTCCGTGTCTGAAATTCACCAGTATACAAAGCTGAATGAAGCCAACTAGGATGACAATTCTTTTATCCACTGTATGAACAAAAGCACTAATATACATCATAAAGCATAAGAACACCATTAGCACACCACAGCAATTAAAACATGGAAGTGGTGCAGAATAACCTATCACATGTGTTAGTTAGTCTAAAGAGAGCAGCCTGAGCCAAGGCTAAATGTGCTTACGAATGAGAACTTATTACAGTATGTGACCATTACATTAATTTAATGGCTTTTCTACTGCTGGAGGTATCATTCAGTAGCGCAGTGTGGGAGTGAACAAGCCAAACATTACACCCACTCAGTACTCCAGGCAACAAGCTTCAGACAGTATAACCTTTCCAAAAGCAGTCTGGCTATCTGAATTTGGAATAAATAAAAATAGATTGTTTTACATTACATCAGTGTTTTGAATGACACAATGGAAGCTTAATGAAATGCACTGTCCAGGCATGGTTGACAGGTTTACCCAAGCATTACAAATACACACAGTGAATAAATGTGGGATTAGGGATGCGTAAGCATGTTCACGGTCCGTGCCTGAGGGCTTATTTGCAGGCTCAGGGGTCAAAGGTTAAAGGTTGGCTAATAGGGCAGCTTGTGAAGGTCTGCACGGCAGTGCTCCCCCAACAGAGACATGTCTTCAAGTGCAATGACCTCTGACATTTGCTCTTTCCTCTCTGCTCCTCCAACCACTGTGCACCAGTATACCCACACCATGTCAACAGCAGCCTTACTGCTCATTTAAGGGCTGATTAAGATACACATGAGATACACACAGACACACACACTGATTAACATCTCTGAGAGCTTAAACCCATTCTTTGAAACAACCATTAAATCTTGCCGAGTCACAAATATACACATATATTTCATTTAGGCAGTACGGTACATTTTTAATGAAATTCACTTAAGTTGCTTTTTAAAAGCACAATCAATCTTCATCGCTTTTGTTTATGTTGATCATCAGGGCTAAAGTATTTGCACATGCTGTTGCACTTCAAAACCTCAAACAATCCCTCTCCACCCAAACACAGTACAGGAACAGGAAGACTTCCTCTCTAAGCACTCTTTCTCATGCACTACAGGAAACAGAAGGCTCTGGCCTCAGACATTAAAAATGATCCATTCTTGGTTATGCTGTATAAGTATTCATGTTGTCTCTGACACATGTAACAGTGCAAAGAAACAATGTAAGTGTGAGTGTAATATAGTAGCTCAAGATTTTCCGACCATCTAGAGCTTTAGAAGACACAAACCAGCCACACACAGATGTGAGTGTGAATCCAGTGGCAAATCTGTAAAAAAGGGGAAAAAAGCATCCATGACAGTTTACTTTCACAGGGCTCTTTCAACATTAAAGTGGCATCTTGGTTAAAAGTGGCTCCAGGCTAAAGAGATTGTTGTCTTCTGTCAAGGTTAATAATTATTCCCCTTTCTAATTACCGGTAGCTGTCTAGAAAATACCAGACCATATGTAATGGTTTATGAAGAAAGACAGGTTATGTCTGTATCTTTGGCTGGGAATATAAAAAAAAGCCTTAGAGGAGCTGGAAAATATGGAGATAAATAAGGAGTCTTTTAGAAGTGATAATATACACTGAAAAAAGTACTCATTATTAATCATTATCTGTCAACATTATTAATCTGCCAAGCAAATATACTCATTTAAACTTTCTGAAAAACAAACAACACATTTTCACAGTATGTCTAATGATTCTCTGCATACAATGCAAGACAAAAACTTAGTCATGTGATCAAGTATATTGTCAAACACACACTGTTTAATATCACACTGTGCATCGTTGCATGTTACATGTTCTTCTCAGAGATCTGTGAATTTAACAACTGGTCAGTCGGTGATACAGGAGGAATTGGAGGGTGTTTCTGGTCCCACCTCTATTTAACTGACAATTTTTCCAATCATCATTAAAAGTATACAAAATATATAATATATACCGAAGTACCAGGAAAACGGGTACTGGAGCCTATGGAAAATACATAGTAACGTAACCTATGCACGTCATAGGTTGCATAGAACAGCACATATATAAAGTGATAGACATATATGGATGCTTCTAAAAATGTAAAAAATAATTTTATTTTTAATTTTTAATTTGTATTTGCTTACATCCATAGTATTGCAGATGTGGATAAATTTAAATTCATTAACAAATTTCTTTCTTTGTCTTAGCAGATTCAAATGCAATCAGACACATTCTTGCAGGGGGGATACTGAGAAAGTGCATGAAAAAAAATGCTCCATGTAATGAAGTCTACTAAAGGACGTTACATATGAAGAGAGGTGTTGACTTCCCCTCACACAGCAACTCGTACGAGTGTGATGGATGGAATGAGAGAGAAAAACAAAAGCGGCCTGACATTTTCGGAAGCACGCATTGTGCACAGGTCATAGAGAGCATCCTGGGAAGGAGGTCAACATTACAGAAATGATTAACTGCATTCCCTCAAAAGTTTCCTTTCCTAAACACATGCAGCAGGCCAGGCTCATTAGCGGGATTTAAGATACTGCCCAACGCCTATGTGTGTGTGTGTGTATGTGTGTGTGTGTGTGTGTGTGTGTGTGTGTGTGTGTGTGTATGTGTGTGTGTGTGTGTGTGTATGTGTGTGTGTGT
>JAOVVH010000002.1:14752349-14765933 GCA_028566435.1 Scorpiodoras heckelii
AGATAGATAGATAGATAGATAGATAGATAGATAGATAGATAGATAGATAGATAGATAGATAGATAGATAGATATAATCATGATACTAACAGATTCTTAATATAAACTGAATTGTCATGTGTGCAAAATCTGGTACAAAAATACTGCAAACTGAGTTCTAGCTGCAAAACTAAGCAAAGTTCACTCAGGAGGTAGAATAAGAAAACATCAAACAGTTTCTCATGTACACTGGTTTACTGCTCACCACTAACCAGAGCAGACAAGAGTATACGTTTTGCTCACTACACCATCCTCAATCACTATGACAGTTTATCATGTCACATTTTTTAACCAATGTACAGGTCTCATCCCATCAGCACACAGGAAGCTATAGCCTACAGTGAAGTGTGATGCTCCATAGCTTTTGGGTTCTCCTTTATCTTATCTGAAATCCAAACAAGCAGCACAGAGTACTGTCATGGGATCAAAGAAAAGTCACTTCAGTATAAAAAAGCTTTGAAACTTTTCCATTCCTTGTAAAAACAAAATCAGAATTAGGACGGCGCACTACAGCTCTCACACAACATGTAGAACAGGAGTGCGTGTCTCGCCTTTTGCACCTTTCCAATGTGGCTATATCTGAAAGCTTTCTGCTCTCAAGATAATGTAGAAATGTGAAAAGGGGGGATATTTTTAACTGCTAGTGGTCTTAAGGTCTGTGAAAAGTACAACGCCTGTCACAGAGTGAAATAAACACCTTTAGGTTTCATTTGCTGAATAAATACATGAACAGAGTGAAACACAGTATTTTTCCACAAGAAATAAGACTAATCATCTCTCTGTCAGAGAAAATAACATAAATGGAAAACAGCTGTATATAAAATGCAGAATATGATTTTTCTCAGTCACCCTTTTGCCTAGACAGAGAGATTCACACATTAGCATGCATGTATACACACACACACACACACAAACACAGACACACACAGAGAGAGAGAGACATGCCACACACATGAAGGGAGACCCTGAAGCGTGAAATGAGCCTGGGCATGAACTTCAACTAGAATTTTCATGCTCAGATTTACAGGACCCACATAGGCGTGTGAGCGTCAAAGAACGGTAGATAAATAAGGGCATACCAAAGATGCATCACGCAAGGCACATACACACACAAACAGTGTATTTACACTCACTAGCCTAGCATCACTGCATTTCCTATCAATGTTCTGAACATTACGGTCCTGGTGATGCATTGCCTGACAATTATTCTTGAGTAAATGATGAGCTATTGATAACTATTACTTGTATCAAGTATCTTGAGGCAGGAAAAACCTTCAGCCTATACAAAGCACTGGAGTTGGAGTTGAGAAGCCCTGGTTTAGCAGGAGAAAGGTATATTGTGGCTAACTGGGTATAAATGAGATCCATAGGCAGAAACATGAGCAGCTCTTTCTTTGTTCACTGAAGCTGCAGCAGTTTTAGTTTGTTGAATTTGAACTGATCTTGGCAGCTTTAGACAATGTGGCTGTATGTCATTTTGCTCATATTCATATGGGTGGCTGAGAGATTTGGAGCTCATCTGGTTCAAATAAACTTGATCAATGTGTAACAGGCAGGAAAAAAACACCTAGTGCATCATGCTGCTACAGCTGGTCATACTGCTTTAGGATGGTCCGTTCCAGCTTTCAAAGAGCGTTTGCTTTGGCAAGCCAGTGCCTCTTTCATGCCAGTCGCACACAATCAGGGAGCCAGTGTATTAATGGAAGGGTTTTAGAGTTCTAATGTGAAGCAGCCAAGAGACATCAGCTTTAGTCTGGCTTTAGTTTTTTTATGATGTATTTTCTAACTGGCCCATCATCTCTCTCTACATTTTCACAGGTCAAATTTGAAGATTTAATTGTTATTGGGAAGCAGGGTGTATTCACAACTTTCATAAGACACATTTACATCTGAGGGGTATGTTCAGAATGTTTTTTATATTTTACAAATACAGATAAAGGCTTATTTTCTAAGGGAGTTTTTCCTTGCCACCGTCGCCATCGGCTTGCTCATCTGGGATAACAGTAAGGGATAAATCCTATAAATTATGTTTTAATTTTTTTGTCTTTGTAAAGCTGCTTTGGGACAATGTCCATAAAAGTGCTTTAGAAATAAATCTGAATTGAATTGAATTGAATTTTCATTTGCCTTTAACTGGGAAATAGGCTTTGATAGGTAAAATATTGAACACAGATATAGCAGCAACATTTTGTTGAAATCATGTAGAAACTACAGAACATTAAAATAACACTTTCTTGCTTTGTATTCTGATCCATTTCTTCAGCTGGAGTTGAGAAATTACACAATTGTACGATTATATGACAATATATGATTGATATTAATTCCTAAAACATGGGAACCTCTTCTTGGAAACACATTACAAGCTAAGCTTTTTTTCATTATATACCTAACAATTAGGGCTAAATTAGTCTTTATCAAAACCCACTCATAAAGAGCTACCTTCCTGCTGAGACTAGCTGTAAGACTAGATTAGATTAGTAATAGAGCTCAACTAAACCTGTGGAGATGATGATTAGTACAGGTCTGGGAGATATTCAACTTATGTTTCCACAAATGCTCATTACCTTTCAGGGCTATGCTTGCAGTATACTGTGCCTGGCCATCTAAAATGTCCGTAAGTCTGAATGTTTCAAAAAAAAAAAAAACCAGACAAGCAGACTGCCAGACGTCTGAGAACCTAAGCTTTTTGGAGCCAGTTGGAGACGACCCACACTGTCCTGCTCTTTTGTTTTATCTAGTCTGCAATCAGGCTGCTCTGATAACAGACAGGACTAGACATGGAGAAAGGAATGGATATTATACTGGCTGAAGCATTTCGAAATGCGTTCTTTTGTTCTTAATATGAAATGAATCATCTGCCACGTATTGCTACCCACTACCATCAATGCACATACATATACTCTAGCATACAGAAACATGTACAAATGCAAAGCCTCTCTTGAAACTGTTTCTTCTGTCACAACCTCCAGGACAGACCTGTTTCCTCTTGTTATTACCAATAAGCAACAAAAAGTAAGAAAGTAAAAATCTGCCTTTTTTCCCTTTCCACACCTGTCTTTGCTTACTGTCATCTCTCTGTTTCTCAAACTCTACATATCACCTGGCCCATCCTTTCATCTGATCTTTTTAGTGCATCTTTTATTTCTGTGCTTTCCTTTTCTGCCTTCCCTTCCTCTCTTTCATTTGTCAGTCATCTCCCACACACTCCCTCTCAGTTATGACTGATGCCTGTTGCTCCACTCTGCCATCTGACTTCCGATTATCATTCTATTGCTCCACTCTGTCGTCTGACATACTGCTTATATAAATGTAATACCTTTTCAAGCACATACACATCAAGGCTGTGTGGCCTATACAGAGTGTACAGCCCTTCTGTGGGGCCTGAACTTTACAGATATGTATAGTATATAGATATATACACTAAAGTACCAGAAAACTACTTAGCAAAATCCACAGCAACGCAACCTATGCACATCATTGGCTGCATCCGCCAGTGCATATATAAAGCAACAGCCATCTATGGAAGTTTCCAGAGTTGTTTCTACCATGAGAATTTATCACAGTTTTGCGATTTTCAACGTGGTTTAATAGTTTAGGCATTTCAGAGATAGAAGCAGAGTTTGGATTTTCACGTATGAGCATTTCAAGGGTGTACCATGGTTACAAGAATTCTGGCAAAACCCCGAACTACCAACAGCAGAGTGGCCATAAAAAGACTCTGGGTGAACGTGACCAGTGTCAGCTGGCAAGAATCGTTTTACGTGATAAGCGTGCCACACTGCCTCAAATAACATCGGAATTCAATGCTGGGGCCTCAACAAACATCACCGTGAGGACTGTGCAACGTTCCCTCCAAGATCCCGTGGTGGACCTACCAAGTATTAACTGGTATGTCAGTTTTTCTGGTACGTCATTGTATACAGTTATCATGCTACTGTTGCATTAATGAACTCTAAGGTCTAATTTATCAAATTTCTGTACAGTTAAAAGCAAATTCCATATCACTATATTCATGTGTATGGACGGGCGGCACGGTGGTGTAGTGGTTAGCACTGTCACCTCACAGCAAGACGATCCATAATCTAAAGAATATGCAAAAAATATCAACTGGCACAGAAATGCAATGCACAAACTCAGTTAAGTGTAAGGACCAAAAATACTGCTATTGATACTGATATTGCTTGTGTTCCAAAGTATAAGAATATTTGGACATGAGACTGCTGTGCTAGTTTAACTCTTCCTAATTGTGATGAGCAAAGGTGAATAAAGCACAGAAGAGTTACTAAAGATGAGTGTGCGAATGAATGAATGAATGAATGAATGAATGAATGAATGAATGAATGAATGAATGAATGAAGGAAGGAAGGAAGGAAGGATTTGGAATTTTATTATGGGGACCCCACCAATTTCTAAAATGTCTGTAGGAACTTAGTACATAATTCCATATTTTCATTAAAGATCATTCTACATGTCTTTAAAGTCCATGCTGATAGATGCAGTCTACACATTTGTGAGCATACAAATTCCAAATTAAAACATTTATAAACAACATTGGTGAACATTTGCAGCTCCACATATGCATTGTGTGTGCACACCTTTACACACATGGGATCACCTGACACCTGTTCTTCTGTGGGTTAGTCCACTGAAACCCTAGATCACATTAAAGAGTGCACAAACTGACAGGGGAGTCAAAGGCCAATCAATAAATAGATAGTAAAGTAACCCCCAGGCAACTAGTCTCTCTCTCTCTTTCTCCCTCTCTCACACTCTTTCATTCTGTTGCAGGGGCTATAACCAGCAGGAAAGTTACCAAAACCTTTTTTTCAGCCCACATAAAGAGAGTTTATAAGAAAGAGTTGTTTCCTCTCACTGATAGTATAAACTCATTTCTGAACACATTTAGAAAAGCCTAATGCATCATATATATCACACTACCATATATATCCTGTATGCTTGACATTACCACAATGAATAAGATCTTTCTGTCTTTTACTGTAATATACTCTAACAGCACTCAGCATCAGCACATAGACAGATGTTAAACATATTCTAATTACATTGTTTAAATTCTCTTCACAGCTGTTAATTGTGCCTTCCTGCCAAGGGAATAAATCTCTGAAAGAATCATTCAAAAGCCTCTAGTGGCTGAGACATGTAACTTCACATGGCACACATACAATATATCTGAACCCAAGATCTGAACCCATTTTCAGAGACGCATTGAGACTCATAGAGCCTGTCAATCAACAATCCAGGACCAAACAGCTAAAATCACACGTCAGTCACTGCATTAATCACTGCAAGTGTTTCACTATTCTGTCAAGACATCTGTGTGCCAAGCAGTTTATGCTCATCTTAACATCATGAGAAAAATATGAAAATATATACTTTTTTTAAACTATAAAATTTTACCTTCAAAAAATAGTCAACTGAGTTGTCTAAGATGGTATTTTAAAAAGGAGGGAACATAAAACAATTTAGCTTATCAGCTAAATACACAGCTTACCTTTGAACAGCTCCCAGTTCAAACGTGCTTAATGTGCATCCATTACCATGGGCTATGCGAGCAAATCAGAGTGTGTAGGAGTTTCATCAATCCCCTATTGTTTCCTGTGCTTAAACACTATGGTCTTTAACCTGTGGTCTGCAGTGATGAAGGATTTAAATAGTTACAACCAGTTACACCAAAGGTGAGAGCTGAATGCAAAAGGCTTCATCTCCAGAGTAGTGCTCTTAACCTGCTCTCATTTATTTCACCCTGACAGACACTCACATGTGTGTCCAGTGCTACCAGGCATTCAATCTCTTCCGTTCCGCTCTTCCACCTTTTGAGTTCAGCTGGATTTCAGCATGTCCGCTCACTGTTTCACCCGAAAGGTACATTTCACACCAAATAACCGGAAGGGCACATGTCAAATATCTGTCACTGTGGAATGAATGTTAGCAACTTGATTGACGGTACAGGGAACTGAGACTATTCCTGTGAATTTAAGGGATATTTCCGGAGGTGCTCTTGTAAAATGTGCACGCATGTCACATCCCTTTTAAGAGAAGTGATTCCTGAGCGCTGCAGAAATGGCACAGCCTTCAAAAAATCAAAAGAGAGCCGATGAAAATAATATCTCATAAATCATACGTGACAATTCTCTCAGCAAACAACACACATACTCAAAAGCTGCTTTGCAAGCTCTGTTAGTGCCAAGTGCCAAACAGCGTGAAAGCAAGGAAAGAACCAAATGTGAAACCATTAGGGTAAAGTGAGTGATTTATAGCAGGTGCGCAGGCATGTGTAGGGCAACCCTTGCCTGCAGGGATCAGGGTGAAGGATGGGCCAAGCCTGCCGAACCAGGACTTCCAGTAAGCGCTTACCTTTCCCTTCAACTGGCCTGCCTTCCCATGAGAAAAGCGAAGGTAATGAAGAAAGAATTGTCAGACTCATCAAAATGGCAAGTTAGCTATTTCCCTCCAGCATATATTCATAACAAGACTAATACAGGTTCACATGAGGAGCTTTATCATATTTCTCAAAAACTAATTACAGTTTTGCGGAGGAAAGAAGGGGATAAAATGACTGTGCATTTATTCTGATCTACATATTGAATTATCCATACTAGGTCAGATAATCTTTTCCTGATATTTAATCCCACACCAACCAAACCCCCTGCACTTTCAACTTTAGAAACTCTCTTTATTTCCCTTTCTTTCTCATTCACCTTCTCATTCTCTTACACATACAATCGTGCTTCTACTCGAATCAGCCTTTCATAATGAAAGACTCGTTTTCCCAATCCATCCACACAACAAGGTTCAGAGGCACCAGTTACAGCCAAGGCAAGTAGGTTCATGTCATCCACTGTATCGGGTGACACATTTAACCAGAAAATGACCAAGGGCTACAGGTGCATTTGACCTGAAAGAATTTAAAATGTCTTACAGATCACAACATAGGGCTTGTAGACCCTTGGAGATCTAGTGACCAATTGTAATAGATGACAGCCACTTCAGTCCCACTAAGCAGACAATACAGATGAAAAATTATGCACCTCCAAGCAACAATTCATCTTATTAAATTTGATACCAGGGGTCCAGCCACAATGGAAGGGGGTAAAGATTCTATCCCATATAGTAGGGTTGAACTAGCCCAGGTGTTCAGTCTCCTCAGTCTTGTTGAAAGATCTCATAATTGTAGTGCACAATGCAACTGGAATCCAAGGCTGGATTTGTAGAGTTCTCAGGTTCAGTCTTACTAGTTAATCCCTATTTACAACACTATAATTTCAGCATAACTTCAACAATCCGTTTCACCCCTTTGGAAGTCAAATCAACTATGCTAAAACAGTTAAGGGTTATGTGCTCAGGATTCTGTGACAAGTTAAGTACCAAGTCATTTTCTGTCAATGAATTCTTTGCGCATTGTGCTATCTTAAGCATCCAGACATTTCATCGTGTCTCAGTCCATTGTTAAGGCATTAAGTGCCCTGACATTGAAGCAAATGAACTACTGAGCTGCAAGCTGCAGCACTATGTGAGAAGAAGTGCCCGTTTCTTAAGCAAAGGAATCACTGACAATAAATAATAAAACAAAGGATGCGGAGAACCCTGGGCAAGCCCTGTGGAAAAATGCATGTCCATGAAAAGCTGTGGTGCATGAAGAAAGACTAATTGCCACCTGCTAACACACACTGCAGAAGAATATAAAGAAGCAGCTTGTCGCCAGAGCATCAGTGCTGACCAAGCGTTTCCTGGACCTAGCATGACTATCAAATCTCTGTACACAATGTCTCTGAAAATCAGCCTTGGGATCAGCTTATGAACCCAGTGCTGTACATGCAACACTGAGTTTGTCTTTTAACAGTCAGTACAGCACAATTTCAATGTAGAATGCCTTCTATCAGATTGGTGTGTCAGCAGTATGTGTTGTTTTCTGTGGTGCTAATCTGAAACTGCTCACAGAACTGATGCTAGTAGGTTTAAAAAAGGAAGAGAGGCCCCTCAAAGGGTTTTAGAGAATTCACTGTCCACTTTGTGTGTGCATGGCTAACTAAATATGTAAAAAAAATTATGTTAATTTTAGGCCCTTAACCACTGAGGTTTCTGGCAAAATCCAAATACACCACAGAATGATAATTAAAGCCAAAAGCACTCCATGGGACCACTACAGTCAGGCCAGATCATTAAACCAAACTAAGCTTCACTGTATATACATGGGTTATACTGATGCATTTTTGTTATAGATTTCAGGCCAGATTTTAGGTTTATAATATTATGTGTATTATGTGAAACTAAAAAAACAACATATGAATGCCAACAGTTGACATTAAAAACTCTGCATGCGGTCTCATATGCAAACAGGCATCAAAACAAGGCAGAATGAAATCTGAGCAGCAATTTCTTGCAGCCTAATAAACAGTAAAACAATCCTTGGAAACTCATATCAGCCATGTGTTGGAGTTCAGGTCAGGTAAGCCCACTGCATCCCATGTGGACAATGCATCCTTTCTGCTCTTCAGCTGAGGAAACTGATCCCCCTCCCTAAAAAGCAGCCTCCCATGGCGGTTGCGCCCATGGCCTCATTAAACCATCAGCACAGACTCTGATAAAGTAATAATCCTCTGCTGTAACCTCTTTCCTCCATCTCCAAACCTGGTGCAGACCACACAGGACCAGTGATTTGCATGGCCAGACAGTCCAGTATGCTTTAAGTTCCCGTGCTTAACCAGTTCCAGGAGCCCAGTGATAGAGGAAAACACAAGATAAGGAAGGACAAAAGGGGAGAGGGTTTGTGTGCAGATATAACCAAGCACTGAGTCCTGTTTATCCAAGTAAAAGGATTGGGTGTTGGATGGTATAGGCTACCACACATGCACAAACACACATACACATACAAAGCCTCCTCTGTCCTATCTGTTAACCTGGAGAAAGGGTGGGGGTCAAATAAAGCTGGAGGGAGTGAAATCCTACCTAAGTATGAGATCTTCTTTTGAAAGCACCACCACTAAATAGAGATGGACAGGGGAACCTGAGGCTAGCCTCGGCAGTAAGTCAGACAACAATAAAGAGTTGCAAGCCTATATTTAACAGTGGTGGGAATTTGGTGTGGGGTATACAGGAACACTTTGAATGCATGGTGAAGGTCAACTGGGTGTCTGTTTCCTCCACAGACTCCACAACAAATACTCTCCACTATTCCCCCACAACCCCCCAAGCCTGAGGTCTACGGACAAGGAGTGAGATAAGCATTGTTTTCCCAAAACAATGGGCCACTTCCAAACCATGCTCGACTGCAAAGACCCCTAGCCAGTGGCACTCTCGAGTTAAGCGTGTGAACGTGGGACAGAAAAGTCTTGCATGTCCAAGACTATAGAAACCCAGCAATCAGCAAAGGTCACATTTGCTTTGAATGAATTACTAAACGGTCCTTATTAAAAGTTTGTGCAGCTTATTTTAATAATGGATATACTGTTAAGGGTAACTTAAATATAATAGTGTATAAACATAAAAACTTAGTCTTACTAGTTATCACGCTCTTCAAGTTAAATGATGTAGGTAGACTACTGCATACTGTGATCACAGGAGCGTTTTTTCCTGTTTATACAGACTGCTACTAATCATGACCATGAGGGGGAATTCACATTTGGCCTTGGCAAGCGATGAAGGATTTCAATCATCACCACTAATTGAGTCTCGTATAATTCAAGTTCTCCCACTGCAGCTTGATGCTCACTAGTCTTACCTAGAGCCAAAAAGCATGCTGAAATCTATAGGATAAAGGGAACTGTGTTTGTTTTAGATGCTGATAGAATGACATATGTAGTCTGGAGCATAATAAAGTCATTCTGTTTAGTTTCGTTTCATTTTAAAACTCTAAACAAGAGAGCACCCTTGTGTGACATGAAGGCTTTAAAATACATAAATGTGCTCTACACAGATAATAAACTGTTACCCTTTCCATACTCAGCAATCACTGGAAATCATTTGATGTCACAGAACAAGCTCTGATTAACGCAGAACAGTTCATAGGAATAATAACTTGCACTGTTTGAAACAGATAACAGAACAGTAAAAAGCAATGACCTTGTCCTTGAAGAATTGCTGATGATTCTGTGGTGCTAGAGATCATGAATTACTAGTATCGAAGCTGTTACTGTTAAGTTTGTATGATATTATTTTATTTGTTACAATCCTAACTGACTGCTAACTTGAGCTAGAAGTGTTTAATCAAAATCTCAGCAACCAAAAACAACCATGAATAACGTCAACTTGAGTCTAACTGAAACAGAACTTGGGAAACCCGCTGCTGATATGACAATAGAAGGTTTCACAACAACTTTTTTTTAACACAACTTGTTCGAGCCTGAAAAGCTCCATCCTGACCTTCTGTCCTGTTGCCTTCCCAAAACATGCCCCTAGTTTGATGCCCTCTGATGCCCCAGTTCTCCAGACCATGAAACTAGCCAGGGTGTATGTTACAGGTGTTAACGGTTTGTTCAGAAACATCTCTCAGAACGTCTGTCACACTGACCTGCAGTGATGTTGGCTCGGTCAGGGCAAGTGCTTGCCTCTTGAGCTCCGCCACAATCACCTGACATTGCTTGCACAAGTCTGTAGCTTGAGTGACGTCGTCCCGATCCGTCTCGGTGATGCTGACTGAGCGCGCGCCCTCGGGCTGGGGTCTGCTCCCACAGCGTCTGTGTCGCGGACTGGGCTCGGAGGAAGAGCAGAAAGACGACTCTGCACTGGAGCCGCCATCAACCTTGGAAAGAACACATCAGAAAAGAGTTCAGAAGAAACTCGTTCAGAGCATGGTGAGAGCACCTTTAGGATCGCAAAAGAAAGGCACAGCAATTGTCTGTTTTGGAAAAAAGTTTGTATTGCGATTGCAATTCTTCAGAACAAAAAAAAAATATTACAGGGCTTCCCAACGTAAAAAAAAAAATACAACGCACCCTGAAAAGCCCAGTCCTCAGTACTCATAGTGTAACTTACTGCGGTGCGCTTGTTGCTCTGTCCGTCAGCAGGGCTCTCAGCTCGAGTCATCTTCATCAAAACTTCGCAAAAAGTTCAACAAGCAGTTTTGTTTTTCCGAGTAATTCGGCGTTATTTGCGCTGGTTAGCAACGCGGCAGCTTAAAAGTTAAACGCAGTGAAAGAAGCATGTTTAAATGGCCAAGGAAAAGTTGCGCGCTTTTGCGTGCCCATGCCGGAGCGCAGCTGCAGTTCGGCACCGTAAGCGCCCGAGGGGGCGTGGCTGTACACGCGTGCGCGCGCTCTGGCTACCTCCAAAACTACTCGACAGTACGCAAGTATAGGAGGAGAAATAACCTGCTTTTCCCCCAGCGTACTAACCTACATGCATCACAAGTGTGACGGAGTGATGAATCAACCTAAACAGTACGCCATAATAAGGATTTACTTTTAGCTAATACATACTACAGTAGCTCTATTATTTTAATTGGACAGTTCTGGTTTTCTCCGATATTCACCTTTTCCTCCCTTTTAATGTGTTTTTATGGACTGCCCTACATTAAATTGTAAGTGGACCCGTGTTTTACAAGAATGATGTCATCTTGTTCGTGCTGTGTAAATGTCACCCGTGTTGCTGCTGCTGTTTCTGAGGCGCATGTGGTAGCAGATGGTTTCTTCTCTATTACTCTGGCGCCATCATCTGGTCGTTTCTGCAATTACCCCAAAACTTGCCCCCCCCCCGAGTGAAATAAAACTATGACCATTTTAGATATTTAATTATTTATATCTAAATATGTGATGTTGATGATGTAAGCACCGTGGTCACATGATTTGATGTCACAGCCCAAATGGTTATCTTTTTCCCTCCACCCCAACTGTCCCACTTCTTTGTCTGTCCATTAGTCACAGACTGTGTGCGCTATCAATAGGCAATGATCTGTTGAACACAAGGCTGCCGAGGCGCACAATCCAAAGGTGTAATTCACAAATTCAGCATCGCAACTGACACATGCTGCACATATTCCTGATCATTATTTCATTCACACAATATTCAAATGAATCATCATACGAGTAAAAAAAAGCACTGTTTGGAATAGACTTCAGGTATGATGTGCATTATTGTATTTTGTAAATGTTAAAGATTTAAAGATGATGATGATTAAAAAATGTCAAAGATAAGGATTTGCTCTAGTGACAGTACACCAGGTGATGGTGTAGCCTACTTTGCAATCAGTTGCATCAAATCTATTGCGTCTATTGTTTAAAACAATTAAGCACATGCAACTTTTGCGTTAACACTCATACTGGTTCTGGTAAATGACCACGGAGACAAATACATGCCTACATTCGTGTTGATTTGAGCTTACATGCTGTTTTGAATATCCTTTGCACTGTTATATAGACGAATCTATATCTAGAGCATCCTATCATCCAGAGCAGTCTATATCCTCTTCAAGATGCCATATAGGCTCTTCTCTATATCCTCTACATGTTGCTATAGAATATTATACAGTATATAGTGTCTGCACTATAGGTGATGCCTTTTGCACGTTAGTCTTTCCTCCTACTACATCCTACCACACTCATAACCACGTGAAAGATTTTGGTGTGAAAGAAAGAAAGTCTGGTGTGTTGTCTTCTTCTGACTTCTCTCCCACAGACTGCATCATTACCATTGTAGAACTTGTTGCCCGAAACCCTGAAAGGATTTTCTTGAGAAATTTTCAACCATGCACTGGTTTCTGATGGAAGTCAGCAAGTAAAACATGAGATGGTGAGTGATGGAGAAAGAGAGCTGTTCTCGGTGCTGACCCTCGTGGCCACTCCCGCTTAAGCGCACACTGAAGAGGCGACTAACTTATAGAGTGGCTGCGATGATGCACTTACCTTGGCTTTCCGTCTTAAAAGATGACTCGTAAATCCAAATATTATGTCTGAGTCCACGAAAAAGGTTCCCAAGTCAATGAGGCTGGGATTCGGTTTGTCCGATCCTGACGCGTCCTCGGACTTTTGTACATCCATCTTATGAGCCTGTAGTGGACAAGGATCCCTTAGTCTTATGGCAAATGTGGAAATGTGGTACGCGCTGTGATCCACTGAGTCATTTTACTTTTCACCTGTATGACGGGTTTTTGTTTTTTATCCAAAGATTACTTGTGCCTCACATCCATCTGTAAGTCACGCAAAGCGTTCCGTTTATCCTCAGTGCTTTCTCAGTGATCTTTCTTGTTTGATATACATCATCCCAATGTTGAGATATGTCCAACAAACCAACAATCCCATAAGAAATCCGCCCACAATCCATGCGCTATGAGCAAACATCCTTGTGAGGCACTTTCCTGGATTCTTCATGCATCCAGTGCGCATCCACGCTGCAGCTCTGCGAGTGTGCGAGTGGATCCAGCAACAGTGATGAGGAGGACCACCTTCAGCAACTCCACCTCTCTTTCCTTCTCTCTCTCTCTCTCTCTCTCTCTCTCTCTCTCTCTCTCTCTCTGTCTGTCTCTCTGTGTTCCTCTCTTTCAGTCTCTTTCCACTTGTTTCTTTCCCGCCTTTATTTTTTCAGTATGACTGTTGCT
>JAOVVH010000002.1:14783089-14800912 GCA_028566435.1 Scorpiodoras heckelii
CCTGTCTCTGCTTCAACCGTTTCTAAAATAATGAGTTTACCCTGTACTGACTCGATTGCATACATCAAACTGCTTACAAAATTGAATTTTTTTTAACCATCATGACTTTGACCAAATCCACAACAGCATGGGGAAATCTAAAAATACATCTTAATATTAGTGTGCATTAGGTATACGGATCAAAATAAATGAAATTTGTGCAGACCTTCTAATTATTAGATACCTAATGAAATGCATAATGAGATACATTTGAATAAATTAACTAGAGCACTTCATCAGGCATACAAACTTCTGAGGCTCTTTACTAATACAGATACCTGCTGACTTAGACACATTTGCTGAACTATTTAGCCCATGTAGATTTGTGTTTCCAGGAGAAGACTTTGTTTTATGGCATATTATTATTTACTGTCAGAAATTTCTTTTGACCACACAAAGGACTAATATACACGCGGGTGAAAATGAAAGGGTAAAACTGGTGTTTCTCATTCTGTAGGAGGATTTTGCTAGCATGGATTTGGATCCACTTGTCTCCCTTAAAGGGAAGCATCACTGCAAATCAATACAACGTTCTGTGATTCTGACTGATCACCAATATCCTATGATGAAGCATTTCTCCCCTCATAGTGATGAAGCCTTCCCCTTCCAGGGCCCCAGAGTTCACTGAATAGTCTAATGAGTTGATATGAAAATTATGTAAATCATATACAACGGCCTTCACAGTCACCAGATCTCAACATAATTGTACACCAACAGCAGATCTGACAGACGTGTTAGACACTGCTCTCCACCACCATCAAAACACCAACTTGGAATATCTTTCAGAAGAACAATACTCATCGTTCCAGTATATCTGCACAGATTTCTAGTGTAATTAATGGTAACAGGTTCATTTCTGCCAAGGTGCAATGAAGTTGTTCTGGTGGCTCATGGTAGACCAACATCAATCTGTTTTTTCACTTTTCTATGCATGCAACAACAAACTGGATTTTCTTACAAAGCATTCAGACATTTCAGTTCAGCCCTGAGGCAACATTCAAATAGCCACTCATAGCCTTGATCACTTATTCTGAAAAACACAGCACTGAAGTCAATTGCATAAGTGCGGCTGTATGGAGAGCAAGGTTATCAGTGACAGGTCTATTCAAACATGGGTTGGATGCCATCTCATCAGTGCATTAGAAGTCTTATCTCAAAATGACCTCTAGCTAGACAAGAGAAAAACATGTTTGGTTTCCTCTCTTCTGTTTAATCAAGGGCGGCATGATAGCAGTGTTTTCTCGGAAAGATAACACGGCTGGTACGATACTTCTTGACATAAACTTACTCACATATCCACTACTGTAATTTCAACTACATAGATGTTACTTCACCATATTATCTGTGGTGGGTATGTAAAACGGAAATATTTTGGGTGCAAGCATAAAGTCCGGAAAAGATAATGTACCGGTATGTTCAAAATAAACCGATATCAAATACAAACGCAGCACATTTAGTGCACACCACTGCTATAAACTCGGGTTTAAATGCACTTTTCGATCTACGTGGCACTTTGTAGAAGTGTCACCTTTGCATGTGTGTGTGTGTGTGTGTGTGTGTGTGTGTTCGTGGGTCTGAAACAGGTGTGAAAACTGGTCTATAAACAGGTCTCGGGAGATGCGTGAAGACATAAGAATGCTAAGAGGAAATGGTGACAGGGCAGAGCCATTCCATTGCAGACTGCAGTCTGAATGACTATTGTATCTGACATTCTTGAAACACCTTGATGAAACTCCATAAAGTGCAGATAAGCTCAGCTCAGAGACTGAGTTCAGAGATGAGCTCTTTGATACCAGGATAGAGAGTCTGGAGAAAGCCTTACCATCTCTTTAATTGCCTCTATAGCCTCGATATCGCCGATCTTAGCAGCAGCGCAGGCTAATGTAGGGATCATGGCATCACGGATAGCTTCCAGCTCCTGAAGATAGCAATGATTATAACAGTCAAAACTTGCATAGTCATTTATCAGGGCAAAACTAGAGAACACAATCCTGAGGCACTGAATGCAAAGCTCAAACTTCCCAAGAATGAAATGCAAATTGAATCAAACAGGTCTGGGTGCCACACCTCTTTGCAGCTGATGCTGAGGGATTTGGCAATGACTTGAATGAAGCGACTGTCACTGAGCGTCAGCTTGGCCCCCTCCAGGTGAGCGATCATCTCACCACGCAGATTTCGGCTTAACATCTGTACACCAAAAAAGCTCTGATGTAATCAATGCCACATAAATGACTATAAAAGCATCCAGACAAGCACTTTCTGCCAGTCCACCTCTCACACACCTATGACTTTAATGAAATTAAAGAAGCCATAATTGACTTACGAGTTAATTAAGAGTTGGAATAAAACGGGCATGGTTTCCCTGAGGACTGTGCCTTAAGAGTGATCTAACTCGTGAAGGTTTTTTATTATACATCTACATATCAGGCTACGATGTAAAGTCCAGAATACCTTCTTTTTCTCTTCTGTGATGAGGTCTTTCTTGGCCAGCACATAGGAGAGTTTAGACAGAGCAGCTTCTGGAGTCATATCACACCCAGGTACCAATCCAGCGTCACTCAGGGCCTGAGAAATGGCATAATGGAATTATAGACCAATTAAGACAAAAAATATTTCAGTCAAATACTATTAAGCAGCCGAGCTGGTTATAGGATGGTTTAGCTGCTTTAGGGCCTCATTAAAAGAGCTTAAAGTCGTCAGTTCGATTTAAACAGTGTTAGTTTGTTGTGGAGGACTTACGCTTAAAGAGAGTCACATTAATAACTTAGGCAATTTAATAACTTAGGCACATTAATAAAAGATAAGTAGCAAAGATAAATATTCCTCCTGTACATCGGCCTACTAGTAGAGTGCATGAACAAATGTACAAAACTGTCAGGTTCATTATATTTGACTTACTCATTAGTTCACACATCTGAGAGCGAGCATTAATGTTGCTGTTGTTTTCTTGGTTCATTTGGACATTTTATTTGGATGTTTATTAGCTGAAAACTAATATTTAAATAAACAGGCCCTTCCCTTTGGTGTTTCCTCCGAAACCAAAAACAAATGGCTAATCTGTAACACCTAAAAGCTAATGCAAGACACCAAAATGATTAATATAATATAATATAATATAATATAATATAATATAATATAATATAATATAATATAATAGAATAGAATAGAATAGAATAGAATAGAATAGAATAGAATAGAATGTATTGTATTGTATTGTATTGTCCTAATTTGTTTTGATGCTTGTGATATGAACCACATCATATTTTTTTCTCCTCTATGCAGAAGATTAGGCGCAACAAATACTAGAGTTTCTCCTCCAAGCACATATTTTATTGAAGCTGCCTGAGGAGCACTTCACCAAATATTACACATGTTCACCCTTCTCCTTCCAATCACTGACTCTACCTTTAAACAATCGCTAACATGCCCACAGAATCACATGCACCCATATACACACCCTGCCAGTGGCGTATGATGTGGTGACGGAGCCTCTGAGGCACTGGCTACAGTTGACCATGATAACTCCTCTTTCTGTAGCTTTGCGGAACTCTTCCAGCAGGTCCGCTCGGTTATCAGGGGCATTACCACTGCCATAGGTCTCCAGCACAATCCCCTGCATGGGTGGCTGCAGGAAGGCTCGAACCTGGCCAAACAAGTGAGTGAGCATACTGTTATTGGTGCTCTTGTTTACGGTCAAATCAAACAGGTCATTTGTTAAATTGTTATGGTGTAGAAACAACAGTTGTCGATTCAACTGCAAATACAGTAGCACAGACACTATATCAGATATGTTAAGATTAATTATGGAAAAGCATCAGCCAAAGATAAAGTGCTGGTTATCAGCAATGTCTCATATCACCAAATGCTGTGTGAGCACAGCGTCTTAGTTTTGCCCTCTGTTGTAAAGGGTCCCACAGGGAACGCCGCAATCACTCCACCACACGGCCACACTTAAGAGCCTGTTTGGCCCAATAGTCCCAGAGAGAGAGGAATTAACGATGCTGGAGATTGAATTAAAATCTTGTCAACCCCCACTCCATTGTAGCACATCTGGAGTCTCTCCTAACCACCTGACCAGCCAAGGACAGCTATCACACAGACACAAAATCACTCCCTACTTGAGCGCTGCAGTTATATGTTACTTCTTAGTCTTGCAAAGTAAAAGAACATTTTGCAGAAACATTCGCCCATCTCTAGTGGAATAGCCAACAGGAATATGTAGAGACGTTCTGCTTTTGCAAGTAAAATTGATTCCAAAAAGCACAAATCTGCACACATACTGTATGTCAATAAATAAAAGCAATCAAGTATAAATTATATATCCAGTATCCAGGATATATAAATTTTATATCCAGTATGTTCTATTGCTAAAACCAGCATTAAAGAAATTCACAAATTCCTAATGTATGATAATGATCCAGCTTAAATATTCTTAATATTTAAAAAATCAGTAGTGTCCACAAGATCCCTTTACCCTCATGTCAATAATGACAACCTATTCCTCTGTAGCTAAAAGGAGACTATCTACATGAACATGAACATGAACAAGAAGGAATCGTATAAAATCTACGCAGTATATGAGGGACCTGGAATAAAAAAGCCCTAAGGCCATAAAAGCTGATAAAAAAGCTATTGATGCGTAGCATGGCAAAAGAGCCAGATTGAGGTAGTAAATATGTGCTCCTTCCCCCCCCTCCACTCTTCACGAGAGTTAGAGTGAGAGTGCGAGCACGAATGCCAACTCCTCACTCCTTTGTGAAGAATTAGACATGCCTCATAACTCTGTCTTATTACTTAGCTATCAACACTGGTCACAGGCAAGTGAATCGGTCATACTGCAAACCTCGAACACAGATATGTATACAAAGGAACATGAGATTTTACAATGAAATTAGACAGATATTATGCAGCTGTGTTGCAAAAGTCAGCTACAAAAACGCTGCACAACAGCAGCCACGTTCAAGATCTTCAAGAACACAATTAGTTAAGCTCGTAAAAAAAAAGACATGGTTGTGCAATAAACACTGAAGCCCATCCGGTGGAACGTGGTCTTACAGTGTCAGCAGTGATCCCGGGGAATAAACGCAGGAGGCCCACATTGCGGTTCATCTGTGTGTTGACCCTGAACTTTGCTGTTGTGTTTGCCCTCCACACCGTGTCCCAATTTACTGCAGAGAGTGAGGATAAAAACAATAATCTAGCAGAAAACTGAAAGAAGATCAAATGATCAGAAATCAGGTGAAAACTGCTCTTCTGTTTGAGGAGTTAAGTGAACCAGATCAAATTACTTTTGATATCAACTTCAGCGTTGGCTAATGGTGCCAGGTTTGGGGAGTTAAAGGCATCAAAACTCCCAGCATCCACTTTGGTAACACGATTACCTCGGAACAGCTTATGATGGAAGTACAGGCACACCTGTGTGGAAAGAATGAACAAACCATTTCATTTCATTACTTTCAATACCTCAAAATAATTATATGTCATTCATAGTGCAAATCTGGATCATGGCTTCATTTATGAAGCATATGACTTCTTCGCTACACTCTGCATCAGCACATGAACCCATCAGACTTGTTGAACCGGTCGCATGGGGGTGGCTGTGACTCAATGTACACCAGTTTCTTTTAACAATAGAAATGACACACTGAGGAGCGTCGCATGAATAAAAAACAGCCACCACCACACATAAAGGTCAAAACGAACTTCTGTGATTTGTGCTTAGTACTTAGGTCCATTTATATTACACGTCCAGGTTACTTTGGTATTACTACATTAATAATATTTATCTTTTTCCTGGTAAAATAGTACATATGCTCTTTAAAAGATTTTAAATGCTGAGCAGGGTTAATCATTTTAATCATCTACTCAAAATCTATCCTTTATAATAAAGGCAAATAGATCATAAACATGGCTTGATTATCCAGCATCGTCTTGAATGCATCAAAGCAAAAGAGTCCTCGCTCACCTCAGGGATGACAAACTGCCCCGCGATCAGCAGCGCCCCCAACAGGTTGTCTCTCCCATCATTCCTCATTTCATAGATCGGTACCTGCCAGACACAACAAGGTCACTGAGACCACTTTAGTGAAAATGATGCACTTTACCACACAATAACAGATTACTGTGAACAACACAGGAGCTATAAAAACTCTCTCATCATCAAACTCAATGACAAATATTGTCCTTCTGAGCACTGGGAACAATAAGCATTTCTTTGTGAAATGCTGTGCTTTCACCAATCAATGTGAAAAACAAAGTATAGTGAATGTGTGTGGGTGTGTGTATGTGTATGTGTGTGTACCTGAGAGCCAGTGAGGATGACAGGTTTGCCCAGATTCTCACACATGAAGGACAGAGCTGAGGCAGTGTAGGCCATAGTGTCAGTACCATGCAGAATGACAAAGCCATCATACTTCTCATAGTGTTTCTGAGGACAACATGTAGAAAATGTTTAATAAACAGCATTCAATAAACAGAATAAAAGCCTTCTGTTTTTTTTTTTAAATCAGCCATTTATCTTAAAGCACATTATTCAGAAACTAACATGAAAGGTTTGTAGTTACGTGAAGAATGCAGCGATTGGTCCTGGGAGTTTTAGAAGACTGTGAAGGTCATATTATATTTGTCTAGTCATTCAAGGTGCACTTCAGGCATGGGTTCAACTTGAGCCACACTTGTACATAAAGTCACTGAGGGATAACAGTAAACTCTAACTAGAGGTCCATTCTGAGTCTTACTGCTGTAACATTGAAAACTAGCATTTCGTAAATCATTTTATTCATAACACAACTTTTTACAACCATTCCATGACATTTCCATTGCACATCCAATGATTTTACTTCTCTCCTTTAGCTCATCTTTCTTCTCATTGGAGTGTGTGTATGCTGTATAATAGGGGTTGTTATCCGGCACACTATAGTCTGAATGCAGAGCCAGCAATGTATTTCAGCACCCAAGACAGGTACATGGGAAAATACTTGGTAGAAGAATATAAAAACAGTCCAACTCTACTTTCCGAAACATGAACCAGCTCAGCTATTGTAGCAGATCCTCTGGTGTTATTGACTGTATCACATATATTTATGTGAATAATTAATTTGAAGGCAGTTCATTGGACCAGAGACTGTCTACAGGGCTGAACACATTAGGTGAGAAAGGGAAATGTTTTCACTGACTGGGAAAGGAGTTGGATTTAAAAACAGAATATTTAAAAAGCAAATGGATAAAGGAGTAATGTTTATTCTCCACACATCAAATTCAAAACTGATCTCAGAAGAGATCTCGCTCAAAACCAAGAGCTCTTATTATAGTCATGAATTAATCATTAATTGTTAAGCAACAGTTAAAAAGTAACTGTTGTCACCATCACGACAGTTCCTTAACCAGACCTCTGCAAGCAAAAGATTTTATGAATGGGACCATGTTTTTTTTGTTTATTGGTTTCTCTACTGTATATACCTATACTGTATATGCTTTTAACTATGTACAATAAAAAACAATATGATAAATCATTTAATTCCCATTGTACTACCTGGTGCTATGTATTATATATATAATGTTGGCGATGTAGGAAAAGCTGACTTTTTTTACGATTCAGGCTCGACTCCTCCGAAGACTCAATCTTGACTCGATCTTGGTCTTGTCTCAGACTTGACCCATTAAGGTCTTGGTCTTGACTTGGACTCATACGTGGCCTGGTCCTCTTCACTTGAATTCCACTCTTGTATGGTGTGTACTGTAGATGTACTGATTCTGTAACTTTGCGAAATAAGTACCTCAATGTCTTTTCCGATTTTGGCCCAGTCATCAGTTGTCATGTTGCAGGAGTCCAGCAGCGGAGAATACTCTATAACAGTATACACTATTCTTTTGTTCTGTTTGGACAGACTGTATTGAAATAGAGAAAAAACACAAAATGAGACCATATTGAGATTACAAAAAACAATTCACTCAAACACAAACACAAAGAATAACAAGTGTGTCAAAGCCCCATACTTTAACTGGAGCAAAATGTTTATGCAAGCAAAGCTTTACAAGCTCAGTTAAGAGACAATTAAAATGGCTCAATTTACAAAAACACTGCTAAAGATTCTCAGGCACTTTTCTTTGATCATATAAGGTAGTTCTTTAGGAAAACCACAAGAGTTAGCCAAAGTTCAGTTTTTCTGTTCAAGTAGACTAAAAGGGCTGGCTTGAGGGCACATTCTGAATGTGAAGCCAAAAAAACTGATGTCAGAGGCCCTCTGTTTAATCAGCAGGGCGCCCCAAAATTCTTCAAAGGACTTGTTTGTGTGTGTGTGTGTGTGTGTGTGTGTACATGTGTGTGTGTCTGTGTAAAGTAGCAAAGATAAGCAAACATTCAAGTGTATATATGTTAAGTTGGGGTAGCTGAGGGGCGTGCTACTCCTCATAATGGTGCAGATTCATCTTAGCATGACTCCCATGTCCTAATTAAAAGGGGGTACATCACCCTAAACCCCACATGTATATTAATGTAGCCTGTATGTGCTGTCAGAGGAGTGTGGCTGTCTACAGCTTGATGAAAAGACTCTTCTTAATCTCTCCTTTTCATAAGTACCCCCCACCCCAGTGACACCACATCTTCACCCCAGACACAGAAAGAGGCACAGCTCAATTCTTGTTTAGCAGCTCAATGGAACAGCAGGGGAGGGAGGTAACACACACACACACGCACACACACACACACACACACACACTCCTCTCAGCCTTCCTTCCTTTTCCAACAACTCTCCGATGAGCCAAGGCTCAGTTAGTGCTTTAATTATCCTCTGCGCACAAGAGCAGCCCCGCATGCAGGTTGTTGACATTCCTAAAGGATGGATGCTGCAGGAAAAAAAGAGTGTATTAAAACTGCCAATTATTCATTTAGCTAACAATGTTGGCGAGGGTCCTGTGGGGAATGGAGAAATTAACATTCTTCAAGCTGAGCCGGAGGTAGGAAATCTGCGCAAGATGAAACGAGTGAGGAAAAAAGAAAGACATCAAACATAAGACTGAAATATGCACTTTTTCCTTGAGCATTGTTCACCATTAATAAACCAAACGTATTACCTATTTATACTGTGTGTACTGTGTATGTGTATTCATTCTCAATAGTATCACGTTGTTTAGTTTGTAGAACTGCAAATGCTGTTACGTTAACTCTACGTTACTTATTATTCTTTACAGCATACACATGGCTTCAGACTGTATATAATCTTGAGATATAAGAACATGCTAACAATTAATGCTGAAATCCACAATGGCTGATTTAAAGACAAATCCTATAAAGCTGCATATAGCAAAGCCACCAAATCTGAGGATGGGATTAAGCCCTCAATCGTGACTTAACATATAAGTCCATGTGTGTGCAAGGGTTCATGTCACCAGTGTGTTTGTGTATAATTTTGAATTATGCACAAACAAATTGGTGATATGAACACTTACACACACATAGATTTGTATGTTAAGTCACAACAGACAATGAGTATGCAGGTGGTTACTGAAACAAGCAAAATATACCACTGAAAGAACGTAAAATCATGCAACTACTCTATCTTGTCTTTAATACCCATTAGTCCATTTCTTTCACCTGGAAATGTAGGTAATGGTGTACATCTGAAAAAGAAGCTAATACTGTACATCTGAAAAAGGTCCATTACTGTAATTACCTAATAACCACACACTGTATGCACTTTTCAGGGTAAAACACAGATACTAAAGATAGAAATGGTGTCCGCTTGAGAGTAGCAACAGATTACAGATATGTAAGCTTTTTTTCTGAGACTGCGGTGATTAAACCTTTTTTTGTTTTTTATTATCTGATACATAACCCAGAACATAAAGTCCACATGATTTAATTATTCCGATTTGAAAAGTTACAGAGAGAGAGAAGAGAATAGTCATATCAAATGGCCTTGTACCTTCAGTACCTTCAGTGACCTTCAGTGTGTTTGTGGACCTACTGTATATATGACCAAACATTCACATCTCTGTATGCTTGGAGATTAGTCATGCTGTGCCATGCCACTAGCTCAATCTCTGTCTAAACCTGGGATAAGAGTCAAAGCTTTAGGGAGTATGGGGAGTATCTGGCGCTCATGTAGTCTCCTGATATCAGACACCTCACCAATGAGCCCAGCAAGGTTCCAGGCAAACACACTGAGAGATCAAACACGCTGAGGACACAGTTCAGACTGCAGCTCTGTGCTATCCACCAGCACAAGCCATCGCTGGCAGACCCCCTGATGCTGAAGCACATGCTGTGATTTTAGAAGCTTAACTTGAGCTACAGCTGTACACAAATCAGCCTGATGTCACTGAGAGAGGTGTGAGATTTAGGTATAAGGTGAGGAACTGCAAGGGTCCTCTTGCTGTAACAGCTGACAATGAGGATTACTCCAGGCATGTTGTGGCAGATCTGTAACAGAATACGTAATCACGCCCCTACCATCCAGAATCTCTATCACATGCTGCCATTTCTACAGAGACTGTAACTTACTTTGTTTTATATACTGCCAATGATAGCTGTGAGGAAATCCATATCAGGATTATTATCACTAATGAATGAGCTGTTATTGAATGGAACTGAAGTGTAATAAAACACAGTTGTGTGAGTACATCAAAATGCATATTATCACACTGTTTCAGGACAAATAACATGCAGACAGCTACATTTTAAAAACAAGGCAAATTTCAAAACAGCTAAATTTGAAAGCACATATATTGACATATTAATATACATACTGATGATGAATTCTAAGGCATACCAATTTTGCTAAACAATTTTGCAACATCACTGAAACCAAACCCCTTATATAACCATTCCAGCAAACAGACCATGCTCCGTGTTCTCCTGAAACAGACACTGAGCAGATCGAGCTCATTTATACACAGTTGTGGTCAGAACATTACATATGAGGACTTTCTGAAAAGCAATGTGAATTCTTTTATACGTATTTTTTGAAACAATTTGCAATTCAATATTATCTCCTTCAAAATATGATCCGTGTGAACTCACAACATTCCCAACCCTTCTGTCACTGTTGGTTGAAGTGCTTAAAATCAAATATATTTTAATCTTCTGGTAAAAATTTTTTATATATCATGTGTCTTGAGAATCAAAAAAGATGAGGAACAGTGACTTGATTTTTGATTTGCTCATGTGTGCTTTCTTTGCTCGAGGTGATGTTGTCATGTGCCATTCAGCACTTTTTGTCTCAGGATCGTACTTGAACACCCATGTTTCATCTCCTGTGATCACTCTGTTCAGGAAATTGGACTTGCTTGCATTGTTCAGTGACGAGACACTTCAGCAGTGTTTCACAAAACAAACATCTGGGTACTGCGAAGGCTAGAATGCAACTAGAAAGCAACTTGTTAAGCTACAGTGTACTTAGGGTTGAATGCCTGACTTTTACTCCTTAAAACATACCTCTGGTCATTGCCATGCCATGACATTTATGTCCATAATGAGTTTATGTAAACTTCTGACCACAACTGCATACACCCTCACACACAAGCATACACACTGAACCCGCAAGGCCAAACATGATGTTACCAGTACTACAGGACCTTTGAGATAATTCATCAGCATGGTGAGTTGGCATCCTGTCAAAACAACACATACAAGTTTACAATGAGGCACTAAAGAAAATTTTGAGAATCGTGTAAGGCGAAATGCACAAAGTTAAGTACACAGCGCCCTCTGTTGGCCGTAAAAGACAATAATATTTAAACCCAAAGATAAGCAGATCCAGTCTGAAATTTTACATTTTGTGAGCCTCTAGCAAATATTACACCCTGAAACACATCACAGCAAAGACTCACTGTCAAATCCTCACCGTTTGTGTACTGTAAATACAATGCAACTAGCATCACAATAACTACTTTCTTGCTGTCTAAGATTCTTATACATACACTATATTGCCAAAAGTATTTGCTCATCTGCATTCACACGCATATGAACTCAATTGACATCCCATTCTTAATCCACAGGGTTTAATATGATGTCGGCCCACCCTTTGCAACTATAACAACTTCAGCTCTTCTGGGAAGGTTTTTCACAAGGTTTAGGAGTGTGTTTATGGGAATTTTTTTGACCATTCTTCCAGAAGCGCATGTGTGAGGTCAGACACTGATGTTAGATGAGAAAGCCTGACTCACAGTCTCCACTCTAATTCATCACAAAGGTGTTCTATTAGGTTGAGGTCAGGGCTCTGTGCAGGCCAGTCAAGTTCTTCCACACCAATCTCGCTCATCCATGTCTTTATGGACCTTGCTTTGTACACTGCTGTGCAGTCATGTTGGAACAGGAAGTGGCCATCCCCAAACTGTTCCCACAAAGTTGGGAGCATGAAATTGTCCAAGATCTCTTGGTATGCTGAAGCATTAAGAGTTCCTTTCACTGGAAATAAGGGGCCAAACCCAAATCCTGAAAAACAACCCCACACCATAATCCCCCTCCACCAAACTTTACAGTTGGCACAATGCAGTCAGACAAGTACCGTTCTCCTGGCAACCAGACTGCCAGACGGAGAAGCGTGATTCATCACACCAGAGAACACGTCTCCACTGCTCTAGAGTCCAGTGGCGGCGTGCTTTACGCAACTGCATTCGACGCTTTGCATTGCGCTTGGTGATGTAAGACTTGGAGGCAGCTGCTCAGCCATGGAAACCCATTTCATGAAGCTCTCTACACACTGTGCTTGAGCTAATCTGAAGGCCACATAAAATTTGGAGGTCTGTATCGATTGACTCTGCAGAAAGTTGGTGACCTCTGCGCACTATGAGCCTCAGCATCCGCTGACCAGCTCTGTCATTTTACGTGTCCTACCACTTTGTGGCTAAGTTGCTGTCGTTCCCAATCACTTCCACTTTGTTATAATACCACTGACAGTTGACTGTGGAATATTCAGTACTGAGGAAATTTCACAACTGCACAGGTGGCATCCTATCACAGTGCCATGCTGTGAGCTCCTGAGAGCGGCGTATTCTTTCACAAATGTTTTTAGAAGCAGTCTGTATGCCTAGGTGCTTGATTTTATACACCAGTGACCATGGAAGTGATTGGAAGACCTGAATTCAATGATTCGGATGGGTGAGTGAATACTTTTGGCAGTATGGTGTATAACATGGATATTACACAGCAGATACAAAAAGTCTACAAACTCCTGTTACTTTTTTAATTACAGGTACCTGTGACAAAAAAATGTAACCAAGAAAAAAAATGTCAATATACACTTACAATAACCTGGTTGCATAAGTGTGTACACTCCTTAACTAGTAATTAACACAGCTTTATCTAGCAATTTTATTTACTGCACAAAATATAGCCTACATGCTAGCCATGTCTCTCTCTCTTTCTCTCAGACACACACACACACACACACACACAGACACACTTTACTGTGTGTTTCAATAGAAATAGACTATATACACCACTCTTTTTGAATGAATGAAGACAGAGCCAATAATCAGTCGCAACAAAGCACCAAACAAATCAGTGACCAAACTACTTCCCCAAATGTTATCTTATGCAAGTATGTAGCGGTAATGCACCATAATGTTGTTTGCCAACTGCCATAAAAATCAAGAAGAAGAAGAAAAAGAAGAAGAAGAAGAAGAAGGTGGTCTTCTGCTGTTGTATCTCATCTACCTCAAGGTTCAATATTTTGTGCATACTGTGTTTTTTCTGTTCACCATGGTTGTAAAGAGTGCTTTTGCGAGTGTCTATATCTTTCCCGGCAGCTTGAACCAGTCTGACCATTTTCCTGTGAACTCTCTTACCAACAAGGTGCTTCCACCCACAGAACTATCATTAACTCAATGGTTTTCACGTTGTGCACCATTCTGTGTAGAGACTGCTGTGTGTGAATTTTCGAGATCAGCAGTTTCTGAAATACTCAGACCTGTCTAACAACCATGCCATGATTATCACAGAGATCACATTTATCCCCATTCTGAGGGTTCATGTTAACATGAACTGAAGTTTTTGATGTGTATCTGCATGATATTATACATTGTGCTGCTGCCATATGATTGAATGATTGGATAACTGCATAAATGAGCAAGTGTATAGGGGTTCCTATTATAGTAGACAGTGAGTGTACATTTGTCTGGGTACATCACAGCTGAGTGTGTACCTAAAGGATGCATACATTTGAGTGTTAAGCTACACACTGAAAGGGTAAGCCCCATGTGTAAAAAAAAGGCATATTTCATGGGTATATTCTAACAAATAGTTTAATAACCATGTACAATGTAATATATGTAAAAGACAGCATAGCAATGACTTATCACAGATGAACAATAGCAATGCTGACACAATTAAAAGAACATCGATCCTCCACCAATAATCACTGCACAAAATCTATCTAAATAAGTATGCCAAACTATGTGCAAGCTGAATGGAGATACCACAGGAGAATACACTCTATAGCTAAAGCAGGCCAACAATAAAAGTACTTGCAGCCAGAAGGAAGGCTCTTATTCAGCTTGCAGTGAAGTATTCAGTTTCAAAAAGCACACACTCTTCTTTTCTTTCAATTTAGATCCTTCAAAAACATTAACAGGAGCAAAATATAATCGTTATTCTGTGACAATGATCTGAATGAATGAAGTTTCTGTGAAATAACAGGGGTCTTTATTTCTTTATTTATTTTATTTAACTGCTGAATATCAGTGTTAAAGCCGCGTTATAAGATGTTCACACACGTAGGTGTGTCACAGTCGTGAAATTCAAGCTGACAATAATTACATTTGACACTTCATCTGTCTTGTCTGTTGTTTACCATCCAAAGAGACAGGTCAAAGTTCACCTAGATAAAGTAACAACTTTCTCCTTCAGAAAACTGGGGTTCTTTTTCTGCTGGGTAAAATTTTATCATGTCTTGTCTGACCAAGAAAGCAGAAACTTCTTAAGCCATCTCACATACTGTTGTTACAAGGGGTCAAATATCATACATGCTAGACATGTTGACATTTCTGCAAGTAGTCCAAATGAAACGATTGCACTTTTGTAATTATGTAATAACTATGAAAGTCTTATATACATCTCTATAAGAAATGCTGATCTAAGACCATGCTTTGTTACTCGTTGAGTGTATTTGCGAGTGTTTATGTGTGTGCACAGGTGCGTCTATACTTACGGCAGCACCAACGTGTTCTCAGGAGGATCGTAGTACTCATAGAGTCTGGTTTGCTGAGCATATTGCTCGTCATGCAGAATAGGAAGTTTGCTTAAAGCTTTAACCAGGGCATTGGGTTCAGGACACAGCACTGCAACAGAGTTAACAAGAGGAGACATATGTGCATCATGATTATACTTATATCATAATAATGCACACAAACTGCAAATATTTAGTCAACTCACACTGTTAGAAAACGTGTATGTGTAACACATTAATAAACTCCATAATCATCTTAGGGTGGGCTTGTAAGTTAATCATGCTAACCTTTATTGATATTACATTACAGAACACTCATTAAGCATCTGATTATTTTTAGCATGCACATTTCACCATCACTATTTTCATTCACTGGGGAAAACGGATAGACGTGAAAGCTCCTCAAGTCATTCTTTTAAACATGCCGTTCCAAGTATGAGACGCCCAGGAATCTTGCACTGTAAGCCAAAGAGTTCATTTTCACTGGTGTGTGACTGGTGTGCATGAAGCTTTCAGTTGCAGCTGGGTCAAAATGTAACCTGAGAGAACCTTGAACAAGCCATAGAGGGTCTAAATATACAACAGAATGTAAAAAAGCTGCCAGCTTTTGCCCACAACACAACTTTGGACTAAAAACATAGCCCTTGTGTCAATATTTATTTAATTCAACCATAGAAATTGAATAAATTTAATCATCATATTGAACTTGGCAACTATGTTTGTGGTTTGCATGTTGTCAAGGTCGCAAAACACGATCGAGCAGTTAGATTTTAGATGCAAATATAAGATGAACAGGAGGTAAATTTACTGATATCTACCTTTGACCTGGGAGTTCATTTTGATTTTGACTGTAAGCCAAGCAACTAAAGGGGGGGGGGGGGGGGTCACAGCAGGAAATGATGATTGGTATGTCTCTACAGCAGACTTTTACTATGCAAATGCACTCTAGGCTTTGGTTATGTAACTCAGTACCTCCAGGAAAACAAACCCCTCGCTGTGTGTGAACGACCAGAAAGTGTTAGCTTAAACTATTCCTGACTAACCATGATTAATAGCAGGCAATAAAAGGGATGGAGTCATTTCCTGTAAAGTGTGCTAGGTAAAAACCAGCAAGCAAAATGTGTATGTAACTTATTAATGTGCAGATGCAAGCAACTACAGCACAGCACTACCAATCTACTAATCTACAGGTATACACTAGGGGTGCTGAAAAAAACTGATTCTTTAAAGGATCGCGATTCCTAGTCCTGGCGATTCTGAATCGATTCACAATGCCCAAAAATCGATGTAAAAAGGCGATTTTAAAATGCATTTAAGTTTTATTTTTTGCAGCTCCTACTCCTGAGCGTACCGCATATCGCATTACATGTCCACTCGGCCACCGTAGGAGAAGGCCATCTTGGCCACCGTACAGCAAGCTAGTTAGCCAGCTCGTTTTGTCTGAATGTAGTCCGCTAGCATGGAGCAGGACTCATAGACACAGCACACACTCACAACGCCTCCCTCTTCTCTCTCCCTCTAATGCTGCTATTGATTATGTTAAAACAGGCCAATTCTAGTTTGCAGATCTAGTTTATTTTGCATTCCACTTGTCCCCTTAGAATGAAGCAACACGGCAAACCAGTACAACAATTTTCTGACTGATCACTTTTATCCTACATTGAAACATTTCTATCCTCATGGGCATGGTCACTTAATGGATGATTTCTCACACATCCACAAAGCATGAGGGCTCACTGAATGGTTTAATGCAAGTAAAAACAATGGAAATTTTATGCTATGGCCCTCACAACTCATCAGATTTTGGAGCCATTCACATTTACATTTCTGGCATTTAGCAGACGCTCTTATCCAGAGCGACTTACAAAAGTGCTTACTCATTTATTATCTTCCGCATTATCCCGGGGGTGGGGGGGTGTCTGGCGTCTGGATCCAATCCCAGCATCATCGGGTGAGGGCGGGGTACACCATGGACAGGTCGCCAGTCCATCGCATGGCCAACACACACTCACGCACACATTCACACCTACAGGCAATTTAGATTGACCGATCATCCTAACATGCATGTCTTTGGACTGTTGGAGGAAACTGGAGTACCCGGAGAAAACCCACACAAGCACGGGGAGAACATGCAAACTCCACACACAACGGGAATCGAACCCGGATCGTCTTGGTGTGAGACAGTGCTAACCACTACACCACCGTGCCGCCGTGCTTAGTCATAAACGTGGAATATCCAAAGCTGAATCTGGTAGACCTGAATTCAGGCTACTTTGAGCTATGTTATTGCAATAAATTAGTCATGCACTACTTAATAAAATTACAAGAAAAATAAGTCCTATAGTTCAAATTACACAAAACCAGTGAAGATGATACGCAGCCAATACAATGGCTGCTGTAGGTGCAGTAAAGATTTTAGTCAATGCTCATTTAAGTGCTCTCGAAAGAGGTGGGTCTTCAGCTGGCGTTTGAAGGCAGCAAGTGATTCAGCTGTTCGGACACTCAGGGGACGTTCATTCCACCATGTTGGTGCCAGAACGGAGAAAAGTCTGGATGCTTGCCTTCCATGTATCCTGGATGATGGTGGGTCAAGTCGAGCCATACTTGAGGCACGAAG
>JAOVVH010000002.1:14803194-14816335 GCA_028566435.1 Scorpiodoras heckelii
TTCGCCAGATGACGCTGGGATTGGCTCCAGCACACACACACACACACACACACACACACACACACACACACACACACACACGGTGACCCCGACTAGCGGGATAAAGCGGAAGATAATGAATGAATGAATGAATGAATCTACACTAAGACACATTAAAGCTGTTCTGGGTGAACTGTACCAGCCCAATACTTCACTAACACACTTCACGTTGTTTTTTTTTATCCTTTAACCCACTTGTATTGCCATACCTTAGGCCTATGTCTTGAAGATGTGTGTAGATTACTATAAGGTAAAAAAAACACCACCTCCATGACGTGCATGGTCAGAACAGAGAAACACAAAGCAGTGTGGGTGAGAAGGTTTACCGTCATTGTGGTACATCATTCCTATTGTTCCCCCGGTGTTAATAACCAGCACGCGAGCCTCAGCGCTCGGACTCACATCCGCAGAGTCCACGCTTTGACCAGCTGATATTCTTCTCTTCCGAGGGACTCCCATCCTGTACAGAGATGACTGCGACTGAAACGTGTCCGACTGATCGAGCTGCGATAAAGTGGTATGGGACAGAGCCCGGGCCAGTGAAGTCATGTCTGTTGAAGAAGGGAGACCCGAGGCTGATCCTTTACACTCCGCCATGGCTGTCAGCGATTACCGCGCTCAAGGTCTTAAAGGCACCGCAGAGTATGGAAGGCCATTGGGGCCAGAATAGTGCGTTCTAAGACGCACGTACACATTATTGTAATGGAAACGATCTCTCTGTCTGTCTGTCTGTCTGTCTGTCTCTCCCCCTCTCTCTCTCTCTCTCTCTCTCTCTCTCTCTCTCTCTCTCTCTGTCTGTCTGTCTGTGTCTGCTTTTTCTTTGCTTAATCCTTCCGTCCACACAGTTTTAGGTGATTGAAAACAAAGCTTTTTCAAAAACACCTTCCAACAAGGAGGACTTGTAAAACTCCGTTTTTTTGCCGTTTTCATGTGAATGTTTTTGAAAACTCTGATGTCACAATGTCAACCTGCATGTGGAAGCGGCAGAATGTGATACACTGTGTAATGTTCCTGAATTGTCCTCTACAGCTGTACAAAACACACTGCGGCTGAAATGTTTAGATATGAACAAAGCCAAACACTAAGTAGTCAAGTTTAACCTTAATGAAAAATGTTCGGAAATTCACTTTTTAAGGTTTTGTGCACCTTAAAAAGTGAATCCGCCTTGATTTGAAGTCTCTCATTGGTTGATAGAATAAAAAGTTTATGAATTTGTTGTTGCTGTTGCTTTTGTAGTTGTTGCATTATCCCAAAATGACATTCCTCTGATCCCAAAGGCTTTCCATACTCGCTTCACAGCTACAGATGACATTATTTTGCATCATCTGGTAGTTAAAAAAAAACTGTTTAAGAAAAAAGTACTGTGTTAATGATCATACTGACGATCCTGCTGTCTGTACTTACTGGTAAATACTTAAACTTTACCACTTCATTAACAGTAACCCATGTACAGGACTAGACCATCTTTTGGCAGTTTTAAGTGTATAGTAGGTCCTGGGCTGTAAGACACTCTCGACACGACATGTTCACACCTACTATCTATAAATCTTTGGTCCAAAATAGACATTTTCTCATATAATTATAGTTCCTAAATGATATACACAATGATGGGACTCAGAGGCTTAATCACATATTGGTGCCCATCAAATAAAGCTACCAGACCACATTCACTCCCAAGATAAACACTGAGCTGGTGAGTGTGTGTGGATTAATTTGAATATTGTTACACTGAACCTCTTTCATGCTTTCAGTATTGAAAGTTGTCAGTTGCTTTTGAAAAAGCAGTTAACATTAAATTAAACAGTGCAGCAATGATCAATTACACTTCACCAAGAGAAAAAAAATAATGTTGCACCAATGTTGGGTCAGCATTGGCAAGGTGGATTTAAAGGTGGCTGAAAGTTTGTCTGCCCTGGTGGCCCTGACAGAAAATATACTTGTTTGCCCAACATAGTCATTTTGCTACCTGGGTCATTACTTAGTTGATAAAGTAGCTTAACTACTTACAGTGTACTTGATTTAAGATATTGTGATGCTACCATCTATATAAAGGGAAGCTATACTAAGTAGCCATGCTGCTTTGAGCAAAACTGCTGGTTGGCATTATACATAAACAGCCTACAGCTGAAGTACTGACACAAACCAACTCGCACAACTCACACCACAACAAAGACACAGTTCACTGGGTCCCATTGCATTTTTTCATAGGCCATGAAAGGCAAAAGTCCATTTATGCAAACTGTCCCTGCCCTCAGGCACCCAAAGTAGTAAATAAACAATGAAGTTAATGGCAGAAATATATTTTTAACTAAGAAATCCCTCACAATTATAAGAATTAGTAGACAATTAGTAGAATTGACTTTAAGTTTATCCGAGTCATTAGAAACTCCTGAGTGATTTTTTTTAATGAAATACAGTACACAAGTGCTGTAATGTAATTCAATATTATAGATACTAGGTTGAAAATCATGATGTCTCTAATATTATCTTGCTTGTATGGAAATACAGTACTGTGCAAAAGTCTTAGGCACTTTATTGTTTAGGTACAACTTTTCTTATTGACGTTTTTTTTAGTTCTGCAATATTAAGTCAGTACAAAAAGATTTTAGATTCCAACAAATAATTAAATGTTACAAAAAATTCTTGCATGTCTGTAACAAAAGCAACACATTACATAACAGACCACTTTTCAGACAAAAAAAAACATAACTAAGACTGCTGGGTTTGTCATAAGTGTGGCACTCAAAGTCTACAGAAGAAGTGTGGCAGATTCTCCAAGACACCCAGTAAAACATAAAAGCTAATTTCCTTATAAAACTGCATACATTGTACCTGGGAACACTATTTAAGAAAAACGCAGACCAAATTTCCTTTATTACTGTTCACTGCACTTTTATAGTGTTTATTAAAGTTAGCAGTTAGCAATTTTCCCAAAACAACATTGTGCATTTTACAGTAAGGAGATAAAGAATAAAACTTTCTATGGGGAGAGCAAATTCGCAAAACAATGATAATAGCTAGATATCTGCTACTACCAGGAACTGTGTGAATGAAGTATACAGTAAATTTGCCTCTGTGGATGTGTTGTAATTTGCTAAGTTGTGCAACAATTTCTTAAATGGCTTTGGAACTTAAAGGAGAATTATTTCTCCCAATAATGCAAGTATTTCACAAAAGAAAATAAGCTCAACCGTCAAGTATGGTGATGAAGTTCAGACAGGCCAGTGGGAAACTGATTTGCTTTGAAAAAGCAATGAAACTGTAGCCATGAAGTCTACCCTATTCCTGAATCTATCCCGTTCACGTGACCAGGATGGCCGAGTGGTTAAGGCGTTGGACTTAAGATCCAATGGACGCATGTCCTCGTGGGTTCGAGCCCCACTCCTGGTATCTTTTCTAATAATGAAATGAGAAAGTAATAAACCTGTCAGGTGAGAAAACCGTAAAGCCGTACACGTCCTACTCGAGATCCGATCAGCCGAAAGAAAAAGGTTAAATTAAAAACAAAAAAAATCCAATAAAATAATGTATCTGTGGTCACACTGACTGAGAATTCAAATTACTCTGGATCAAAAACAACGTGATAGAGAACAAACTAAAATGTAAGTTAAACGTCTGTTATTTATTTTAATTCAGTCAGCTTCCATGGTAGCAGTTGTGTCTAGTTGTTATTCTTATGTACAGTAGTTTATTTTTGAGTTTTAATGCTAAGTATTAATCTGAAAAAATGAGTATTTCGTTAATACATTCTGTTGACACTAGATGTCGCTGTTGATGTATTTGAACCTGACCTGGCGCATACAAAGGTTGAATCTCAATTTTTTTCCTGAACATATAGTCTATAGTGCACTTCACAGAATTCAGAAACGATTAAATCATACCCCTATATAGGACACTTACAAAGGAAGAAGGAAGTGATTTGGAATTCAGCCAAGGTGGATGCGACAAGGCGACTGACAGGAAGTTGCGGATGAGTTTCGTCCACACCTTTTCCGGTTTTTCATTCGGCGCTTGAGAGGCGGCTGCCTGCTGGGGCGAACGCAAGACCAAAGCCTGTCATAGAATGGTGAGCCTCTACAGGTAACGTTAAAGAGACATTTACCCTTCATTTAGCGTGTACGAGAGTGTTTTCACGTAGCAACTCATCTTGTCGAATTTCTGTACAGTGTGTTATATTGAACGGGGGTTGGGCTCTTCGACTAGCTTAAACGGCTAGCTGGCTAAAACGGTTAGCTTGGCTAAGTTGTGCTCTGGCACTCCGGCTGTCTGACTTGCCTCCCTGTGTCTGTCTCACAGAGGGACGGCGGGAACAATTCACACACAGGACGTTTGAAATCCATGCACACCGACTTAGGGCGGCCTCGATGACAGCTGTTGTAGCAAGAAAAGAAGTAAAGCTTCCCCGACGGGCCTTTGAAATCTTCCCCTACCGGCTCTAGCTGAGAAAAGACGGAAAGAAAGAAGCCCTGAGCCGCGCGTTCACACGCCATCGAGGAAGAGGAAGAGGAAGAAGCGAAGCAAAGTCTCAGTCGAGGCCTCAGCCGGATTTCTGACAGCTCTAATGCCATGTCCAAGGCTACTTTAACCACTTCGTTAACTTCACCCTGAGGATTATTGCAACACAACGTTTCAGTCCCAATTTGAAAACTGTGTCGCTTTATTTTATCCACGGAGAGCCTATAACATCAGAGTCACACGTTTCTGCTGCTAACTGTGATCATTATGAGCCGTGTGACAGATTTACATCCGTTCATTCACTAGTTTACATCCTGCTTCTGATCCGCCATTTCTGTCGCTCCAAACTGAAGTTTCTTCTAACTTTCCTGCTCCTCTGGGAGTTCCCTCATAGTTCATGTTGATTGACCAACTAGCACAATCACAAAGTAACTGCCCCTACTTGACCAAGTTTACCCAGCAACAGTTCAGGTAACGTTGCCTGTTGAACCTATTTTCTTGTTAGGGAGAAGGAAATATTTATGAACTATTTAAAAAATGGGGAAGATGCTGTCAAAGATATTTGGTAACAAGGAGATGAGGATATTGATGTTGGGCCTGGATGCAGCAGGCAAAACCACCATCCTTTACAAACTCAAACTGGGCCAGTCGGTGACCACGATTCCTACGGTGGGCTTCAACGTGGAGACGGTGACCTACAAGAACGTCAAGTTCAACGTGTGGGACGTGGGAGGCCAGGACAAGATCCGCCCACTGTGGCGCCACTACTACACGGGCACGCAAGGCTTAATCTTTGTGGTGGATTGCGCAGACAGGGATCGCATCGACGAGGCCAGACAGGAGCTGCACCGCATCATCAACGACCGCGAGATGCGGGACGCCATTATCCTGATTTTCGCCAACAAGCAGGATCTGCCGGACGCCATGAAGCCACACGAGATCCAGGAGAAGCTCGGACTCACGCGCATCAGAGACCGCAACTGGTACGTGCAGCCTTCATGCGCCACCACAGGTGACGGACTGTATGAAGGCTTGACATGGCTGACCTCCAATTACAAATCTTAATGACTGCTTGCTTTGGCCTGGACTATTTTAGTTAAGAAGGAAAAAATTCCGAGGAATAAACTTAACAACAGTTATTTCAATATGCTCAAAAAGTTTGAATTATATTTTCATTTATTATAATTTTTTTTTGATTGCTGAAATAACTAATAATTTATAGCTTTGAATGAGATTGGGTTTGCTTGCTTTGTAGTTTTCTATATTTTGTGACCTGTGGGTCACCTTCCTAAAGTAACTGTTGTTTAAATCATTTCTTTATTTTTTTCTTAATTCAGATCCTATTTTTTTTCCTAAATGCTGTAGGGATTTCAATCTCTGATTCACTCTTTCTTTTTGATTTAATTTTTGGTTAAAGCTTGTTGTTTTGGACCCCTTCTGTCTGTTGTCTGTGTTTTTGTGTGGGGAGTCTGTGTGGGGAAAAAATGAAGGTCTGTCTCCTGCAAATAGTCCACGGATGTGGTGTAATATCACAGATTTGAATTAAAGACATGTTTCAGACCATCTGTAGGACAGTTTTATCGACAAAACTGTGACAACGTTATTAGCAGATTGTGAGAGCGGTTAAACAATACCATTGGCCTGATGTCACTGGCATCATGAGATAGTAAAACTGTAAATGACCCCATGGAACATTTATTATATGCAAGTCTACGATATTTACTCTGGAAGGAGCACATGACGTTCATAAACTATATTAAAAAAACTGTCACATGGTTCAGAATTGAACCCTGGGGTTTCTTTATCGTCATGTAGCCCGAAATTCAAGTAATGCAGCTGAATACTTTTTTTTGTAATCCATTAAGTCTTTTTTGTACCACTTAGACTAATTTAAGTCTACCAGAATGTCACTTGAAGTCATATGTCTTCAGAATGTGGGATTGTCACCTTCTTGCATTTCCACTGTAGTGCTTGCATCAGAGTGAACTGAACTTGCCATATAAATGGGGACTTTTTCACATGACTCATTTTCTCTCATTGCTTTATTCATTTCACAAACTATTGTACAGAGACTAATTGTAATTGTAACACCCAATTAAACTTAGACATTTTAAAGATTTTACTTTATTCTCGTTTCGATCCATTTTCAGACCCTGAAAGTAATTTCCTTACTGTATTACACACGGGGAGTTTTTAAAACAGAATTTTAAGATGCGAGACTGAAATGAGTAAGGGGAAATTTTGAACAAACGCTCGCTCGTTTCTCTTTGCATTTCAACCATGTGCTCATAATTCGAGTCCTCATTTGTCTGTTAATGGAAAGCTGTTTTGGTCCCCGGACTATATTTTTATAGTGTACACAAAATGAGATGCTGCTGAAGGAATGTAAAGTATGCATGTCCAGTTTAATATTTGACTTCAGCACTGGCTGAATGCTCTTCACTAACCTTCAGGCAAAGTCTGAGCTTTAGTGGGATCTGCTGTTTTTATGCATTTCGAGAAAAGAAATTTGAGGGGAATTTTAGCCATGCTGCTGTCTTGGTTTCACCTTACTAAGCATTCTCTTACTGTAATCTTCTTTGAAAACAGGATGAGTCCCTCTTTAGTCCCCGATGGCCACACAGCTGCTAAACTGCTTCACACAGAGAAAAACTGTTGGGACACTGCTGGTGTGCAGCACAAATGTTTGTACTTCTGCTGACACAGCTGTTATTACCGAGTGCTTGACTCACTTGTTGAGCTGTCCACCATTTTGAATGCATGAGCAAGTGAACAACCTTTTCCTCTTCCTCCTCACACTAAAACAAGGAAGCCGTCTCACCTGACTTCCTCGTGATGTTGCTGCCTGAACTTAATGATTTGCTGTTAGATGTATAGTCTGATCATCTGTAGTCTATTTTAAACTGTTTTTTTACACAGAAGCTAGCAGTTTTTTTTTCCTTAAGGTTAAATATTTGTGTGAAAAGAAACATTTAAGCCACTTTGTTGCTGAACTTTGCTTTAAACTGAAACATTGAAATATGCATGAAAGAAAGCCGGACTTGTCCATTCATAATTAAACACTGTTAAATTAAGTTACAATGTTATTAACTGTAAACTAAGCTGACCTACCTAATACAAAGGACATACTCGGGGTGCACACATACAGGACATAATTGATTATAGATCATTTATTTCTAAAGGTTTAGTGTGCGTTTGTGGACAATTGTCTAGGCTGGGGGTTGTCAAGGACAATCACCCTTAGTTACCTTTAATTGTAACTAAAATCAATCACAGATCCCGCAGTACAGATTTATTCTGCAAGCAAAATATTACATCAGGTAGGCTCATTGTTTAATTGTGAATAACACATTTTATTTATATACACCCACAGAACCCTTTTCTGTCGAACTTATTATTCATTAAATGCTATTTGACATTTATTGGCATAATGACTTCAATAACAGTGGGCTGTGGTTTTCATCAGTGTAACACAATTAGAAACTCATGAACCCCCTGGTGGACCCTAGACCACAACTGGGCGAAGGTAACAGTTTGCGAATGTTTACACATTTTCTGTATACTATACAATCTACTGTATATAAGATGTTTATCAGCGCTCTGGCTGACTCCCAGAAGGCAGTTAACTAGAAACACAATCAGCCAAAATCTATCAAAGGTGCTGTAAATGGACCGTCAGATTCTAATAACAAAGCCCGCATCAAAGGTGATGTTGTGGGGCTGAAAAGTTTGCCTCACTGGTTGCAAATATACAATATGATAAACGTGCAAGTACAGTCTTGTTAACATTCATGGAGTTGGAAGAGAGAGAATGTGTGATTGTAAACATTGATTGCTAACTGTACATCTCTTTAACAGCCCAATGCCTGTGAGGTTTTTTTTTTCCACGGGTGGGATGTAAGGTGTGCTGTCAAGAGGAAGTGTGACAAAGAATTTCCAAGTAGCTCCAGTCACATCTGAGAGTTTCACTTCCACTTTAGACAGCTGCACTGTAACCACCCAGCCCTTTCAAGGCATGAGTGATCCTTTCAAGAGGGAGTTTATTTCAATCCTTTATGAGCATTATGACCTAGTTGCAAAATATCCTTGAAACTCACGCAGCCTCATCTTAACATGTGCTCAGTGAACTGCAACTTTTGCATACTTTGTTCATCCTGTCTTTATATGTTTTAACGTGTCTGCCTGTGCCTGAGCTTGAGTAAGTCTAGGAAGTGGTCACCGTGGTCAAGACTCGTCTGTGTTAGAATGGGGTGGGGCTGTGTGGTGACAATGATGAGCTTATGATTTCAGCTCTTTATTTAGATCATTCTGCGAACTATTATACGGTTTAGAAGACGGTTAATGCTGCAGTGCAGTTAACACATCCTGGCAAGCTCTCAGCTGTGTTGAATTAGTTCTACGTTAAGGCACTGTGAGCAAAATAATAAACAGAATTTGGATTTTTTTTTTCCTTTATGAGATACTTTTATCCAAAATAAACTTACAAATGAGGTAGAGTGTAATACATACATTCAGAGTTTGCTCAAGGGCTCAAAGGGGCTAGTACAGAACCTCGATCACAGAGCTACTGTCGTTCTGATGTTAAAAATTTGTGATGGAATTTTTAAATTGTATGTGAATGCTGCATTTATAACTACAGATGGATGACAAATTAAAAAGAAAATCCTCCAGTGTCTCAGGTGTTTTTCCCACCATGGGCCACTGGAATGACTTCAATGTGCCTAGTCAGAGGTTCAGACCCCAAGTCACCGGAACTGTACTGGAGGTAATCTATCTATCTATTCAACCAAAATATATTCCTTGAACTGCTCAGAATAAGTTTGTGTAGACACCTCCGTGATGTTTCCCTCCAGGTGGACCCAGTATATTGAGAGCTCCCCCATAGTGATCAGTCAGATCAATATTGTTTCTTCTGAACCATATGAATCAGCATGTTCAGAAAGAACTGGCTGAAAGAAGTGGCTGAGACTTGTTTGTAGTAGTATAAGGGGGAGATGTATCAGATTTTGCAGCTGGGTGAGATGATCATGGATCAGACTTTGGTGTCTGACTGAAGGAGTGCAGCCATTAAAGAAGATTAAACAGGGGGAGGGGTTGTGTTTACTGTCCCATAAATAATGGTTTGATGTAAGGAGGACTTTTGTGGGATAAGTTGGCTGAACTCCATTTCTGGCAAACAGAGGATTAGTTTGATTTCCCAGGGAGTTTTTGCTCAATGCCACACAATGTTGGACTACAGTGAAGCACAGAGAGCTTGAATCTGCAGTGCAAATCTGGGAAACAGATACGCGATACAGTATTATACAGGCAGCAGACTCTTGAATTGCGTTAAACTTAAGTTCATGGCTCTGTGCACATGGCTGAGGGTGTATCCATGTAAAGAACCATGTTCCTTATCAGATAACCATACATACAATCTGTGTTCTGTCAGTTAGCAGTGTGAAAATGTATCTCAGGCTGGCTGTAGGTTGCGTCATGTCAGTTTCCGTTCCACAGGTTTGGTTGCATGGAGGAAGGATACATTTCAGAAGGTATAGCCTTTTGTGCTTGGGAAGCCACAGCACACAGAATTGGCTGAGTTTGTAATGTAGCAGTGGGCGTCCTGTAATGTTTGCATTCCTAACTCTGACCTTGGCCTTGCTCAGATACAGATGTTCTCAGATGACACTGGTAACAGAGAGGCGAGGATTGGAAAAAGAGAGAGAACAGGAAAGACAACAAGCTCAAAGGCTGAGTGCTTGATACGGTTAAAGGAAGATAACAAAAACTGCACAACACGTCTTTTGTTTTCCTGTCTCTTGAATCTACATACAGTCAAACCTCAGTATTCTTTTGGGAAAGTGAAAGGTGTCACAAAGTAACAGACTAACTTCATCACTTTCAGACATGTACACACTTTCTCATTCTCGTCATGTGTTTATGACCCGGAGGAATACTGTGTGAATTAGCATTTCGAGGGGAATGTCTGGAATTCTGATGCCGGATTTCCTGAGTGGGAAACATTTGGTGAAAAAGAAAATGAATGGGGAAGCCATGGAGAGGGGAGGACTATTTCAGCTTTAAAAAACTGTGGCACTACTGTACGGAGCTCAAGACAATGAGCGATAACAATGAGAGATGCTTCATTGTCCGTTCCTGCCACGTGCTGAGTGCAAAAGAACCAAACTGATACTAACCTTAAGTACATCTATTGTTGTAAAGGCCATGCCTCTATTCCCAGACCTTTATTCTTTCTACGTATTCATCCTTCCAGTTGTCTATAGAGTACTCCATAGCCACGCATGAAGCACTACATTCAGTCCGCATATCCCCTTTGTTCTCAATAGGTATGACTCAAATCCTGGAGTTTTGTGTGGTTGCTCACCCTGGTTAAAGGGCGTAACCAGCTTTGTTTCGATGTGTGTTACAATGCATTCACTGGAAGCCCTATTTGCTTGACCTGTTGCTGAGGAAACGTTCTGACAGGAGTGCTAGTGCTTGCTTTGAGTGAGTAATTTATACCAGGCTTTGTGGATTTGTGTCATAGGTGGAGACTGTTTTCTGCCTTGAAAGAAAAATGTAACTTCTCCTTAGTGTCATAGGTGGAGATATTTTCTAGACAGTTGTAACTTCTCTTTACTCACATTGTGCATGGTCATTGTCACTTAAGTAAGAAACTGTCTGTTGTCTTGCATCAAAGTGCAAATGATTTTGTCTGCATTTAAATGTCTTCTGATCAAAAAGATTATTAGCCAATAGCCAATAACAATGTACTCAAAAGCTAAAACGCAAGATGTTATTTGTACTGTCATGTATCTTCCACTTCATGTTGTCTTCCAATGTAGGAATGTGTGTGAAACCTGTTGAATGTCATTGTGGCTGAATATTGGGGAAAATCTGGTTTTGGCCAAAACTGGGCTTTTCTACCTATGACAAACTTCAATGTCTCACCTTTAAGAAACTACAACTATAAGGAGAAGCAGTGGTTCAGCATTTAAAGCTGTGGGCTACTGATCAGAAGGTTGTGAGCTCAAATTCTAGTACTACCATATGGTCACTGTTTAGTGCTTAAGCAAGGCTCTTAAGCCTCATCTGCTTTGCTTGATTATAAGTATGTGAGGTGAATATATGTTTGTATTTAACTGAGTAAGGAGCGAATTTAACCATACTGTGGTAAAACAGTCAGTCGATCTAAAGATGTCTAAACCCTAGCCGAGTATCATTTCCTCACACAGTGAATGAGTGAATGTCACAGTTTGGAGTCACAAGTCACACAAGTAGGATATCTACATTTCATTGTGAAATGGCAGTGTCATTAAGTTAATCAGTACAGTTAATCAAATAGCAGCCCTACACCTGCTTCTCATGGAGACATGGACTGAAGTACCATAAAAACTGGTATACCAGTTAATACTTTGTCGGTCCCCCACGGGATCATGGAGGGAACGTTGCACAGTCCTCACACTGATGTTTGTTGAGGCCCCAGGATTGAATTCCGATGTTACTTGAGGCAGAGTTGCACGCCTATCACGTGAAACGATTTTTGCAGACACTGGTCACGTTCACCGAGAGTCTTTTTACGGCCACACTGCTGTCGTAAGTTCGAGGTTTTGTATATTTTGCACTATAATGTCAATCTATGTGTATGCTTAAGCGTACCCAGTGTATAAGGCAAATTATTGTACTGTAAATGTGGATAAAACAGACCAACATCACAAACGTGTGCTTCCTAAACATATAGCCTTCCTCATCAACTGTCTCACCTCTTATTGAAAGTTGATCTGCTGAACAATTGTTATTAAGTCTTGACTGAAGTAAATCAAATTACAGTTTCTCCTCTGCATAGCAAAAAAAGGCATATAGCAAATCATTCTCATGCTATTATATTGGAATCTTCCTCCTGCATTCCTGGTGCCTGTGGTCATGGGGTTTATTATCTCTCTTCAGAGTTTTAGCAGTAATTGTCTTGCACTGCTCATAAACGCAACACCCCATTGCTCTTCATTTGACACAGGAAGTGGTTTATAGTTAGCACTCTTCCTGTTGTGGCTCAGAAGCTTGAATGGAGCCATCTGTGTTAGCTGAATCCCGTGCAGTCGGCAGCGATGGAGACTGCTTTCTTACTTCATAATGAATTAGAGCGTAGATAAACTGGCTGAAAAGAAATTTAGGCTCAAGCCAAATAACTTCTGGGTTACTTTTTTAAAAAAGGATCATTTAAAAATAAAAAAACAAGCTATAACTATGTTCATATGGCTTTCAAGGGGCTTGAGAATTTGGCTAGAGTATGTAAGATCTTTGAAAGTAGATCTGAATCACCAGAGATGGGAAGTAATGGCATTTAAAATCTATAAAATCTCTTGCTATGTAAACTTTACTTTAGCAAGGCAGCTTTTATTGTGACAGCTAGCTAGCAGTGTTCAACTAGCTTGTATCACCAGATTTCTCATGCTAGCATATACACTGAAATACCAGAAAAAAACTGCTATACCAGTTAATACTTGGTAGGTCCCCATGGGATCTTGGAGGGAACATTGCACAGTCCTCACACTGATGTTTGTTGAGGCCCCAGCATTGAATTGCGATGTTACTTGAGGCAGTGTCACACGCCTATCGCGTCAAACGATTCTTGCCGGTCATATTCACCCAGAGTCTTTTTTACGGCCAC
>JAOVVH010000002.1:14839378-14855190 GCA_028566435.1 Scorpiodoras heckelii
ATCTCCTGTTATTTTATCAAGTGTGCATGTGTGCATGTGTGCATGTGTGTATGTGTGTGTGTGTGTGTGTGTGTGTGAGAGAGAGAGAGAGATGTAAATAAAATGTGCATGCTTTAGAGTAACATCATTAACTGTAAAATTAATTCCATAGACCTCCTCAGAACTGATTCATTTCATGAATGTTATATAAACATGTACAATAATATTTTGTTTGTTTATTAGAGCCATGGAGTGTTTTTTTCCTGAACATTGCACTGACAGAGCACATTGGGTCCAAGTTGACATTATGTATAGGCCTCTATATTTTTATTGTATATTATATATTATAGTTATTGAGGTTTTGAGTTGAACTCATTTAATTCGAGTGAGCAGTTAAATAGGCTAATAAGTACATATGATAACTTTGATAATGGTAGGTTCCCAGACCCTACTTTGAGAAGCACTATATTAGAGGATGGGTTTCATTTTCTATTATTCTCTTCTATTTTCCAGGAGCGAGTGGAAAACTCGTATGCTCTCGGCCACGTCACCGCCATTCCTAAAGAACAGAACCTTCCCACGCTCTTTAATGAAGGAGAGAACAGCCAGGTAACAGGCTCAAACCGCACCCCAGTGGAAGTCTGTATATGAAGCTTGATTCAAAGTCAAAGTACTTTATATTTTATAGGTTACTAATATTATGTATCTGTGGTTCTTTTTCATGGATGCAGGGTTTAAAAAATGACTTTGTGCGGAACATTCTCTGGACTTTTGAGGACATCCACATGTTGGTGGGGTCCAACATGCCCATTTTTGGAGGCGGCCGTTACCCAGCAGTGAGTCTGCGGCTCAGGTCAGATTCCTTGTCACAGTTATGCAGTGACAGTGTTTATAGTAAAACATATTTCATTATTGATTTTCTGTTTGTTACACAGCAATATGCTTCAGGCACTTTAGATGCAAAGCACCTAATGGACCTGGTTTATAATTTAATAATGTAGTGTCACTGTGTACCAGTGGGTTTTCCCATCATGCCCTAGAAAAGAAGAACAGACATACTGTCACTGGCTTCTGTTTTTAATACGTTGGTTGGTGGTTTAGTTCTACGGTTAGCAGTGGTGATGTACATCACTGACATTATTTAATTCATTAGTTATTTTAAAACTTACCATTGTGTCTGTATTTAATTTGGGTTAAAATTTGGGTGTGTTTTTTTTTCTTTTGATTTAGGGATAACAACAAACCAATCAACATTCTCACTGGTATCGATTACTGGCTGGACAATCTGATGTGCAACGTACCAGAGCTTGTCATGTGTTTCCATGTCAATGGCATAGTGCAGGTAAAACTTGAGTTTGTTCAGGACTCTATGTATTCTTGCACATATTAGTACATGTACACACATACAGCTTTTGCTTCCATTCTTATTAACAGAAATATGAGATGATAAAGACAGAGGACATCCCAGATCTGGAGAATTCCACATTTTCCACTAGAGTGGTGAAAGACATTGCCCAAAATATACTTTCTTTTCTTAAATCCAACTGTACCAAAGAGGGACACACATATTGGCTCTTCAAAGGTGAGTGTATGGATGTTGTTGTCTCTTTGCGGTGTAGCCGTATGTCATTAGCAAAATTGTGTATAAAAATAGTGTTCCACATGGATGACTGTGTCTAACTCTGTTTCCTTTTAGCCAGTGGGAGTGACATTGTAAAGCTGTATGATCTGACCACTCTGTGTGAAGAGGCGCCTGAAGAGAAATGCCAGAACCCCTTCACTTTGCCAGTGGCAGTGCTACTTTATAAGTGTGTACTGCATCTCGAGCATTGTATCCCACAGTATATATTTTAGTACTTTGTGGCTGATCATTCTGGATCATCACGGTGACCATGGTGATATGAACAGAGCTGATTTGTTCTGATTTGCAGGGTGGCAAGTAATATGATACTGAAAAAGAACCAAAATAGGAAGCACTATGGGACCATCAGAACTCTGCTGCTCAACTGTATTAAACTACTAGACGAGGAGAAACACACTCAGGTGCACACACTGTGTGTCTCGTTGTGCCTTTGCTGCAACTCAATTTCTCTTTCCTAAGATGGTGCTTCATGATGTCTTCTTTCTGACCGTTTAGATCATTGCCTCAGCTCACTACATGCTGTCAGAGCTCTTTCAGCTGGATGACTCAAGTGAGGAGGAGGGCAGTGAGGAGTCTCTACGCAATGGGGGCTCAGAGGACAGCTATAGTGAGGATGAGGATGAAGAGGTGGATGAAGATGAAGAAGACGACAGCTGTTCATACAGCATGCCATCTGCGCGTCCAGAGGACTGCAAGGCTGTGGCTGTGATTAAATCAGTGGAGGAGCTGTCTGTCCCAGAGAAATACACATCGACCCACAAGATAAGAGTATGCCTATGATCTCTATGTAACAGGAGCTGTTTATAACCTTACATATGTCCTTTGTGTTTCTTCATGGAAAAAAGTATGTTTCTGAATTTAAGTTAAACTTGCGTTAAAATTATTGTGTTTGTGATAATTTCACATGCTACAAATGTAGCAGAGATTAAGTTGGATGATGCCATAATATTGTGCATTGTGATTGTGATTTGTATGCACACCTTATTGTTCTCTTTTCCCAACCAGCCAAATTGTTCATTTCCTGTGTCCCAAGACAAAGAAGAAAAATGTAGACTTGTACTTGGCTATGTGCTAAAGGTGAGAACACACAGTCCTACATTTGTGTTTTGCTTAATTGATTTAATGACAGATGGATCAACAGGAATGATCCAGAATTACTCAGGATGTTTTAATGTAGCACTGTCGATAACTAGGCTTCATATTTATATGAGTAAGGTCCCAGAGTTTGTGAAAAACACAGTACAATTGAAAGTTCATAATGGCACATGATATTGTGTAAAAACATTGTAAATAAATATACACAAGAGGGTTTAGGTAAAGTCATGACCATTCAGGTTTGTCAAATTCATGTTAACAGATTGAGGCCTTCGAACTAATATTCTATCTCACTTTTCTCGGGCATCTGTGAGCTCATGCATACAGAAGCGGGAGCGCTTTCCTCCAAGTGTGTTACACCGCTCCCAGAAGTTGCATGAGCAGCAGTTTGAAAAGAGGCAGTGGTTAGCGTCACATGTGTCAGAGGAAGCATGTGATAGTTTTGCTCGTCGTGTGACATGGGAGAAATACCAGTGGGTGGGAATTGGATATAATTAAATTAGGGAGAAAATCGGGTTGGAAAATGAAAAAAAAAAGAAAAGTTTCCCTTTTCCTATAAAGTTATTGTTTGAGATAGAGATCGGATTCCTATGCCGATAATATATTTGAGAACACTGTGCTGTCTGTGCGATAGGGACTGAAGGCAGTGGATAGCAGTATTAAGAAGGAGAGTGACCTGCCAGCAGCTGACCCCAGCACTCCTATCCCTCTGAAGTATGAGGAGAGCGGCGCCAGAGCAGTGGAGAAAGAGATTGCTCTGTTGCTTGACAGAGGTCAGCAGAACTCCATTACAATTTTTACTAGAATACATTTTGCTGTACGTTTCATAAATTGGATCTTGCTTTCTCTGTCTTCTTCACTATGGGCATAATTCTCCAATTCACACAAAAGTCCTTTTTTTTGCCAGTCTCCAGTTGTGCAGATTTCATTTACACGCTATTGTCCTCTGTCTGCTCCGATCACTCCCATAGAACTTAACTACAGAATGAAGAGGGGCTCATGAAAGAGGTGTGATTTATTTAAAAAAGAAGTAGATTGACTCACAATATTGTGTATTTTGGCAATCAGGAAAAACATGGAACCTGTACGTCCACATTTACCTTGTGAACCTTGTGAACCAGCCTCTGATTTTGAAAATAAATGCAAAGGGAGAGCTATATTATGAATTACCTCAAAGGAAAGCACTGATTTCTATGTATGACATAAACCCAAATATATGAAGTAAATATACCAAAAGACACATGTGCTAGACCTGGACGATATGTGATGTGTGAAGATTCATTAATTAAAAACGCATTACTGAGGAAAAGGTGCAGCAAAATGCATGTTCCAATGTCTATGCTTGAACTCGTTTTTACATAGGAAATGCCCAGATTTTAGGTTTATTCACCTTGAAGAGCATAACCGCCTCCTTCGTGTGCAAAACACAAACTTGGGCTGAAAAGTGTGTAGGTGTGCTGTTTTTTATTTGCGCGCATGGGAGAATCATGCTCTATGATCTCCTTTTGTTGACTCTCTTCTTGTGCTTCTGTTCAGCTGCTCCATGTGGTGAAGGGATGAAGTTGCCCATGCGCTCGGGCATGCTGCCTGGCTCCTGGCAGCACCAGATGAAGCTGCAGCTCTTCCTGAAGGCATCGAAAGCTTACTACGTGCTGGCTGAGGCTGCTACCAACCTGCAGAAGTATGGGCGTGCACTGCGTTACATCAAACTGTCTTTACAGTGTCATGGTGAGAGAACAAAAATAGATAAGAATGCACTGATCACAGCACAAAGTAATATAATCCTTTTAACTTGTGTTCTGACAGTACGTTCAATTTCTCTCTGCACCCTGTGTGTAGATGCGTATAGTGCTATAAGCAGTGGGCTGCACCCCACCGTGCTGCTCTTCCACAGCCAGTGTTTATCTCTGTGTGGAGATGTGCAGTTGATGTTGGCCCAGAATGCTTCAAACAGAGCTGCCTATCTGGAGGAGTACAGCTACCAGACCAGAGATGACCAGGAGCTCCTTCACTGCCTTCACCGGGAGAGCTCCTGCCAAGGTTTCACTCACCTGCCATATTCCATCAGTATTATATGATCATTCTATGTTCATGAGCAAGGAAACAGGAAAGAGTTGTATGACTGTTGATTTTTTGACAGTTGACAAGCAGTTCAACCAAGTAGGCAGCTAGTCGTCTTTTTCCATCAGAAAGCTGATTCATATCATCAATTTTTGTTATTTTTGTAATGAAGTTAAATCCTGATAAACATCAAAGATTGTGTCAAACTGCAATCCAGTTATCATTTATTCCTTAGACTACATTTGACATTTCTAGCCTCAGTGCTTTTAGGCTACACCATTATTAAATAATTTGATGCAGTAAATGTGTGTGAGTCCTATCACACTGTTTAAGGCTGTGCCAATTCCTAAATACGTTCATGTGGACAAGCTGGTGGAACAGATGAAGTTATAGATGTCAGTTATAGAAACTACCGTACATTTTGTTTTTGATGTTCATATTGTATAAAGTCTGGCCATTAAGGATGTATGTCTCTTTTTTTAATAGTAATAATAGTACACCGGTAATAAAAAAAATAAAAGATGAGGGAATGGGATTGGATTTCACCGATTCTGATCCTTTGCCAAGAGCTGTCTGTATTGATTCAGTTGCAATTGCTGGCTAACTCTATCCTGAATAACAGTGTGTTGAATCGGTGCAGCTGTACTGTAAACATTAACATCAATCAAGAACAACTATTTGTATATGTTTGAGAAGGATTATTAGAAAAAGCAGCACTTTTTTTGTCAGTCTGCCTTATGATCTCTGTTTTCTCAGCTTTCAGCATGGCCACTGACCTGGCCACTGACCCAGAGTACCAACTGTTTGTCAGTAGTAAGTGCTATGAGGCAGCCCATGACATTTTAACCTCTGAAGCTGTGAAAGACCTGAGCCCAGAGAAGATGGCTCAGGTTCTTAAGCGACTCGGAAACATCCGCAACGAAATGGGCGTCTTCTATATGAACCAAGCTGCAGCACTGCAGACGGAGAAAGAAGGGGGTGAGTGCAGCACTTGTACCACCTTGCACCATTTATGTGAGCTTAAAATATATTTGTGTACTTTCTCAGGATTTTGGACAAATGTTTTTTCTGTTGGTGACCTGTTAAATGTCTGTCTGCATCGCAGTACGGAAGTCAGTGTGTGCAGCAGAGCAGGAGCTGTGGAAGAAGAGCTTCTCTTGTTTTGAGAAGGGCATGCAGAATTTTGAGGCCATTTCAGACTCTGTAAACAAAGCCCTGCTGCTGTGTAACATTGGCAGACTGATGCGGATCTGTGCGCAGGCCCATTGCGCCATGACTACGGAGGAGAGCCGAGGAGAGTTCTCGCCTGAGGAGGCTCTCTACTACAACAAGGTACAACCTTATGCAGAATAGCTGGTTATAAAGTGTAATGCAGATGCGTGATTCTGGACTGTGATTCTATAAGACAGAAGGATGGAGTGAGCATTCAAAGAATTATAACTGCTATTCGTTTATTTAGATTTTTTCCATTAGAATTGACTGGCTTTGCTCTAATCCACCGACATACAATTACTGGATCAGAGAAGTTATGTACCACATTAAACTGGAAGAGATTAGATGTGCTGTAAGGTCCACTAGGAAGTTTTATAATATTTGGCAACCCTTCTTGGCATTTGTCGAGGAAATGGAAGCAAGCAGAATGACAATGTAACTGGCTTCTATTTATTTATTTATTTATTTATTTATTTATTTATTATTATTATTATTATTATTATTATTATTATTATTTTCATCTCAGCCTGACTTTGTATCAATGTAGGTATGAGGTACATAAATCTATGTCTGGTATATCAGGGGTGGGGGGTTGTGAGAGGTTTGTTTTTGTGTGATGTAATTTGAAGAATACAATAAAAAAGACCCCGAACAAAGAATGAACTGCCTTTTTATGCAAACTTTTATTTCCACTTGGTCTAACTGCTGACCTGAATGAGTAGAAATTAATTGGCTCATTTCATCGTAGAGGAAAACCCCTCTTAACAGTGTTTAAATAAGTTTCTCACTTACTGGTGTATTTGAAATGTCTCTATTAAGTGAAGTATGACATAGCTTTCTACCTGTGTATCTACACATAGGCAGTGGATTATTACCAGAGGGCCATGAAGTGTCTGGGCAGTAGACAGAGCCATGCAGCAGTGTGGGATTCAGTGAACTGGGAGCTCTCCACCACATACTTCACGCTGGCTACACTGCTGCAGGACTATGCTCCACTATCCCGCAAAGCTCAAGAGCAGGTGACATACAAATATACACAAACATTCATTTAATTATATCGATGATAATGCAGGACTGTTGTTGAATGTACTGTGGAAGCATGTGTTCTGTTCTGTTCTGTTTGTTTCAGGTTGAGAGGGAAGTGACAGAGGCTATGATGAAGTCTCTGCGATATTGTGACCTCCAGACAGAATCAGCCCGCCAGCCACTTTACCAGTACAGAGCAGCAACCATCCACCACAGACTGGCGTCTATGTACCACAGCTGCTACCGTAACCAGGTATGCATGTTTACACATACAAATTACTCACATTCAAGTTTAATATCAGAAAACTCCTGATATTTGTATACACTCACTAGATTTTCAATTTGGTATGAAAACAAAACTTTGTAAGTAGGTTGTTAAATGCTGGTACTAAAGTGCAAGTCATATAAGATCAGAGATTAAGAACATTGCAGTATATTGGTATAACCAATACCAGTGTCTGTACATGCAACAGATACCTAATATTTGAGTGTTTGTGTGCATCTGTTCAATTAAGGTGGGTGATGAGAGTGTACGGAAGCAACACAGGTCTCTAGCAGAGCTTCATTACTCCAAAGCAGTGCGTCTGTTCCTCAGTTTGAGTGATGCCCCGTGTGAGTTGCTGCGCACACTGCTGGAACGAGTGGCCTTCATTGAGTTCACCATGGCAGGTCAGTCTCACATACTGCAGTCTCACACACTGTTCTCACACTTATTACTCCAGCTTACTTTGTGATTGATGACAAAACCATATTTTATCTGCATGGAAAAATCTCTTTTCTGGGTTATGGTTAGGATTAACATGGGGATCAGTTTTGCATTATTATTTTATTGTTTCTACTAATAAATTATGTATTCCTTTTACATTAATAATGTGTGTATGTCTGTGTCTTTGTATGTTTTAGGACAGAGCAGTAATGCGGTGAAATCGAAAACTTTAACAGGAGCTTTGGAAATAATGTGTGAGACCCGCCATGCCTTCAGCCTAATCTACAAAGAGCTGCAGGAGCAAGAGCAAAGAGAGGTAAAGCCCTAGAGTCTGAACTCGTAACCTTCCGGTCACTAGTCCAGAACCGTAAGCACTGAGCCACCACTGCTCTGGACACTAACATGAGGACACCGAGAACAGACTTTTCCCTTTTAAAACATTTTACGAAAAGTATACTTGTGCTAAAAGAAACCATTTGTGTGTTTATATGTGGCTGCAGGCAGCGGTAGGAGAAGACATGGCCAAACCTAATGAGTCCTCTGAAGATAGCCCCGCCTCCTCAGGGTTGAACACACAGGAAGTGGCGAAGCTGATTGGCATCTTTGAGCCCAGTATCTCCTTCTTGCTGCTGCAGCTCATCAAACTCAGTACCACCAGCAAACGCAAGCCCAGGTATGAAGAAGGAAATCCCTTTTTAGCCCATTGAGTAGAAATTCCTGATAATTAGTATGTTTTTGACATATTACTTTTGTACAAATTGCATCCAAAAGAGTACATTTTATACATTCTATTAAAAGTATTACATGGTGTAAAGTGATGTGATTGATGGACCCTTCAAAGTGCTTCTGTATGTCGCTCTGGATAAGTGTGTGTGATAAATGTAATATGTAATATTCACAATATCAGCTGGCTCATCTAATGGTTTTAGATGCCTGTACAATTTGCACAGCTGGTGAAGGACCTTTCTCTGAAAAACCATGTATCACTGGAAAGTTTGTTTGTGATACTGCAATTTGTACCGTTATGTTTATTATTGCCACAGATATTAACTTCATGAGTCCGATTTGCAATTTAACCCACTTTGAGATATGTTGGGAGACCTTTTATAATAAGAAGGAAACATTACCACATATAGACCAGTAACACACAGTCTTCACACTAATGTCACTAATATGGGCTTATGTTTCTGTATAAGCAGCAGTAAAGAGGAGGAGCAGGTGAAGGTCTACAAGCAGGTCTACTCCAGGCTGTTGCGAGCAGAAAAGAACACCCCCCTGACCCAGCGCATAGCCCTCTATATGGAACTTCTTGATCAACTGACCTCACCAGCATAAACTGAAGACACCCCACCAGTTCTACATGTGAATAATAATGTGAATCGTGTGACAGAGACAGAAGGACACTTCATTTTTTTATTCTGGAAAGGTCACAATGATTGATACGTGCAATAATAAGGCAATGTACAGGACTGGCTCTGTCTGATAAAGCTGATGCCTATTTTATATAGATGTGTGTGCAATGGAAATTCTTTATTAAAATTTTGAAAACTGATTGAACACTATTTGTCTTGATTCTGTCTCAGGTTACTCTCGTTCTCGAATAGTCGAAGGTTACAGCTGTGGACAAAGAATCTTGTGCACAATTCTGATACATAAAGTTGAATAACTAGTTCACTTTTTTAAAAAATGTTGTTTACTGTCCAAAGGGTACAACCAGTGGTTCTCAAAGAGGGGCCTAGGGACCCTCAGGGGTCTGTGAGACATAGCCAAGGGTTTGTTTCAATGCTGGAAAATCAATTCATTATCAAACCAGCTTGTTTGACTGGTTACTTGAATTGAATGAATTTAATCCAAACTTCAACAATTAGACCTAAAGAAAACCCTGATGTGTATTTTGTCAGTGGAGTTAAAGCTCTATAGTTCCAATAATGTTATGTTAATGTAAGACGTCCTCATGTTTGTGGGAAGGACCCCATTTTATACGAAATAAATTTCCATTTATAGGTATAGCCCTAAACCAGTAGTGTCACTTCACTGAACCAATTTGGTGGCAAAGTCGAACAACATCGACTTCTTAGCTGGTCATTTTAACCACGTTGGATTTCAAACATAAGCTACGTCTGCAGTCAGTTGCCCTTACTAACATGTCGTCTTTGTTTCGCCATGGTGGTGGAGGAGGAGCGTCGTGGGACCTTTACCATGTGACGTGTACTGTAAACAGCCAATCAGCGTGCAGCAGAGTCCTTGGCGCCTTGGTGTGAACGGAGGCTGGATCAAAGTCGGTTCCCAGAAGTGTTTTTACACTGATTAATATTTTTATTTAACAAAGCTGGATCGCGGTCCTAACTGATTCTTCTGATGGATTAAAACACGCGGGTGTCTTCAAAACATGACGGTGGTGTCTTGAACACGCCTGCTGCGGTTTCTGATTTGTCTTTGTGTTGATTTGTCAGGACTGTCTGCCCGGTTAGCGGACTAGCAAGTGGCTGCTGCGCAAAAAGCACAATGAGTCCTGCGAAAGAGATCAAGCGTGAGTTCCTCCTGTTAATGTAACATTAACGATCAGAGGAGATTACACCCTGGTGTTAGATACATTATGTCACCGAGGTCGCACAAGTGTCCCCAGTTCTAGGATTTATACACGATCTTACAATAACTTTGTTCTTTACGGTTGCTTAGTAACTTTGTCGGATTATACATCAGATCGGTTACTGATCTTTGTTCAACAGAGCTATATGTGTTTCATTTTCACGTCACTTTATCCATATTTTAATGCAGAACTGCAGAAAGCCAAAAGCAAAGCCCAGATCACCAATAATCTGAAGGAAGAGGCCAGTCTCTGCAATCAGCTCGGAGAACTTTTAGCCAAGAATGGTAAGATGTAAATCATCCATTAACCCCAAATATAGTTCGTAATTGTTCTCAGATTTGCCTGAGTATTTTACAGTTGCTCATCTGTCCCTCTGTCCTGGATTTGCCTGTTTTCTCCGTTCCTCAGGTGATTACCAGGCGGCCATAGAGGAGCATCGGCAGGAACTGGCGCTATCTGAGGTTCTTCATGACGTCATCGGCTGTGCTGTAGCCAATCGGAAGATAGGAGAATGTTACGCAGAACTTGGAAATATAGAAGCTGCTCTCAAGGTAAAGCAATAAAAAAAATCAACTCCACGGGTTTAGCCTTTAGACTGACATTGCCATATCTGTGAAATGATCTGTGGCTTCAACACAACGCTGATGGTCTCTTCTACAGCATCAGAGACGGCATTTGGACCTGGCTCGCTCCGTAAATGATGCGGCCGAGGAGCAGAGAGCTCTGGCCACCATTGGTCGCACTTACCTGTTCCGTCACGACTGCGATCAGTCACGAGACAGCCTGAAGCAGGCCGAGGACGCTTTCAAGAAGAGCCTGGCTATACTGGATGGCCGTCTAGAAGGTGTGCAGACTCTTGTCGACCTACTAGAAGAAAAGACAAGGGGCTTTTGTCCGGTGTCACAGCAGTGGAGAGTGTAGTCCCTTTTGCTTACCAGCACATAATTCATAATTCATTCATTCATTGTTCAGCAACCTTTTCATTGTGGTTAGAGTTGAATCTGGAGCCTCAAAACTGTAGCTCTGAACTGAGGAGATCTTTCGGTACAGTTAGGCAGTAATGGTGCACCACCATGCCACTTAGCTTACTAGGAAGACTGGTAAATTTGACCAAGGTGGCAGAGGCATAATTCGCTTATTTGATCCTATGAAAATGGCAGTGTAGTTTTATTTTGTTTTATTTAATATTAATGAAGTCATAAGACTGGGTACAAATGCAAACCCTGCCCATAAGTATTAACATTAACTGTAGTTTTTTATACTGTTTATGCAAATCTGTCCACTGTTGACTGTGCACCCCCATATACAAATCCAATTTCCCAAAAAGGTGGGACAGTTTCTAAAAATGCAATAAAAACTGAAATCTGTAATTCGTTAATTCACTTGAAGCATATTTAACAGAGAAAAGGACAAAGAAAAGATTTTCAGTGTTTTAAATGACAACCTTGATTTTATTTGCTAAACATAAACAAATTTAGAAATTGATGGCTGCAACACACTCAAAAAATTTGGGACAGGGGCAATATAAGACTGCACAGGTTATACAAGTAACACTGGAAGGTTCCACAATTAGCAGTTTAACTGGTAACACGTGAGGTCATGAAGACTGAGTATAAAAGGAGCATCCACCAAAGGATTAGTCTTTGCATACAAAGATGGGTTATGGTTCAACAATTAGTGCCAAACTTCATGAGAGAATTGTCAGTCAGTTCAAAGACAATTTTTCTCAGCACAAGATTGCAAAGTATTTAGGTCTTTCACCATCTATAGTTCGTAATGTCATGATAAGATTCAGGGAGTCAGGGGAAATCTTGGTGTCTAAAGGCCAAGGGTGGAAACCGCTGCTGGATGTGTGTGAGCATCAAGCCCTCAGGCAGTATTGTCTGAGAAACCATCATGCTACCATGATGAACATATCCACATGGGCTCAGGAGTGCTTTGGAAAATCACTGTCACTTAATAGAGTCTGCCGCTGCATCAAGAAATACAACCTCATACTGTATTATGCAAAGAGGAGGCCATATATTAATTTTGCACAGAAACACAGGCAAGTTCACTGGGCCTGAAGTCATCAGAGATGGACCAAAAAACAGTGGAAAGGTTATGCCATCAGACCAGTCCATGTTTCAGCTTGTTTTTGGAAAAAATGGATTTCATCCAGACTGTTACCAAAGTGCATCAGTGCCCACAGCATGGGTGATCTGCATATATGTGAAGGTACCATTGATGCAGAGACTTATATTGGTATTTTGGAGAGACATATGCTGCCATCAAGACAACATCTTTTCCCAGGAACTCCATGTCTATTTCAGCAGGACAATGCCAGGTCTCATTCAGTCCAGATCTGTCTCCTACTGAAAATGTACAGCGCATCATGAAGAGAAGAATCAGACAACAGTGATCACAGACTGTTGAGCAGCTGAAGTCTTGTTTGCAGCAAGAATGGGCTAAACTTCCACTTGCAAAACTGCAACAATTATTGTTTTCCATTTCCAAAAGATTAAAAAGTATAATTAAAGAAAAGGTGATGTGACCCAGTGATAAACATGCCTCCGTCCCAACTTTTTTTGAGTGTGTTGCTGCCATCAATTTCTAAATTTGTTTATATTTAACAAATAGAAGTTCGTCACTGAAAACACTGAAAATCTTTTCTTTGACCTTTTGTCTGTTAAATAACGGTTCAAGTGAATTAACAAATTGCAGATTTCATTTTAATTTTTATTGCATTTTAAGAAAGTGTCCCAGCTCTTCTGGAAATGGGGTTTGTAAGTGTGACATCTCTAGTAATTTCTGTATTTTGGCATAGTGATGACGTGATTGTGAATAATGTAGCTGTGTATTGCAGGGACTGTGTCGGCACGGGAGCTGAGTGAAATGAGAGCACGGCTGTTGTTGAACCTGGGATTTGTGTTTGATGGCCTGAAAGAACCACAACGCTGCAACGATTTCATCCGCCAGAGCATCTACATTTCCGAGTAAGACACTCGCTCTTATAACCTGTGTCACATTGCACTGAGTGCTTGTTGCACTCCACATAGACATCACAGATGCTGCAGTTACATCAGATTTTCTCCCTTCTTAGAAAGAACAATCTGCTGGAGGATCTCTATCGTGCCAATTTCAATCTGGGCAGCATTCACTTCAGAAATGGACAGCACTCTCTTGCAATGCGCTGCTTTGAGAAGAGTAAGGAGTGTGCACGCAAGATGAGTGAGAAGTTTAGTGAGAGTGAGTGCTTCTACACCATTGGCAAGGTGAGTAGTAGGTGAACAGGAAATTAGCTGGGTGACATGGCTGCCAGGGGGTGCCTGAGTTTGGGATGGACCTGTCAATTTTAAAATATAACCAAGAAAATGAAAATGTAACACTTTACTGTGATTTAAAATTAGAAGTGCATTGATATAGTTTAATAGAGACAGTAGATACCAAAATCAGGCATTGTGCAAAAATGTCACTAGAATCTTGTAAAAATCATTCAACAATGAACAGAATATACATTTTCATATATGTTCAGAACAGATCATAAAAAACGCTCAGTACAACAGGCTCCAGAAAAAGCTAAATTATATTATAGTATTATATTATAGCATTATATGGTAAAACTGGACTGATTAAAATAATGTTGCAAGAGTTAAAAATGAAATTGTGAACATGCAAGTAACATAACTGTTAATACACAATTGTAGTGTTCTAACATCCCAGTACACACCAATCAACCGTAATATTGTGTAGGTCCCCTTGTGCCACGAAAACAGCTCTGACTCATCAAATCATGGACTCCACAAGACCTCTGAAGGTGTGCTGTGGTATGTGGCACCAAGACGTTAGCAGCAGATCCTTTTGTTCTAGCAAGCTGCGAACTGGGGCCTCTATGGATTTTACTTCTTTGTCCAGCACATCCCACAGATGATCAGTGTTTTATAATTTCAGCCTGTGTAACTATTGAAGGTTTATAAAGACGTCGAGTGGGCTGTGCCCTATAGGTTCTTCTGAATCTAGGAGACCTGCCGGCAGCCCGGTGCTCTCTGAAGAAGGCCTTCCGCCTCGGCTCCCAGCAGCCTGCAGAACGAGAGGCAGTGAAGAGAGACCTGAGATATGGTAAGCGGGAATGTGTGGAGGCTGTGACTGAAACATTTTGTGGTCTGGAACCCAAAAAAACGAGAGTCAATGTGTTGCAATATTTATCAGTTTATTCTCAGTGTCATTGTGTGTGGACACATTTTCTGCAGCAATCCGTGGCTGTCAGTTGGAGGAAGCAATGGCAGCTGTCAGTAACACCGTCTCTCAAGAGGCTTTGGGTCTTGCAGAGGAACTGGGAGATCTCTACTGCAAAGTTGGCTGCTATTCCAAAGCTCTGGAAGCTTATCGCACACAGGCAAGAGGCTTTTGTATTTACTCCCAATTATAAAAAAAGGACGATTATAACTGCCAGGTACAGGTAAATACACAGTACAAAATCTTGCCTATAAAAGGGGTTACTAAATCACACCTATATCAAGTTTTTGAATGACCTTATAAACTTGTTTGTGTGGTTTCTCACGCTCTAACACAGTTTATTTTTTAAAATGGACAAAAATACACTGCATAGAGGAAAACAGTGGCGTTGGCCTTCTTGAAGCCAGAATTAAACCATCAGCAAATGTCATTCTATGAAAGACTGAGACTGTGTACCAGGTGCTTAAAGCTTGAAGGCGTACATTACAAGAAATTCAGATGATTGATTTATATATTTAATTGTATATTAATTCTTTTTAAAATACAAGTGTTTTTTAAACATTAGCTAATGTAGTACCGATAAACGTGCACCAGGTCAGTTTGAAAGTTATCTTTTTTGTTCCATTACACATTTAATTACTTCTGATGACCTACGATGTCATTCTGGCTGTTTGAGGCACAACCATGTGCAGCATGTCTCATCTCTATCACACTCTTCTCCGGTGTACAAAATGCCATCTCCTGCTAATCTTTGTGTGCTCCATTATTTATTAGTTTAAAAAATTTTATTCAGATATCTGTATCAGAGTCCTCTTCTTGTAGGACCATCCTCATTTTCAGCACTTGTATACTCAGTAAATAATACTACTGAATAAGGCAATGCTCTTGTTGCTTCCATGGTTTTGGTCTATTGCATAAAAGCTTTAGTTTGGTTTTTCAGCCTCTATATTTTGCATCTGTGTTTTTAGTTGTCATGTGCTGAAGAGTTGGGGAAGCCTGCTCGAGAGCTGGCTGTTATCCACGTCTCTCTGGCGGCCACTTATTCTGACCTGCGACAGCACAACAAAGCTTTAGCGCACTACAGACATGAGCTGAAGCTGAGAGAAGGCAATCCCAAAGAGGTACCACAACACTGTCTTGTTCACAGATAAAAGACTACAAGGATTAGTGAAACCCTTTCTAGGTTCCTAGATTTTCCTCATTGTTTGTTGTGTGTGTGTGTGTGTGTGTGTGTGTGTGTGTGTGTGTGTGTGTGTGTGTGTGTGTCTGTGTGTGTGTGTCTTGAT
>JAOVVH010000002.1:14883433-14908097 GCA_028566435.1 Scorpiodoras heckelii
AGACCCCTCCATGATTTCTAAGTGGGAGAACTTGCAAATTCGCAGGGTGTTCAAATACTTATTTTCCTCACTGTATAAAAATGTGGCTGAAGAAGTTCTTTGAATAAATTTGACATGACATTCTCTACAGACTCTTTACATATTCAACCAGCATTAACTGGTTTGTACACATAGAACGACAGAGACAGAATTATTGCTTTCAGATATTTTATTAACACAGCATGATTTGCAAACTTTTAGATTTTAAACATTTGTTTCCAGTTTAAATCATTTCTTGCTATGCAGGAGTTTTTGGGTAATGTCCTCCTTCAGAGCTTCTGGTAGCTTTCTGGAAAAGCTTGGATCAGTTCCAGCATGCCCACTGACCTGTAATTTTTTAATGAAAGATTAAAAAGGATTACAATTACACATTAAATTGTTCTTAAACAAATACTGGACAAGTGGAATTTCATAACTCACTTGCAAAAGCCAGCCTTAGCGCAGATTGTTTTTGGATCATCTGAGGTTGAAATTTCCGCCACCAAGATATCAATGTACTGGTTAACAATTTTCTTACAGGAATCTTTAAAGACCTTTATTGCATCACAAGCTCTCCTCAATTTATCTTTAATCTTTTCCTGTGGTAAAGTTTAAACTGTATGAGAAAAGTTCGAGACAGCAGTTTCTTTATTTTAACTACATAGTATGATGCATACCACTCACCACATTTTCATGTTTACCAAGGTGTGATTTCACTTTCTTTATCACCTTCTCACAGATACTACACACACCAGGGATCTCTTCCTCAGGCATTGGCAAATCTTTTTCCTGATCAAGAGGACCATTAGAAGTGGCTGAAATCTACTGAGCAAATAGCAAATATTACAATCAAGAGTAAAACTCCATTTTACATCTGAGACTTTTACAGTTTAGGGCCTTTGGTAGTCTTTGAAGTAGACTTTGGTGAGGCTGAAAATACATTGTACTGGTATGTAAATATAATTAAATAGGCAGTTTATGAAACAAACCAAAGTCCCATCAAGATGTTCCTCAGTGTCAACTTTCAGGTATTCCAGGTGCATTGCACAGGCTGAGAAGCAAAGGGAACAAAACATTATCATTAACTGACTAATCACAGACATTATATGACCTCAGAGTTCTGAGCATTTAAGACTAGACATAGAGACTCGTTTTTACTTTTTCCTTACCATTTAATAAAATAACCACATTGATTAAAATTGTCTGAGTTACCTGATCCGATGAGGAAGAAAGCAACAAGGATGTTTCGGAGCATATTGGTTGAAGATGTACAAGATATGTGACTTCTTGAGAGCTGAATAGTCTGTGACAATGCAACGTCTGGAGGAGGTCTTTTATACCTTTTGTCTTCCCACAATACCTTTTTTCTTTCTGTGACCACAACTGAGAAATGCTGAGTCAGCATCATGTTTAATAGTTTTCAGTGCCCCTCCAAAGTATTTTACAAGAAAGAACATTTTATGTTTAATAACAATTTATGTTTTATTTTTTGTTTGTTATTTATTATTTTAGCTAAGATAGGTAAACAGTTGAAGTCATAAGTTTATATATACTTTAGACACATTTATTAAAACTCAGTTTTTAACAATTCCTGACATTTAATCCTAATCCCTATCCAGGCAGGGGTAGCTCAGTGGTTAAGACATTGGACTACTGATTGCAAGGTCATGAGTTCAAATGCCAGCACCACCAATCTGCTACTGTTGGGCCCCTAAGCACACAGTTGAAGTTAGATGTTTACATACACTGTAGCCACATCTATTAAAAATTAAATTTTTAATTTTTGACCATTCTTCCTGAAGCACATTTGTCAGGTCAGACACTGATGTTGGACGAGAAGGCCTGGCTCACAGTTTCCCCTCTAATTCATCCCAAAGGTGTTCTGTTGGGTTGAGTTCAGGACTCTGTGCAGGCCAGTCAAGTTCTTCTACACCAAACTCACTCATCCAAGTCTTTATGAACCTTGCTCTGTGTACTGGTGCGCAGTCATGTTTTAACAGGAAGTGGCATCCCCAAACTGTTCCTACAAATTTGGGAGCATGAAATTGTCCAAAATCTCTTGGTATGCTGAAGCATTAAGGGTTCCTTTCACTGGAACTAAGGGGCTGAGCCCAACTCCTGAAAAACAACCCCACACCATAATCCCCCACCACCAAACTTTACACTTGGCACAATGCAGTCAGACAAGTACCGTTCTCCACGCAACTGCCAAACCCAGACTCATCCATCAGATTGCCAGATGGAGAAGCGTGATTCGTCACTCCAGAGAACACGTCTCCACTGCTCCAGAGTCCAGTGTGCTTTACACAACTGCATCTGACGCTTTGCATTGTGCTTGGTGATGTAAGGCTTGGATGCAGCTGCTCGGCCATGGAAACCCATTCTATGAAGCTCTCTTCGCACTGTGCTTGAGCTAATCTGAAGGCAACATGAAGTTTGGAGGTCTGTAGCAGCTGACTCTTCAGAAAGTTGGTGACCTCTGTGCCTAGAAATAGAAATATTATCCCTCACCACATCTACACTATTCTGTAGATGTTTTCCTACTTTCTTCATGTTGCCATCACCAATTCACCTCATGCAACTTCTTTCCTCTACTGTGCAATACAAGTACCTGTATACACAGAAGTACCAGAAAAACTGGATCTGGAGCCTATGCAAAAAACACAGCTATGCCAGCTATGCACATGATTGGTTGCGTCCACCAGTGCGTATATCAAGCGATAAACATCTATGAAAGCCTCTACGGTTGTTTCTGCCATGAGAATGCCAAGTTATCAGGATTTTGCGATTTTCAACACATAGCATTTCGGAAGTAGACGAAAAACATTTGTATTTCCACATATGAGCATTTCAAGCATGTACCGTGACTACAAGAATTCCAGCAAAACCTCGAACTTGAAACAGCCGCGTGGCCGTAAAAAGACTCTGGGTGAACCGATTTACACAACAGGCGTGTAACACTGCCTCACGTAACATCAGAATTAATGCTGGTGCTTCAACAAACATCAGCGTGAGGACTGTGCAATGTTCCCCTCCAAGATAGTGTGGGGAACCTACCAAGTATTAACTGGTGTACCAGTTTTTCTGGTACTTCATTTAAACAGCTTGAACAGCATTGGACATTGTCCCAAAGCACTTTTACATAGACATAAAATCCAGCCATAACTTTTTAATTAATTTCAATTTTATTTTGCTCATATGCTTGTGTGTGTGTGTGTGTGTGTGTGTGTGTGTGTGTGTGTGAGAGAGAGAGAGAGAGAGAGAGAGAGAGAGAGAGAGAGAACTCATGACGCTCTTATAAAATGTAGAATCACTGTGCATTCTTGAGGAACACGTGTGACTACGTAGATCTCAAAAACAGTGCACTAGATAGTGAACAGGGTAAACAGCAATATCGTACACAGCCAGAGACAGCAAGTGTGTTAAAGGTGTCCTGAAATAGCCTAAAAGCCTGTTTCTGACACTACCGCTCTCAGATCATTATCTGCCCCTCCAGCACAGTTGGTGGCAGTATGACATTATCACATGTGTTCTCCCAAACCAACTGCCATTAAACACACGAAAAAGGAATCGGAAGTTGTGTTTCTTAACCCGGAAGCAGTAGCTGGCAAACAAACGACTATGGTGAGCAAGCAATTTTGTTTCCTACCTAGTTAGACACTTCAGGCTTAAATAAGGACGTGATTAAAATAAGATAATATGCCGGAATGCTATGAGTTCTCGTCTACCATAAATTTACCACGACATTAGCTTACGCTAGCTGTCAAACGTCACGGACTTCAGCCTGCCGGTGCGTCGTTAAGTAAACTAGCCGTAGTTTTCTAGCATTTCAGGTAAACCGTAAGTGAATAATTGTAAGCCTGTGAGTCGATATGATGCAGCATGGGGACAGTAAACATGCCGGGCGCTTGTGTTGAATAGGGGCAGAATCAGAGTGGAGGACATGGTCCTGGAGGAGGGAAGAAAGATGATAAGGTAAGTAACCTACCTGCTGTCATTTCCTCCCGGTGTCTGTAAACGCCACTAGCCAACCTAGATGTCAGCCAGACGTTTATTTTCATTGATAAGAAATACCCACCACTTTTCCCTGAAAGGATAAGAAGAAGAAATATGAGCCCCCGATTCCCACAAGGGTGGGAAAGAAGAAGAGGAAGACGAAAGGTCCTGATGCTGCAAGCAAGCTTCCTTTGGGTAGGTGATAGCTATAAAACTTCTTTTAGCCCATCAGTCTACATCACATTAATGCATAGACACGAATAAGCCGTGATCTGGACTTCTGTCTGTAGTAACTCCACACACACAGTGCAGACTGAAGCTGCTGAAGCAGGAGAGGATAAAGGACTACCTGCTGATGGAGGAGGAGTTCATCAGGAACCAAGAGCAGATGAAGCCACTGGAGGAAAAACAAGAGGTATAGCTGAATGAAGGTGTTCGTGTCTAGATCGTGTCTAGATTACTTTCCTCTTCTGTTATAAAGTCGGGTAGATGCAGAGTAAATGCAGAGTAAATGCCCACCACTTTTGTGGCTCTTGTTGGTCCTTACAGGAAGAGCGGTCCAAAGTGGATGACCTGAGAGGCACTCCCATGTCAGTAGGAACTCTTGAAGAGATTATTGATGATAACCATGCCATTGTGTCTACGTCAGTGGGCTCGGAGCACTACGTCAGCATTCTCTCCTTTGTGGATAAAGACCTTCTTGAGCCAGGCTGTTCTGTTTTACTGAATCATAAGGTAATGCCATTTTCCAGCAAGTGTTGCGTTGATTAAGAGAAGCAGTGTCAATTTTTGAACAGCCGTAGTGCTAAACATTTTGATTTATAGGGAAAAAGCTGAAAGAGTTTCTGTAGGCAGTGTCAGAATAGCTGGGCTACTTTAGTGCAGTACAGTAATACCCCGAAAATTCGCGCTTCTGAATCTGCGGTTTCACAAATTCGCGTATTTTTTCCTTTGAATCTAACCCTTAAACTTCGCAGGTCCAGCAGATGTAATCAGTAGATTTTTTCGTGACCAGTAATATGTATATATCATTTTTAGTCTTAATTTGTTAAGAATAATAATAGAGATGATTTCATAAAAATAATGTTTTACTTACTGTATCCAATAATACTGCATGTATTATGATCATATATTTCTATCGTAATATGAAATACAAACGGGGTCCATGCCTCATTTGCTTTGTTTCCGTTTCCAACATCAGCTGATCAAGACGACTACCTGTATATAATTTCTAATACTGTAAAACTAATGTTCTACTTATTGTCTCCACTTATACTGCATTTATTACTATCATACTGTATTTCTAATTTTAATATAAAATACAAACATAACGACCATTGCGAAAATGCGCTCACGAGAGTTCAGCGTCTCGGAGAAGACGCGGACGGGAACAAGGTGGCGGACACTAGACGTACATGTACGTACAGTATGTATGGTATCTGACAGTATGTACTTCATACTACAGTACTGTATATGTTTATATTTTACCTGTACAATTTTAAAGGGTAGTGTAAATTATAACATCAATTTTTAAATGAACTTGAAGTGTTTTGAGGACATATTTAGGGTTTAACATATGAAGATGGGTATTTATAAGCCTTTGTTAGTTGTCCGTCCAAAATTTGCAGATTTTCAAAATTCGCGGGGGGTCTAGGAATGTAACCCCCGCAAATTTCGGGGTATTACTGTAGTAAATTCTCAGCAAAAGAACGTTCATTCAATAATAATAATAATAATAATAATAATAATAATAATAATAATAATAATGCATTTTATTTATAACGCACCTTTCATTTAGATGAAAATCTCAAGGTGCTACCAAGGTACTCAGTACAATAATAAAAGCAGTAAAATAATAAAAGAAAGAACCATAACATTTTAATAAAAGACCTAAATAAAGCACCTGTCTCTCATCCCATCGTGTTACAGAAATGCCTTTCTAAACAAAAAATCTCTATAGGCGACTTCTGAAAGCAGTCAGTGCTTGAGGAACCCTCAGATGGTCAGCAAGGGATTTCCCAATGTGCAGGGCAGCTGAACAAAATCTACAACCTCCCATTGTATGTAGTTTAGTTCTGGGAAGTTGGAGGAAGTGATTATTGGTCCTGAGATTTCGACTGGACCTACATGGTTTAAGCAGTTACCGGTACTTAAGGTAGTCCGGTGCATTTCCATGGAGACATTGAAAAGTTAGGAGGAGAATTTTATAGTTAAGTCTATATGAAATGGGAAGCCAGTGCAGAGAATGTAATATTGGTGTGATGTGCTCTGTACCCTCTTGAGTATCCTGGCTGCACAATTTTGAATGTAGTGAAGCTTCTGTATATGCTTGGCAGATACTCCATTGAGAAGTGCATTGCAACAATCCAGTCTTGATGAAACAAAGGCATGAACAAGTCTCTCTGCATCAGATAGTGTTAGAGCAGAACAGAGTTTGAAACTATTGTTCAAGTGAAAAGATTAAGTTTTGCATAGATCCTTAACGTGGGCCTCAAAATTCAGATGAGAGTCGAGTCTGACACTCAGATTGGAAACATTGGAATATCCTGACCAGAAATTTTAAGATAATTTGCTCTTGATGTTGAGTTCCTATCAAAAGAACCTGAGTCCATAGTTAGTCTCAAGAATGAACTTGTATCCTTTGAACAGCTTGGAGATGGCTACAGAATGAGTGGAAGGACCCTTTATATACAGCTGTGTATCATCAGCATAAGAGTGAAACAACATGCCATGCTAACTGGTGACACCTCTGATAGGAATCTTAATGGTAGTTGTATTATATGCAACAAAAAAAGACAAAATCCCCTTGCTTATTCATACAAAGACATCTTTGAGAATGTGTACAGCACTGCTTAGCCAGAAAGACATAATTAGGATCAGCATTGCCATGATTTTCTGTGCCTTTGATAGCTGTTGTGTGTTATAAAGGACATTATGAACATGCAGCAGAAGTAGCAATGTAACATGTTTACGAGAGTTGCAGTTTTTAGTGCAGTCATGTCCACTGCACAGAGAAGCAGAAGTTGCTGCAGTAGGTTTAGAGGAGTCCAGAGGGAGGTTGTGGCAAAATAATTTGGGAAGTGAAAACTGTAAAAGCATGACAGTGTAGAGATCCTATTATTGAGCGATGTGAATGACTCTGCTTGCAGGTACATGCAGTGATCGGTGTGCTGATGGATGACACTGATCCTCTGGTGACGGTGATGAAAGTGGAAAAGGCTCCTCAGGAGACATATGCTGACATTGGAGGCCTGGACAGCCAAATTCAAGAGATCAAGGTACGAGACATCACACACACATAAGCTGATCTAATACCTATATTTACATCTTTTGATTTTTTTTCCATACATTGGTAATGCTGACGATTCATATTGCTTTTTTTAACGTAGGAGTCGGTCGAGCTTCCTCTTACACACCCAGAGTATTACGAGGAGATGGGAATAAAACCTCCTAAAGGAGTTATTCTGTATGGTCCTCCAGGGACAGGTCAGTCAAAAAAAAAAAACTGAGAGAGAACACATGGCTTAAAATGATTACCAGAAAACAATTATCCTGTGTGACACTGAATATTATCATTTTCAGGTAAGACCCTGCTGGCTAAAGCTGTAGCCAATCAGACATCTGCCACATTCCTGAGGGTAGTGGGTTCAGAGTTGATTCAGAAATACCTGGGCGATGGTCCCAAACTAGTGCGAGAGCTTTTCCGAGTTGCAGAGGAGCATGCCCCTTCCATAGTCTTCATTGATGAGATTGATGCCATAGGAACAAAACGGTAAGACAGACTTGTATGGTTGGTAAGAAAGCATTTATTCTCTACAGCCATAGAAGCCACACAGTATGTAATGTAACATTTTCTCCCATCGTTCTAAGTATATATGATGCATCTGAATCTACTGTTGGGACGTGGTGTGTGTGTGTGTGTGTGTTTTAATTCGCTTCTCTTCATTTGATCATAATGCTTTGTATAGACAGTTTGGGTTTTGGAATGTGCATGCCTCCTTTATTATAAACAGTGAATAGCATGTACGGTACAGTACAAATAGCCAGAACCATAAATAGTAATCGTAAAATGGCCTGTTGTATTTCTTCTATACTACCACACTAGTGTCTCTTGTAGACAAAATAGCACTTCTTCACTTAAACAGCACTAGCTGCTCTCTAAGTTAACAGTTTGTCTTCTTCAGTGTTTTGTTAGGATGTGAATGTATTGATATATTTTATCTCTTCTTAAAGATTGCTCAGACATTTATATGCACGTGACCGAAATAAATATTTCGGTGTGCAGCACTACCATAAAATATGTATAGTATTTCTTTGAATGCACTTCATTAACCATTACCGTAGACATATTTAATATAGCCAGCTCATAAAACGTGTCACACTTACAGCATTTCCAGCAAAATAAAATACAGCAGATTTAGCTTTGACCAAATTATTTTCTTTAGTACATTTTCCTGATTTCATGAAGTAAGTGGGTGGTTTGCTATGTGCCCTTTGTAGGTACGAGTCCAACTCTGGTGGAGAGAGGGAGATCCAGAGGACCATGCTTGAGCTCCTGAACCAGCTGGATGGATTTGACTCCCGTGGTGACGTTAAAGTAATCATGGCTACTAATCGGATAGAAACACTTGACCCCGCCCTCATCCGTCCAGGTCAGTTCTGAGCCAACACGCTGTGTCCAGTGCATTCAGATAGTTATCTGAGATCATGATTATTTTTGAGTCAGATTGTTGTTCCCTTCCTTCTATGAATTGTTTCCAAAACACACACATTGTATCTTTGCTTTAATTTTCCATGTGGTTCTGCAGGTAGAATTGACCGTAAGATAGAGTTCCCACTGCCTGATGAGAAAACCAAACGCAGAATCTTCCAGATTCACACAAGCAGGATGACTGTAGCAGATGACGTAACCCTTGACGACCTTATCCTGGCTAAAGATGACCTTTCCGGCGCGGACATAAAGGTAAGGTCCTGAAATGGTCCTGGTGGAGTCGAATGAGGAGTAGCATTTACATGTTTTATATATTATATGAAGAGCATAAATTAGTTACTTAAAACATTTACTACAATTGTTCTTGTTAAAGGTCTGTACATGCAAACTGTTCATCACATGAATAAACCTTTACTGCCCCCTTCTGCCCTCCGGCTGCATGACATCACTAATTACTTAGATTACAGGAAGTTGTGCTGCAGACGTTAATAATGGACATAAGCAGTACACAGTCCATTTATATTTTAAATGGGTGGACTAACAATTGCGTGTGGTGTTTTTCTCAGGCGATTTGCACAGAAGCAGGGCTTATGGCCCTGAGGGAGAGGAGGATGAAAGTAACAAATGAGGATTTCAAGAAGTCTAAAGAGAATGTGCTCTACAAAAAACAGGAAGGGACACCAGAAGGCCTCTACCTTTAAATTGGCAATGGCCAAATGTGAACTATTCATACTAAAACACTTCTCTTTTGTTACACTTGCTTCTGTTTGTGCTGGCTGTCATTTCTGCTTCTTGGAAATAAAATGTTTTACATGTCACGATAATAGTCTTGTTTAGAAACTAGCAAACCATCTGTCACCTATTTTACCTTGAAATAATCCAGTATAAGCATGTATTCTTCTTGCAGGGGGCCTTGAACGCACGTTAAAACAGACAACCTTGACTGCATAACAGGCACATGTGATAAGACTTCACATACATTGCTTTTAAAAACAAACGGTTTTAAAGAAGCTTTACTTGTTAGACATTCAGCTTATAATCCTTCAATGATTTGGTCTCCACCTCATCACACATCATAGACATAAAATATATGCCAAAGATTTGACAATTGTATAATAACGGAAAATGAGAACTTAAGGGTGTCTTCAAACCTAGGTGAGGGACTAGACTCAACACAGCCACGAGAGGGGGTGAAGACATCAAAACAAGTCTGATCACTGCAAACCACAGACCAACGTTCACTTTGGTTTCAGTCAAGTCTTTGAATGTAATATTAACAAACACATCCAGAGAATATTAGCAGGGGAAAAAAAATCAGAACACCTAAACTGCAAACAAATGTGACCAGACACCCAAGTGTTACAGTATATGTAGGCCCGTGACTTGTAGTGTAACCTTCAGCATTATCAACTGACTTAAACGTATGATTCATTTGGAAAGGCTATCTCCGTTTTGTGAGGCATGAACAGAGTGCCAAATACCCACAGATATTTGTGTCAAGTTTGCAGTTGAATTCTTCATGCACATGAGGTCAACATTTTATCATACAGTGGTATGTATTCATTTCTGTAGCTCACAAACTATCATACAGGTAAATAAATATCTCAGTGAATGGATCTTGACAAAAGACTGATCTCAAATTCAAGTGATGTACATGATAAGTATATGAAAGGTGTTATCAACAACTGAAGTTTGAAAAATGGAAAAAAAAAAAAAAAAAGTGTGCTTAAGTGCCCTTAGAATAACTGCTGAAATATCATATTTCTTCAATTCTTGCTTCCAAAAGCAACTCTAGAATTAATAACTGGAATAAAACAAAGGGCATACGCTATAAGGCATGTACCATTCGTAACCTAAGTTCTTTTATTTCACGTGGGCCAAAATAATTTTTTGCATCAATGATGAGAACAGACCGCTGGCTGGCTGAAGAGTAAGAATGGGGTGTGTGTGGGTGTGTGTGTGTACATAAGACAAGGATAAATAATGGTACATTAGTGTACATATGTGTTCTCCACAAGGAGGGGTAAAGGTGCACCAAGTCTCTGAGCGAAGAGAAGCCTCTCCTTCTCACTCGTCTTCATCCTCCTCCTCTTCCTCGCCATCTGAGAGGGCAGGGCATGTGCCCAGCTGCCGGTAGCCGTCCAACCACTTCTCCACCATCTGTGTGACGAGAGGATGGCTCCGCCTCCTCGAGCTCTTCTGCAACGCCACCAGGACTCCACCCTCTGTCACACAACAGTCCAGCCACTGCCTCAGCAGACGCTCCTGCTGCTCCTCTGTTCCCATCTGATGGACATGAAAAACAAACCAAAAACTTAGCTGCTTACCAATCCAAGTCGCACGAAACAAATCAATCATGACAAAACCTCCACTGACCTCTTGTGCAGACAGGAAATGGACATGCAGCAGCTTCCTGTCACTGTCCACCAAGGGCAGAAAAGTGACAGTCACATCATCGTCTGTATTTAGGTTAGCACCTGCACCTCGGTTGTCATAGCCGTCATTTTCCATGGCGACCAGGGCTGAGAAGTGGCCTCGTGTGTAACCCAGTGCAATGGGGCTCTTCCAGCAAAAACTCTGCTCCCATAACAGGGGTAAATACACACCTGTAGAGGAGGCAGGATGTCCAGATTAGCCTTGATTTCATCTGGGCATAATGCCAACAATTTGGTTTATAATTCTAAAAGTCTATTAGTAGTAGTACTTCGAGCCATTTGGACTCGTGTTACAGCAGTGACATTTAGCCATCGTGTAATGCGTCGGGGTGGGTGAAAATATACTTGGCCATTACGATGTATGCTTGTTATTTGGGAAACAATCTAAATGTAAAGTAAAAATTACAAACATCAAAGAATCCTGAATAGTCAAGTAAACTGCACTGAAAAACTTTACTGTAACCAATATGTTACCAGATGTGACATGAACCAGTCTGTATATACTGCTCATTTCCTATTACGGTACAAATCACTTCAAACCACTCATGGTCAGGGCAGCTTTTCATCTTTGTTTGGTTTGAATGTATGCCTAATTTATGCCTGTTGCACAGGTGCAAGTGAGATGAGTGCTATAATCATGTTTGTGGCACTGTGTGAACATGATCACAATATTTTTCAAACACGGGACTGTATGCGCCTTCTGTTTTCATTCACACGATGCTCCATGATGAAAGAATAAATAAGCCTTAAAGCCGTCGGGTGATAATGTATTCACAGTCTCTGCCACTCCATGCGCAACAGTTCTGCTAACATTAACATTTCAAAGCAAATATATCAGCTGTCTTTGCAGGCTTGCTCAATCACGACAGGAACGGTATTTAAAAATATCTACTGGGTGGCATATCTACTGCTAGTTCATTTCTACCACTAAGGCTGTTCATCAGTTTAGATCAGGCGTTATGCAAACTCCTGAGACGAGTGGCAAAACATCTTCAGGGTAACACAAGCCCTGTCACTTTAACTATTAAAATACACATTCTCCCAACACTCATATTACAAACCATCCTGTATGATAGACACTGTAATTATACTCTGCTCCTGCTTAGTCAGGTAGTTCATTCAAATCTCATTTCTTCAGCTCACCCTGGAAGCGGGTGTATCCCAACGTCTCCCCTCGGAAGCTCTTGTAATATTTCACGCCATACACGATGATGGGCCGGCGGAGGATATGAGCCAGCACAAACACATGAGTCTGCTCTAAACTTGCTCCCGGCTTCCGAGAAGAAGACACAAGCCGAGGGGGATTTTGAAGGGGGGAGAGAAGAAAAGAAAAGACTTACACTTGTGAATAAATCTTACATTGCTGGTATATACTGATCATTAATTAATGCAAAGCATACAAGCACCACTGAAGTGTATGTCTACTATAAATATCTCGCATCAATCCTGCCGGCATGGTGGTTATGTGATTATGTGAGATTGAAGTGAGGAGTAGGATACTTAGTCCGGTAACAACTGCTTCTCTTTATGCAGACTGCAAGTGTGTGTGTGTGTGTGTGTGTGTGTGTGTGTGTGAGAGAGCATGTATACCTGACTGGCCAATGATAAAATAAAAGCCCAGTCTTCCTGCCACTGTTCTTCTCGCAGAGAGAAGTGCAAGCCAAAACTCTGAGAATACCACGATTCCCACTCCTTCCAGCGGGTATAGAACCTGCAATACACAAATACACGCACAAAAAATACATAACAATAGAAAGTTCTCTTAAATAATTAATACCTCGACAAATCAATCAGACACCTTGGAGGAAATCTGAGTCACCTATAATCAATATGATATTAAAAGTAACTAAATCCCATACCCTTCACTGCTGTAAATAACATGTTGAGTAAAAACTGCATGATGCAGCATTTAGCATGGCTGTGTACACAACTGGATTCTGACCGAAACCTCTAATCTAGAGACACAAACACTATAACTCATTCTCATCAGCCTTAGCAGACCTCATGCTTCCTAGTGATCTGCAACTGTGATAAACATCTGCATCTGTACAAGTTCATGTATTCCTTCCATAACTATATGCAAATGACTCTAGAACTATTTTTTTTTAATTCTTGATTCGGACACAGTGCTCATGAAAAGCTTTTCCCCCCGTTGTTGTATAAACAGTAGCATTAATTGTTCTACAGCAAGTAACAGAGCTTTATTTTGTATAGTCTGAGTGTGTATGTGAGAAATCCAGGAAGACAAGTGAAATCAGGCCCCAGGCAAAATATTCAAATATGGTGTTAAAAACTGTCTCTTGAACTAAAGGTCATTGTCGGTGTGATCTGAGTTAGGGCTGATTCAAGTTTACAAATAATAATTCCAGGCAAAAGTGTCCAACCACAATGTCTCTGAAATTTTCTGGGAATAAATAGCTACTAGCAGTTCTTGGCCACAGTCTGCAGCAGTGTGTTGTCTTCATTGTCTCTAAAATGATTCAACACTGCAGCTTTCTAATTTCACCCATGCATTTTTTTTCCTCCACAATCTTCATATTTGTAATTTCCTAATGCTATTTGATACTCAACTGATTTAACACTCCAGGATAAAAGATGCATAAAGCATAAGCAGGAAGAAGAAAATCTGTTCATATGGAAATCGATGGAAAATGAACATTCATTTGACTAAATAACTGTTTCTTGGATTCTCCCTAGAAGACGTCTCAGGCTTGTGTGTGTTCCCTCACCAGTGGGAGCAGTCATGTAAGCTGTCGTGCAGGCTCTTTCTCAGTACAGAATCTTTGTCGTAGATGCCCCATGTGGCCTGCAGCACTGAGTCCAGAAGGCAGTCTCCTGCAGTGCGGTTCCACAGAGCGTATAACCGGCTGTCCAGTCGCGTGCCTAGCTCCAACGACCAGTTTATAATTGGAGATTCCTCTTCGAGCTCTGCAACATTTTTAGAGCAGTTAATAGACGGGCTTAACATAGAACTTTATATTTATGGAACAATCCTTTGTTTAATGACGAACTTTTCCAAAGCGCAACAGTAAAGGTCAAGAAAGGCAAAGAGAACAGAAGGGAGAAAAAAAGGGATGAAAAGAATGCTACAGCAGGCATCAGTGTTTTGGATCCCACACAAACACATACAAATGTACGTTTTTCAAAATTAGGATCACTTTAAGTGTAACTGAAGTGGATTATGTGGGGATTAGGGTCTTTCTGGCTGCAACTATGCACACCATCAGGGGATATCTGGTGTTTGGCTAACATATCAGAACTGTATGTTGATCAGGGCTGGATACTTCTCTTTAAAAAACAGTGACGTTATGAAGAACTTTTGATTTAATTCATTTAATCCGAGTAACAGAGTTTGTGTAATAATATTGCCATACAATTGTGAGGTGCTTTTTTTTTTTTTACCTTTCTGTACATCTCGATCCAACACCTCATCAAACAACTTCTCTTGAACATTAGGAGGCAAGTCTTCAATGTCTATGTAAGATATGATGGGTCAAATACCGACTAAGCACAATTACTGAGACACATACGTAGGTCAGTGAAAATGATTCGTCTCACCTGCTGGAAGAGTAAAGGTAGTGATATCAGTGAAGAAGTAACAAGGAAACTCTCCTTTACGCCTGTGTAGTGCAGCAGCCACCTCCCGACGAATCTGCTCTGTCAATTCAGGACATACCATGGCGGGAATGCACTTAGCTGCCTGCTGAGACACCTGCGTAAGAGCGAACAAACACACAAAAACACATGCATCAATGTCGGCATGCCTAAAACAGGTACGAGTGCTGACATTCACTAGACTATTTCAAGAATGCTGAGGACTCAAAATGAGCATATGTGCTGGCTGACCTCAGTGAGGAGCACAGAGAGCATGTCCTGGCGCTGAAAGCGGATAGCGAGGTGCACCAGAGTGAAGCCAGCGTTAAACGCAGATGGACGATTCAGCAGGCGGACCTCGTCTGAAGTCAGCTGACGGGCGATGTCACCACCTGATGACTTATAGGCTTCGACTGCAGCCAAATCGCCCTCCACCACACCTGTAATGGGGAGAAATCCATATGTTAAACACACGCATATTACATACAGTCCTCTCCAAAAGTATTGGAACAGAAAGGACGATTTTGATTTTGCTATACACTGAAGACATTTGGTGTTTGAGTTCAAAATATGAGATGAAATATCACGATTTCAGCTTTTATTTCCTGAGATTTACATCTAGGTGTTTTAAACAACTTGGGACAACTTTGGGAGCAGAACACCCAATGTTTAGGTAAACAAAAGTATCGGAACAGAAAATCTTAAGTTAAATAAAAAGTAAATAACATTTCCACCACAAGAACATATTTGGCTGTATAGCCCTTACTTACAATACCAAGTTAACCCACTGACATCAAACAATTAAACTGCTGCACACTCATTTTGTGATGTTAGACACCCAGAGCTATTAACTGTTTAAACAATCAGTCTAACAGGGCAATCTAACCAGCACAAAAAGAAAAACCGGTCAGTCATATTTTCCAATATTTTTATCAGGTGAAAAGTGTGTGGGTTCAAAAAATGTATTCCTAGTTGTTGAACACTTCTACATGTAAATATGAGGAAACTGAAACTGCAATTCTGATCGTTTCACATTCATCTTTTGAACTCGAACTCAAATATCTTCGGCGCACAGCAAAAGCACACGTTCCTGACTTTACCTTTCTAATACTTTCCAGGAGGACTGTACACAAATCATTTAACACTTTCCTTTAGTAATGGTTCGATCTTGGAGCTGATGTATTCTGAACTCGGCAAAAACGCTTTGCTCAATTTAACTGTGAAATTATAGAACGTGTTTTGTTTTGTATATAACTCCACTGATTAACCCCAATTGTAATTTTATCTTATGCAGTTGGGCGTTAGTTGGCAATAGCAATCAGTATAATTGATCCTCGCCTTATCAGCATTACTAAGAAAATTGCACGCAATTTCAAAATCAGTGTTATTTTTCTAATTTGTCAGCATCTGTTTAGACTATATCTGACAATATCCCCGACTCTCTATAGCCACACTGTTGTTCATGTCTCATAGGAAAATAAAAGTAAATGCTTAAAACAGCAAGAATTATTAAACTTTCTGCACTGAAATGTTCTGTAGATTTAATATTTCCAAAAGAAATATACATAAAAATTAAAAGCAGAAAGCTAGGATAAAAGAATGTCTCTGGTGATACAAGGGCATTGTTTGTACATCTTAGATGAAAAAAAATCATCTTTGCCTTTCAATATTTCCTCGACATGGAAACATTCAGTAGGACTGAGACAAGATCAGGCACTGTTTCGCTAAATGTTGCAGCATTTCTGGGACTTCTTCAGGTGTCTGTGATTAATGATTCTTCCGAAAAGTTCTGATTCATATTAAACCACTGGTTAAGAGGTTAAAGAAATGCACAAAAATGTCACAAAAAAAGGTCCATGAACATTTCCAGTCTAAACCAATGACCGTGAGCCCTTAATGTAATGTGTCTTGATACAGACGACTATAACAGAACTGTTACAGACGTCTGCGCTATTACAGATGGATTAAAAAGGTACATCAAATGTACATGCACGTGTTACAGCTACACTGGATATTATATTCCCAGTAAAATTGTTACTTAAGATTATTCTCATAAGTGCCTGTCAGAAATTGGAAAACTATTTACATGGAGAATCACATTTAGGATGCAAACTTTACTATGCGAAAACAAAGTAAGCCATAAATTGCGAGCATTTCCTCGGCCCCATTTGTGTGCCATGTGACACAAAGGGTGATTTTGCCAAAAAGGAAACCAATGTTCACACAGAACTTATATTATGTAATATGAGGCGACTAAAATCTGACATGAGATTTTAACCATTAATATTTATATGACTTCTGGACAGTGTAATTACTTCAGTCAGCCCTTTACACTTTTTGGTGAATATGATCATGTGTTTTAAAATCAGCAAGCATTTATACTGATAGAAATCTTAATGCAGGCTACAGACAAGGTAACCTTGCTGTCCACCTGAGATCAGATTTCCCGAGAAGGACATTAAGATCAGGTCTGTACAGAGTCGTAATCTGACATGAAATGACAAGTTTTTATGGTGTTGCTGACTTACGGTCCAAAATGCTATCGTGAATGATTTGATCCTGATGACGACACATTACCCTTAGAAAAAAGAAGGCAGGGAGGAGTGGGGTAAAGGGCATGACTGATTTCCACACAGCCAACAGCGTTACAGATACGCTACACCTCCTGCCGAATCTAATGTATCCGAGAAAGAGAGAGCTTGTTTTCAGCTCTGCAGGATTTTTCACCTCCACTTTTGTTGTGTTCTGTATCCTAAAGCCTAAAACAGAGGTTTCCATCCACTGTTGCTTAGATGTGTACTCGACTGTGGGTCAATATGTTACTGACCCACAGCAGCCTTTTCCTCTCCCCCATGGAAATGAAGGCATTAGGCTGCCATTAAATGTACCCTGATACCTCCAGGCGTTCAGTCACCATGTCATACACACATTAGCTGCATATTAAACGCACACAGTTCATAGACCAATCCAGCCCACACACACACACAAACCCCACCACTCAACAACAATGCTTTGATTAGGGAATAAAATTGGGAAACTCCAAACCACAACCCATGTTTGCTGATAACTGGCTTCTACTAAAGAGTGATACAGGTAGTTCATTCAAGAGGTAGGACACATACATATGCAAATTCCATATGCACAGTCTGACTCATCAAATCTTTTACTGGTGACTCACTGGTTAAGTGTCTGGGTTACTGGTACTACAGAAGGTCTGAGGTTCAAGCCCTAGTATCATCAAGCTGCCCTTGTTGTGCTCTTGAGCAAGGCTTTAAACCCTCTCTGGTTCCGGGGCGCTGTATCATGGCTGACCCCACGCTTTCAAACAAGCTTCACAACAAGCTGGGATATAGAGAGAAAAGAATTTCCCTGTACTCTAATGTTCATGTGAAAAATAAAGGCTGCTGTTTCTTTCCACAAAAATTCTGCACTGTAAAATGAAAATAACAATATCTAAGAAACGCATTATTTTCATTTTGATAATACTGGTATATTTACACAAAACCAAGAGACTGTTACAAATCAATAATTTTGATTTCCTGAGCACATAAAGATTTAGTTCATTAGATTTACTACATGGATTCAAACCATGAAAAGAAAAGTGCTTTTACCCATTTCTGAAGTGTAGCTGTAAGTGAATTGTGGTAATGTGATGCAAGAAAAATAACACATTTGGAAAATTCAGAATACAAAACAATAGGGCTAAAGCACAGGAAATCACTCCGAGAGGTCAGACTTTTGCTAGCACACACATTGCTGTTAAAGATAAGGAGCCAGGACAGTGAACATTTTGAAGCTGCCAGGCTTCCACTCACCTGCACAAGCATTGAGAAAGAGCCAGTCGCTCCTCCGCATCCTGTTCCTGATCTGCTTTAGTTTCTTAAAGTCAGTCTCGTGCTCTTCTTGGGCGCCCACTGCCCCGGACGCCAGCTCGATCTGCACTTCGGCCTGGCCAGCAGACACAGGGGGCGAAAGCCTCCTCTGAGCCGTTTTACTGCCCCCCATACCCCCTCCCCCTGCTGTCCTCTCCTGCTCATTCACTATAGACAGGGCCATGGTACTCTCGGGCTGCGGCTCCTGCAGCACGGCATCGCTCGGCTTAGGGTGGTCGCACACTACACACCTTAGGGTCTTGGGCCAGTTCTCATAGGTGCAGGCTGAGCAAGCCCAGTGCTGTACCCGCATGTTCAGGCGATTACGATCATTGTATTCCTCACAGGGGTCGGGGGCCTTTGGTGCAGGAAGTCGACAGCCTGGTTCGGAGGTGTGCGGGCCATCTGAGGGCCTGGGGGGCCCCTGCTGAGGCCCTTGCTGCCTCTGGCTGAGGCACTGAGTGCAGCGGATGGCACGCGGCCAGTTCAGGTAGGTGCACATGTGGCATGACCATTTGCTGGCTATCTCTGGCGCCTCGTCGGTCACACGCACTCGGGGTCGGGCACTAGAATCGGGGCAGATGAGAACACTGGAGCCCTCCTGCGTGGAGCACAGGTGTGAGTTGAGACTCGGGCTGCTCTTAAACGGCTCCTCGGTAATGATGGGGCCAGTGGGTCGTTGGGCGCGACACATAGTGCACTTGATGGCAGATGGCCAGTTCTCATATGTGCAATACTCGCAGCTCCACTTGGGCTGGAAATCAGTCATCCTCGCTCAAACAGCACTCCTAAATGCCCCCTTCCCTCCCGCCCTCTGCTGGCTCACGCCTGACCAAAGGCCACGCAGCCTGCCAGGGTGCTCTGAGAAAACACACAAATCAGTCAAAGTCATGTTCAAGCAAAAGACAAAAATGCTGAATGCAAATAACCAGACAGTACAAGATTAATAGCAATCAGAGAACGATTCTGATGACCAAATCCCCCCCAAACCCTCTGACCCTAGCACTTACAGCCACTTCTGGCAGAAATGTCAATAAAAGATCTCCGTGGCACTGGATCAGATCTGAGTAAGGCACAGCAGAGGTACATCACATCCATTTGAATATTTTACATGTGGTGGTGCAGCTGTGTTTTTCTCACACACGAACCGCAGGGATTTTACATGTGTGTACTCCCTATACAGGAACTCGGCTTTTCGCCCTTCCGTGTGAAACAGTAATCAAATAAACACAATACAGACAGTCTGAAAGGGTTTGTCCCACGGGAAACGTGCTTACAAACTCCGCACCATTCAGGTCCAAATAGGGAAACAAAACCACAACAGACAGATCATTCCAGCTCACTCGATAATGTGGTTCAGAGCCAAGTTTACACAGATGTACGATATGCTAACTAGCTCTGTATGTTATGTCAGGAGTATACAGCATTAGCTAGCTCATACTTATTGCTGTTGATTGTAATATAAGCCAGACCTGTCGCGTGCTGTATTTCAGTTCAGTGTTAACAACTTTCACTGCACACATGTTATGAAGTTAGTCTGGGTCTGAGTTACTGGTCACCGGTCCGAACCGAGCCGAACCGCACCGCGACCCGAATGAAGTGCTTCAGTCCGGGGAGTTTGCAAGCTAAGCTATATGTCAAAGCGATCCTAACGACTGAACTGAAAAGAGTACATTTACAGTTTTAAGAAAGCAAATCTGTAGCAATTCGAGCCAAATTATAACTAAAATATCAGCTAAGGCTAACCTTTACTCTCTAAAGTCAGTACAAAGCGGTGTATGAGCCTCGGAGTGTTGTGGCTCCAGCCGTCAGGATAAACCAGAGCTCGATAGTAAACAAGGAAACTAAATAAAAACCGCAAAACATGTTTTCTTGCTTTTCTAACCTACCGAAGTAACTGACTTGCAGCTAATGCCAGGCTGTCCTTCAGCGATCCCTGGACCTAGGTCAGCTAAACAGCCTCCTTGGATTTGGGGCAGAAGGTGAGAGAAGAGCAGCGGGATCTGCGGTAGCATTGAGCTTGTGTAGGCTACACGGAGAACAGGCGCAGAAACCCAATGGACGAGCCAAACCTACAGGCCTTTACATAGTCTCGGTTCCTGATCTCGGTTTCTCAGAGCAGAAGAGCCCTCTTGAGTTGCCTTTCTGTAGTAACACATCCCGGCGCTTTCGTGCAGTTGTCTGAACAAAACCGATCCTTAACCTACCTATAAACACAACCACACAACCCCCCCTGCAGCTATCATTTAGCCGCTCTGAGCACACATTCGTATTATCACCTCATCCACCCTTACCTTTTCCACTGCAACGATCCCGCTATCCGCGAACCCCCGTTTTCAGAGCGCTTCCTGGGAACTTATGAAGTACTAATTCCCATTTCCAGTGCCGATTTGTCTAATGGCGGCAGCACGGGAACAGGGTAAACCAAAATAAACCTACTCCAGAGATACAGGGAGGGAGGGACGCCACCTGGAGCGGTACTCAAACGTGATTGGCCCTTCCTGCACGTGACTGATCTTAGCCAATTAGAACCTGCGTATCTCATTGACATCGATTAAAGGGCTTCTTACTCGGCCTGTGTAACTAGACTGCCAGAAAACTGACAGGCGCGTGCTGCCATCTTGGCTCTTCGAACAATGTGGTGACAGTCGGCTAGTAGCTGCTTTTGGAGCCGCAATGGCGTGCTTTTCTTACATTTCAGGCACAGCAACTGTAGTAAAAGGGTGATGTAATCATTTCAGAAAAGATCTACCGCAGCATTATGCAGTGGTTTGGGTATAGTAGGATTGGTGTACACATTTCCAGCAACGGATTAAAGACTCGTGTCATCCTATTCTTTTTCTTTTCTTTCTTTTTTTTTTTAACTAACACTGAATAATTTACATGTCAGTGGAATATTATTTAATTCATAGTTTTTTTGTAACCCGCTTTTGTGACGTCAGCTTGATCTCATTTTGGGGGAAAAAGGCAGGTTATTAAACAAGCAAACAAACAAACAAACAAACAAACAACCCTAATGGGATAAACCGTACTGCAAAATGGAAATATTTTATGCTGAAATAAATAGGACAGACCGTGTCATGGAGTCCTACACTAATGTGTCTACACATGTGCTTCTGTAATTTTATATATTCCAGTGAAACTGATCACATGTAAGGCACACCTGCTATGCAAGTCAAGACCATTTCCATAATCCTCACTTTCACTGTCAGCTTTCTGAAGTTCAGAAAACTTGTTTCATGTAGGATCACCAGCACTGAAGATACTGAACAAATTTTCACCAATATGGGCCAGCCATGTGTGTGATTTCTGTATATTAAACTTAATAGTTCAAATCAGTAGCTTTAAGTCACACGGAATTACAGACTGCCATGTTTCAGATAGTATTTTTAGGGGTTTTCTATCTAAAGGGAGGATTCACACTGTTGCCTCTCTACTCCAAGGCAGAATAATTGGCAGAGTAATAGGATCATTTTCCTTGGATTAGTTAGTGTCTTGTGTTTGGACTTGAGGTTAAAAGCTTATGGATCATTTATCTGCAAGGATAAAACTTATTTTCTCAGGACTTAATTGTTCACTGTAACAGTGTAGTGAAATGATGCATGTAAAGTACTTCATAAAAGTTAATAGTGAAAGGAGTAGGTTGGCTTCCTGAACATTTGGTTGTGAAAATTCCTTTTGCGGATACAGTGCTGTAAATCATGTCTACTTATGTGTAGTTATGTTAATATAAAATGCAAAATTGTATTCCTCTAACTTCTCTTTTTTTCATTTCTGCTTGTTTTTAGTGACCATAGCTATGAAATGACAGTTTGTCAGTTTGTTTTTAAGTTGCTCTTGTGTTGTTTACATATGACAAAAACCGTGTCTTCCCCCAGCCTGTGGGTGGTACAGCAGTTATCGGTTGGTAACAGGCTTTTAAAGAAGGTAAAAATGCCTGTTGAAACAGGTTAATCCTTTGTCAGCGTCTTAACAGGGGCAAGTTGATTTCAACGCAGTGCCACAATTATAGCTCTCTCCAACCTCTTTGTTTGCTGAGTGCATGCCACTGCTACTACATTCTCAGCATACACCCTTTTGTTAGTAAGAGCAGTATGTCTCCAGTCCCCCCCAAAGGTACATTGTAGCATAATAGCATAATAGACTTAATATTATATCAGACATGAAGATATATATATATATATATACACACACACACACACAATGTATTGTAATGGATGTGTTACTGAATTGATGAAGATTATATGTTTTCCCAACTTTTGATCTTTCTGGGTACTGTACTGAAAATCTGTTCTCTGAATAAAAATCAACAAATGTATGAACTCCCTTTAACAACAAAACAACCTCACACACCCCATGAGGACCCCCACCACCACTACCACCTAATTTAGTCTACCAGGAATATCGGTAATATATATTGAATTTTTTTTTTCTGAAGACGTTTGTTGTGAAATTCACTCTCCAATTTTAAATAGTAGGCTTTTTTTCTATGATATAAATAGTCTCTTAGAAAATGTAGAACCCTTAAGACAGAAATGGTTCTGAGCAGAAGGCATTTGGGAAGCTAAGAACATTTAATCATCCAATTAACTATTAAAGAACCTACAAAGAACCATAATTTTTCTAAGAATATATTATAATTTCCACAGAAGAACCACCTGATGGTCTATCGGACCCAACAACTGCTGAATTATCTGTACCTCACTGGAGTGCTGTACACACTGTGTGTCTCTCAATGCCAAGCCAGACCTCCTGTCTCAATTTTGCAACATTATTGCCATCCAGTGGAATTTGTAGGGAACTTCATTAACAAAATGTGTCATACTGCTGCATTATTTATTTGCTTGATTCCTATAACAATGAAATGGAATTTTAAAGTGTGTAAAATTGTGGCCACTGCTTTACATTTTGTGGTTGTCTTTTTAATGCATTGACACATGTATTAATGTTCAATAGCATATTTGTGGGCAGATGGTTTGATCCTAAGCCCAATTTACTGTCTGTGCATGTTTTACATATTCTCCCTATTTTCTGCAGGTTCTCTGGTTTCCTCCTGAAAGAGTGAAAAAATTGTACAGGCAGCTGGATTAGGGTGAATTCACCCAGGGTGAATTCTTCTGTATTGTGTCCAGTGTTTTCAGGATAGGCTCCAGATTCTCCATGACCTTGATGATGATAAAGATTAAAATGTATTTGTTTTATCAACAATAAAAAACAAGCAACCAAAATCCCTTATTAACTCCAGCAGTCTACAGCAATGTAAAATGATGTTTTTTGTGAGTAAATAAGAGAGAGAGAGTCTCAAATATGTGTGTGTCAAGTAAATATACTGTTAAGTACAGTGCAATAACAGCAACCTTTAGTTATTTTATTTTATTTATAAAAGCTTTTGAATATACTTACATACAAGAAGCTATTGTTATTATAATAATAAATCCCTGTATGTTGCAATCTTCTCTGAGGTACTTCTCTAATGTTCATTTCCCCAAAGTTTTTTTTTTCTTTGTAACTAATCTAGAGATATTTACAACTGCCTTTCTTTAGAGTAGAGTGGGGAAAACAAAAGGTAAACATGTGAAGAATTGTTATCCCAGTTATTAACAGTGAGATGAAGTATAAACCAGATTGGAAAATTGTCCAGTGTTTACATTTAATTAGTTTGTTAACAAAAAATACATTTGTACCAAGGGGAAATTTTGCCCCAGTGGTGAGGCAAAATACTGCCTAATGTGGGGTAAATCATCCTCAGCTTTGTTTCTTTTCTTCAATATAGTTGACTGAATATTTTAAAAATCTGAAATATCTGAAATATTGCCAATTATTATGAATTACTAAAATATTGTAATTATAAGTTCAAAAAGTTTGATCAAACCACCCAATTAGTCTTTATTTAGTGAAAAACTATGGATTTGATGGTCAGAGCATGTCAAAGTCAAAGTCAAAGTAAAATTTATTTCTATTGTGCTTTTTACAATGGAGCATTGTCTCAAAGCAGCTTTACAAATTACCTAATTATCTAGACCCAAGCCCAATTTGAG